>VXAU01000753.1:713577-760662 GCA_013399695.1 Formicarius rufipectus
GGGGCGGGACCGGGATACCGGGGCATCCCGCCCCCTGGCATCCCTCACCCGGCATCCCTCTCACCCGGCATCCCGCCCCCTGGCATCCCTGACCCGGCATCCCTGACCCCAGCATCCCTGGCCCCGGTATCCCGCCCTCTGGCATCCCTGACCCGGCATCCCTGACCCCAGCATCCCTGGCCCCGGTATCCCGCCCTCTGGCATCCCTGACCCGGCATCCCTGAGCCGGCATCCCGCCCCCTGGTATCCCCAGCCCGGCATCCCTGACCCCGTTATCCCTGCCCCCGGCATCCTCTCCCCTTGCCCACGCTGCCCTAGAGAGGGTCGGCGGGCCCGTCTTTAGATTCAGCGATGGGCAAAGTTTTGGTCGAGCGACTTGTGGCGAGTGGACGGTGTTTCCGTCCCTGTAAGAAGTAATTTTGTATCTCTGAGCCCGGAAAGTTTTTGTGGAAACTTCTTTGCCGTCACCTTAGGCAAAGGAAATCGTAAAGCGGGAAAATGAATCTGTTCGCAGGCAGTGAGGGGTGGCTGCTGCAATCAGGCTGCTCCTGGGTTTTATTTCGATTTATTTTGATTTGAAAAGTTGCCAAAAAATTCTCGAATGTACATCACGGGCAGCATAAAAATATTAGTGGTTCTCGGATCTTTCATGGTCAGCCTCCCACTATTCTGCCACTCAGCTAATGCCTCTCAGGGCTCTTGGACTTGGTTGGTGGCTCCTCTGTCCTCTGGCATTTTGTACGAAGTTTCTTGGTTTCTGTCCATAAAAGCTGGCTAGCTGTTCTTCAGTGCGTTCTCCAGGCCTAGTACCTATAGCTGTGCACCTGGTACCCGTAATCCCAGTGAACAGCAGCAGCTTGGAGCCCTTCCCTCGAACTGTGCATGGCCAAAGTGCTGTCCCGGCTCCCTCCTGTCTGCCACTCCCATCGCTCCTTACACAGCGCTCTTCTCCTCCTTCCCAAGCACACTGCAGCGAATAACACAACAAAACCACAGGATTCCTGCAGACAAAAGATCTTCCTCTCCCAGAAGTGCCTCCCGAGGAGCTGTCTTGTAACTGTCCCTCATACACGAAGCCACTGAAATATTTATTAGGCAACTTAAAGACCCACAGTATACAAATGATACTCGGCTCTGTCTGCTTGACAGGATGTATAAGTAGGATTATCTGTTTATAATGCGTAAGGAAAAGTGGTGTCAGAGGAAGGACATCTGGTGAAAGCTGAACCCAAATAATACCATTTGTGTGTGTGTGTGTGTGTGTGTGTGTGTAAAGAGCGCTTGCACATGTAGAACTTGCTGCCTTCATAATGCCAAGCTCTTTGAAGACATTGTTGTATTTATATTTCTTGGCTCCTTCTGAACTGCTTTTGGAATCCCAAGTATCCATGCTGGGGAAATAAATCACTGACACATACAGCAGCAGACTCTGACATAAGACAGCTTTAGTATAAAGCTGCCAACCATGAGAATAGAGAGGCTGCTATAGGCTACTGATACAGCAACACACACTGCTGTGATCATATTTTTATATTGTTTCTAGATTATACTGTAAATCAGAGATATAAACAAGTTTGATGCTGCTGTTATTTTTTATGCTAACTTCAGCTAGGAGCTGGATTTCAACACTCAAGTTGCTGTTTGGAGAGATTCCATGGAACTGGCCTAACTAAATTAGGCTCCATCAGTTCTTCTCTGATGATGCCCACTGTTTTCTCCAGGAACAGTGAAACTATCCAAACAGAGGAACCTTGTGACTCTAGGAGTTACTGAGACCAGATTTGGACAAAATATTTCATTCCTAAGGGAACAAAAAGTGACCCCAGTCTTAGAGGTCCAAAACCAAAAATAAGTTTTGCCTTTATTTTCTTGCTCTTCATGCGCACAGAAACCTCACAGTTTTATTCCACAGTTAAAAATTCTCCTTGTTATGTTTGTTCATAAGCAGAAATGGGAGAGAGAAGTGGTGGGAAAACATATTTTGGTGATCATTGCTTTTTAATTGCTTGGGAGCCACTTGATACCATTACAGTGAGAATCTTGAAGCACTGTGATAGATAATATCTGAGCACCTCCCAAAGATTTGGAAATTGTAATCAAAATATTATCTCTTTTCTGTTCCAACCTGAAGAAAACAAGTTTGATTAGTTTATAGCTCATTTGTTTTTGTTTGTGTGCCTGGGTGTGCTTGAGAGTGAAAGGAGAAAGGAGTACATATCTGAAGAGAAACTAGTGCAGATAGGAGTCCTGTATTTATGAAGCAGCAAACCTAAACAACATTCTTTTCTCTTGTGAAAAGTTCTTCCATAATCTGGATCCAGTTCTTGTGAAAATGCTGTATCTTGCATTCACAAGCTGCCCAAAATTGTCAGTATTTCACTGGCATCCGGCTATCCTGGAAGGACAAACAAGCTGACAGGGCAATTTCTTCCCATGTGTATTGTGCAGTGCTGAAAACCCTGCCTCAGCATGACCTCTGGAATTTATTATGTATATAATTTTCTTGCAACAGTGTCATTTCTTCTCAGTGAGATGCCTGCCACACTATAATGCCTGCAATCTGCCCGGGTGCTTTGGTGTTCCCAGTGCTGCTGGCATCCATGTCCTTCCTCCACGCTTTATACTATTGCACACAATTAGGAGACATGTGGGTGGGGGGCACTATTAATAAAAAGTAGCTTCAGATTTAAAGCAGGTGTTTGGGTTGAGTTTCAGGTCTATTAGAAATCAGCCCTTCTGAGGCAAAAAGCCAGTGAGACACAAACTGAGCACATGCTAATAAACTGTCACAGGCTATTACCAAGGATTTGAGGACGTATCTGCAAACAGCAACAAAAAAACCCCACTCAACAACCATAATCTGGGAAGTGAAGGGGGCTGGTGAAGAGATTTGAGATGGGGAACAAGTTTGAAATAGGGCTGGGATGATGGAATTGCTGAAGAGAATAGGAAGGGTGATGGGGCAAGGAGGTAATGGGAAGGGAAAGAAGAGGCAGAGAAGCCACCTGCATAAGGTTAGGAAATGCTCTATCAACGTTGTATAAACGATTTGGAAACTTGTTACAATCCAGATGTTTCACATGACCCAATTCAAGGATTACCATAGTTTCATTTACTTTTAAAGGCTGTAGTTTTTCCCCCCAACTTTTCAGGAAAGGTGAATTTGATGCCAGCCCTTGGAATTTAGCATCTGTCTGAGATAGAGACATAAGATATAGAATAGACTGCAAGAAATAGAAAACACCAGCTTCCCAAATGTAGCTCTCTATGATGTCAGCCCATGTCCACGGCCGGTATATGGTCCATTTCTCATGCACCTCTGCCAATGTAGAGAACTCCAGAGCAGTTGCCTGGCTAGAACCAGGTCACTCACTGACCATATGCAGCAATATAGGGGTAGTGATGAACTTTTGAGTAGCCTAATTTTGTCCAGCCTAGTAGAAATCTGCTAATTTAACTCCAGTGTAATGATTTACCCAACGTTGTTACTCTATGACTACAGTAAGAATTCTAAATAATTTGCATCACCATAGCAACTTCATCAAATAATTTTATGGAAAATAATGAATCTAAGAAGATAAAGAAACTGGGAAACAGAAAAGCTGAGGTTAAAGCAACACTTGTTAATGGCACAGTGAAATGAAGTAGCCCAGGTGTGTGCCAGCAGAAATACTGAAAATGACCAGATTCCATGGATCGGGGTGGAAGAAGGAGGCAAAAGGATCATTGAGGGCTGCTGGGATATTGCAAAATAATCACATAACACAATGAAGTTAGGATACTTTTTAAATTGATACCTCTATTCACTATTCCAGATGTGTTTGTTCCCAGGTTTTCCTTTTGCTTCTTTTGTATCCAGTTTGTATGAAATGATGTTTCTGATCCTTCAAACCCTTCATTTCCTAATGATCATTATTCCATGTTCATTCCTGTTTCAAATGCATCTCCCTCTTCCATCTACATATCCACCTTAAGCCTATCCAAGAATTTCCTGCTGAAAAAGGAACATTCAGGTATGCTCTGTGTTCCTCTTATATCACTCACTTCTCTTCAAGCTTGTTTCTCACTGTTCTTAGATCTAGTCCAAATTTCCTTCTTGCAGACAAAAACAACTTCCTCAAGTCCATGGTGAAACAGAGGACTCTTCCCTAATTCTCTTCCCTCCTTTTGGAAACAGTGACAGCTTTCATGTTTCTTTTGTTTCTTCCACATTTCCTCTTTTGTGCTTCTCTGTGTAAGGCCAGTATCCACCATCCTTCCTCATACACAGTATTCTATACACAGCTTGTATGCAGCTCTATATGCAGAGCTGGTGCAGCTTGTGTCACCCTCTCGTGCAGCTCCAGTCATCTAGCTGTTAATGTCCCTTGTTCTGTTCCCTGAGAGGAAGCTGACTTTGTCAAGGAAGAAAGCAGCTGCCCAAGAGCTAATGTAATTTTGACATGAGAAAAGCATGTAGGAAGGGAGAAAAGCGACTCAGTACCATTTCACAGGAGGGGAGTAATCAGAACTAATTTTACAGCTTTCACTTAGGAACAGGATATTTGGATAGGAAGTCCCATGCCCTATGAGAGTAACTAAGTAGAAGTGGAAAACATATGATGCCTCTGAATTCTGTCATGTGTTGTAACATCTTTCTCCTTGTCCTGGCATGAGACTTGCACATTGCAAAATTGATCACGTCATTGACACTCTAAGCAGGATTATTACCTGACAGACAAATGAATGTAACAAATGTCTTCCAGTGTGAGAGAGGAAGGAAACAAACTCTCTTACATTTTGTTCACACTTCCCCGTGGAACCATCACACACTGACACCTCTGAAGAGAGAGAGGCCTGCTGTCCTCTATATCTGCCATGCATTGCCCATCAGCAAGAATTCCTAATGCACTCCTGCTGCTCTTTCATGCCGTGTTTTTTTACACATCCCCTCTTGGCAGCGGGCACTCTCACAGCAACTTGCTCAGATACTGCACAAGGAAAAACAAACCTTACAAAGTGCACTTATAATTATACACTTCCTCAAAATTTCTGGAGACTGTTTATCATGCAGGACAAAAAAGTGGCCCTGTCCCAGCTAGTGACATTTGTCCTCATCCCTTCCCACTAGTTTGATGTTGAAAACCTACAGCCTTGCTGCCAAATACTTCTCCCCATCATTGCAGGCTGGCAGTGTTTGTGAGACTTGGCAGGAAACAGCATTTGATAAGAATCCTTCTATGGGCACTTCTGAGTGGGCACTGTCATTCATTTCACTTCCCTGCCAGTTCACAAGCACCATGCCAGTAGGGTGAGTGCAGGAGGAATTGCTTTCCTTTTGCGCTTCTGTAACTTGGAAGCTGCTCCTATAATTTTCTTCAGACACTTCTGAATCAAAAGCAAGCAGAACACACTTCAATCCCAAAGGAATATTTTTAAGGTAAGTTACAAGTAAACAAGCATTGAGGGTGACAGTGGAACAGCCACTTCAGCCTGCTGCCAAGCTATAATTGGTAGTTATGCTCACACTCTTGCACACGCATACGTGCAGCAGAGCTTAATCAATTCCCTCATTAATGTTGAAGCTCATGTGCTCATGTTCTCTGTCTGGGAAAGCTTTACATCCACATGAATTTTGATGTGGAGCTGAAACAAAAATGTTGATGCTGGCAATGCCAGCTATAGAGAGTAAATAGCTGGGTCTTGCCAATGCTGACTTGAATGGGGCTTCTCACCCAGAAGAAAACCTATGTGTGAAAAGTATTCTCACGACTGGGTCTGTGCACCAAAGTAAATCCTGGTTCCCTTCCTCAAACAAATAAATCCATTTATGCCAACAAGTTGGTTTCAAACCTTGTATAGGTAGGTCCCACTCCCTGGTCTTTATGTGAGATCTGAATCTTGCCCACTGAAGTGAGTCAGGCTATCGGTGTTTGACTCTGCGCTCAGGGGTCAGTGACTGCATTTACACGTGGGCAGGCTTCATGCTGATTAAATCAAACTGCTGCACTGAAAAGAACATTAACTAAATGCCTCCAAATGTTCTGATCGTGTATAAGCTATTCAGAATCTTGAAATCCATAGAAGATTTGTCCTAATTCATTCCAGCAAACACAAGTTCATAAATGAAAATGCTTTCCATTCAGTGAAATCAAGCAAATGCATAGAAAAAGAAATTAACTGGAATTTTAAATTGCTTTGGTTTTCAGGATCTGAGAAGCAAAGAATTGCAAGTAGTACTGGAATAAATGTTCTCACCTCCTCTGTCATCCTGTTTCCTAGTTTTATTTCTTAGAACTCAAAAAGCAACACTTTCTGAACAGCAGTGATGCAGGTTTCTCTTGATAACGTACTTCAGTCGCAACCCCTTGTCTCGAAGGGATTGGATTATATATTCTGCCTCTTTCTCCACTGAGGCCAGTGACAGATGCAGGCCAGATGTGAATGGCAGGGACGCAGTGCTCCCCTCACAACTCTGTGTCAGCACCCACCTTTTGCCAGCTCAATGGCCTTGGGGAGGTCCCACAGTGGGGGGACAATTGTGGGAGAACACACACTCACAGCTCTGCCTCAGGTCGTGTCTTCCCTGTGACTCCCCACCGCTTGGAGATGGGGTTGAGCTGCCAGCTAGAGGATGAGGTGATATGCTGGGAACAAGACAATTGCCAGGACTACACCAGTGGAGTGGGAGGGGGGCTACAAGAAGGCTAAAATTCCCTTGGTAGTCTTCTGATCAATCCATATGGGTTTAAAGGTACAAGTGAAACTGGCAACAAACTTCTGTGACTTCAGATCACAAGTCACCCACTGTGTTGGAAGTTGTTTGATGTGGTTATTTCCACTGGCAACTGGCTGCAGGCAACAAATTTACTGTCCATGGATCACAAAATCACCAGAAGTTTTACTGGTCACCTTTTTCTGAATGCAGGAGCAAAGAGTGTTAGAGGATCTGTGTTTTCTAATGCATCCACCTATCCCATTCTTCTCTTTGGACTCATTTCTGTGTGCTTTCACTAATCAGTTAAGCCCTCCCTTGCTTTTTTGTACAGTGTCCCTTTTCATTGGAAAGCCAGACGTGCTGGCAATACTTGCTACCAGAGGAATAAAGAAGGAATAATGATCCAAAAGAAAGTATTATAGTCTCTCAAATTGCGCTGGGATATTCTAAGTCAAACACTGCATGTGTTCATATTCACTTCTAACATCCTCCAAGAGAGACGGTTCATTGCTAAAGGCTTTATGTGTTGCAACAGCAGCTGAAACATAGGAAGAACTACATTGTACCTGGGTTTTTTAGCCCTCACAACCAAAAAAACAGTAAACAACATGGGCAAAAATGGATATCAAATGCATTGAACTTATTCAGATTAGATAACACAGTTGGAGGAAAGAGGATAAGTAGTTTGTGCAACATCTTGTTGACCTGAAAGATCAGATGCCTAAAAGAATATTTTACTAAGGATAGTTGTAAAAAAACCTGACTTGTGTAGGCAGGTAAAACTACAGGTCACTTTGCAGGTCCATATTTCATCACAGACAGTATGCTTTTAGATGCCAAATTTTGTTCTATTGAATCTATGGCAAAATGCCCACTGACTTCAAACAGAATAGGTTTTGTCCCAGTAACTTATGAGTATGGCCAGCAGTATCAATGCAGAATAGAAATAAATTGTGGAGATGAGGAGTAGGGAGTTGGTACTGCAAATTTACTGCCTGCCTGATCTTAATGCTTTTATTTTCAAATTAACAAAACCCTTTTACTCTTGGGACATTATACCAATCATTAGGTTTTTTAGGTCCACAATATTTTAAAGTCTGCTGGCTGGAGTGCTTAATTCTAATGAACTTTATTAGTATATATAGGTAAATATTAGTAAGTATTTTTAAATAGTTAGCCTAAACGTTCAGAAGCATTAGAAACATTCTTTTCAAAACAGAACTTTTTGGTATTACAACAAGCTTTGGTCAGTAAAGGTCTTCAAATCTTGGTATTGCTATTCTCTTTTTTACCTTCTTCTCTGTACCATGACATTCCCTTTAGTGAAGTTTATCAAATTATATATTCTTAAGCCTTATCCTGAAAGTGAATTTGATAAATCTTGGTAATTGTTTGACATCTCTTAGTGATATGGCATCTGTCTGAATGTGGGTTTGGGCATGGATGTGAAAATGAATAGCAGAAAATAAACTACTGAACTTTTTTTGCAATTAAGTAATTTTGCATTAAAACAAGCAAAATTGCCAGCAGTGTATCTGTAGTATTTTAGAATCAGACAAAAATAGGACTGCTGTATTCTTCAATTAACATAGCTGAAAGTTAGCCAAATCGACTTCAGACACAGCAGGAGACGTACAGTTTGTCCTGATTTAGTGGGGAATGAAAAAATGTAATACTTGGCACATGAACTAACTGGGCTAACTCAAAATGTTACCAAAACATATTCAACTAGCTCAAATATGGTAGTTTACTAGAGATTAGCCCGCATATTTTAACAGAAGAGCACAGTTTTAAAGTTGTGGGTTACTGAAAGAAACAAAATCTAGAGAAAGTGATTATCAGTGACATGAACATTTTGAGGAAAACTACTTACATTTTGAAATTAGTAAGGTCCTTTGGCCAAACCCTTTCATTCTTATTGATACAGAGTAACATCATGCCCTACAAACAGTTTTGTTGATTTGGGAATCCAGTCTTTTATGGCAAATGACATTTCAAGGTGTTTCAACTGGAGTGAACATTTTCAATTGTTAATTCAATTTTCAAGATGTTAAAAACCACGACTACTTAATTTCTATGTGCCCAATTGCATAGGATGTGTGTTGATGAGGTTAGAGATATAATACTAACTTGGGGTAAACTGTTCATTAAACAGAAACAGACATCAACTGAGTAAACATGGAATTAGTGCTTACAAAATCTACTCTAGATGTAATTCCTGCCTGTGTGTGATGGAATTGCAGTGCCTTACTAAACAGATACTTTCTTGTAGGTATTTAAGGGCAGAATTCTGTCATTCTCAAATACATATCCTTAAGAAAAGATACCTTTAGGAGTCATGAAAAACTTAGGAGAAGTCCAATAAGGAAACCACTGATGAAACAAAGAACTAATTCCAGTGCTGTTGCAAAAACATCTGGCCAGTACTGTCTCTTAAAAAAACAGAGTGGAGGAATGTAAACATATGTTTGGCCAGTAAAGAAGTTGTTACATAAATGCTAATTATGGAGAGGATTTCCCATGTGTACAGGGCTTTTGACAGAACTTTGATCCCATGCAGGACACAAGTATCAGGAGTCACATGCTCTGTCTTAGAACTATGCTGACACCCCTCTGAGCCCTAAGAATCTGCAAGGGCATTTGCTGTAGCACAGGAACAGAAGAGGCTTTGATGATTGAAAATGAAGTTTGCACAGCATCATGCTGAAGCAACTCACTGTTTAATTGAACATTTCCATTGGTCACAACATCTGAATATCTAGCTGTGATACCTGGATGGCCTATGCATGACAAAATACAGGAAAAAAAAAATCTAATGAGCCTCCCAAACTCTGTTTCACATAATCTAGCTGAAGCCAGCTGTAAGATCCATGTATCTCACCTGCTCAGCCAGATATTTTCTTCTTCCCGGTGCCTGCCTTTGGTTGCACTACACCTCAAACATATTTCAAAAAGTCTTTATTTTTCCTTAGCAATGCCAGTACAGTTCAAGCTACGCCTACAGAGCACCACAGCAGCCTACTGAGCATGTAGGAGTAGTAATGAGGGATTGCTGAGTGAAAATACCTACAGAGTGTACTGCAACCCAACTAGTTTGTTCATTGTGTGGGCTAAATACACTCTAAGGTCTTCTGTATCCTTCCTGACATTTCTTACCTCTTAACCTTGCTTCCAATGCCCTTCTTTTCCTTCCCTCTTCCCTTCCTTCCAAAATTGTTTGTCCCTCAGTCTTCTTGTGGTCCTAATCTTGACCTACACTCCACTGCTCTCCTTTTGGGACACACTTTTTTAAGTAGGATCCATTGAAAGCTGTTTTTCCCGTAGTGAACATCAAACAAAATAGCTAATTAAGTCCATACATTTGGCATAGAAAGGACAATGGAGTCATTACATTTTTGCTGCTAGGGATGTGAGATTCTTTTCTTTGCTTTCAATGTTTTAAGCTGTTGGGATCCAACTTTCATGTCTTTTTCCTCCACCGTCAGGAAAGATTCAGGTTAAACTGACCTTTCCAAAGGGATGGTGAGATTCTCACATGGGTGACATGACTCCAGGCTCCCACAAAGATCACAAGAACGGGGAAACCTTAAACTTTCTTTGCTGTGAATAGTGCCATTTAGCAAAGGGAATGATTCACCAAATCCAGAGTGAAGCTTGTCCTCAGACCCTCGGGGTGAAAGCAGCAGAGGACTAGTTTAATAATGAGCTTGTTGGCATTGCTTAAGCAGACAATGTGACACTCCTTCTGCCACTGCAGCTACCCCTACCTCATGTGCTGCCCTTGTTCATGCAGTATTTGTGCTGCTCAGTGATGAATCTGACTAGGGAACTTACCTGACCAAAAAATACCACTCGTGTTTTATCAGCCCCCCCCCTCTTTTTTTTTTTTTTTTTCCCCAGAATGACTGTTTCAGTTGGATCAAAGTTCCCTGTTCAATTTGTGATGTGGCTCCAAAGTCTGTCAGCAAAGGCAATGAGAGGTGAGAATGTACAGGCAGGAGTGGGAGTTCAGGGATATGAAAACCATAGGTCTTTGGCAGTCCAGTGACAGAATATTGAACCATGCTTTGGGACCGAAACTTTCTGTTTGCCTTGCCTGTTAAACTTGTACTGCATGTGGTGCTCTATAAATAATGTCTTTTGAAATTATAGCAAGTCTATTTTAAAAGAGAAGCACAGTTACTGAATTTCCACTGTGATTTATCTTCAAGCCCTCCTCCCTTCCCAGTCCCCTGTGGTTGAACATGTCATTTATGTATTTCACAAATGTGAAACAGAATACTCCACTGCTTTCTTCTCCATTCTTAAATAAAATTTTGAGAATTCAGCCTTTCAAAATGACTAAGCAAGGCGATAGGATTTTTGCTTAGGAAGAAAGGGAGAGATCTACATTTAAGGCTTTAGGGTGTTTCACATAGTGAGAAAGAGCTGAACATTTGAAAACCAGAATTCTTATGCAACCTTTTAATTGAAGGCATGTTTTCTATATCAGAATTTCAGCCCATATCCAAGGGGCTCTATAGGAGCTGTGTACTGGCATCAGAGAAAGTTTGTAGTGTAAATGTACACCTTGACTTAGTTAAGATATTAATGCTGAAAACAGCATTTTCTTCCAAGCAATAAAATATGAGCTACAGTTCTAAAATTGACAAAATTTGAAGCATATTTATTTGTGGTAAAAATTTGCATCTGAAGGAGGAAATAATGGTTTGTTGATAATACTGATTCTGAAATAAAATCAATGGTGCCAAAAGTCCAGCATTTTCAAGATGATTCTGTGAGTGCCATTGATAGCCACAGAGCAGGTGATAAATTACATAAATTATGCATCCTTGATCTGGGGCTTCTAGCCACACTGCCTTTTCTTCTAATGATGTAATAACAAGCTCTGAAAAGAAGTCAAAGCCTCCATTGTATTTAATATTCACTTACAAGTTTTTGCCACAGGTGAGCATGATCTCCTGACGTCTTTGACACCCAAGAAAGAAGGATGACTGAGAGACCTAAAAATCTCAAAGTCCTGTTTTAGACATAACAGAGTGAAGGAGAGAAAATTATGACAACGTAGCATTTACATGGTCAAAGTACTACAGTTGTAATAACAGCCCAAATAACCTTGTAAAACTAAGGAGTAAACACTATTATCTCCATACAGAAGCTTGCCAAAGGTGATATGCCCTGGAATTTATTTTAAGTAAGGTTGAACCCTTTAGTTACACTCTGTAAACTAATATGAAGTTGCAAAGTAAACCTGTAGCAGAATTAAGAATAGATACTGTGTGTCTTGCTGGGATCCAATGGGACACCATCTCAAAATTTCCTATTCAAGAGGTGGCTGGAAGCTATATTAAAATCTGGAACTTATTGTATTGTTGCTGCAGAGCGGACCAGTTGTCTGGAAATTATCTCCTGCAAATTGTCCTTCGCTCGGCACATCCCCCAAAAGAAGTAATCTTCATTTCCACTTCTTATGATAAACCACAAGTTAAAACAAGCAGTTTTTTCTTGAATGCCAATCAGCTCTTATTATACAATTTGTTATCAGATCAAAGCAAACATGACCTTAGCCCTTGGACTGTGCATCACAGCTCCATACTTTTCACATGGAAAGGAAGGGCGAGGAGAACACATACCTTGCTTTGCTCTCCAGATGTGACTGCAGGTATTTGAAACTGTAATTATGGAACTGGCTAAGCTCCTTGGCTTTCAGACTGCTGGGGTGTCTCACCTCCTCAGTCTATTTCTGGGTGCTATAAATACAGCTGCTCCTGTCACAGGAAAACAACTGAGCCACAGACATGCTGGCTAATGACTCAAAAATGTGAGGACAGATAGAAGCCATACCCATTTCTGAAGTCACTTGCTCAGCAAATCAGGACGGTTTGATGCAGCATTTATACCTTAGCAACAGTGCTTGCTGCACCTGAGGGATCATGTTATGACAGGTGTCCTTCCTCAACCTATCCCTTTCTGTGCCCTGTGAGAAAGACAGACCAGAGCTCAAACTTGCCACCTGTAGAAAAGCCTTTGCCAAGAACAGACGACACTTTGCCAAACTGAGAGCTCTCTTGTTGACTAATAATTCTTTGCATTTTACATTAAAATCCAGCTTCTGGAATTAAGAGGTTATGCAAGAAATTCAACTTCTGTTTATTTCTTTGGCAGATTTCTAGTGTTCAGGTTCTCAAAGAAAGGCCTTCCGAATTCAGGGCTCAGAAGTTAGAAGGAAGGGAAAGCCCTCTCCACAATTGCTACCTACAGGAAATGGTGCGATTTTTAAGCAAATCTGATGATAATGAAATCTGAGTCATGATGTTTTTAAGATCTGGGCAGCTGATAGTACCTGTTTTAATGTCCTTTGCATAGTCCCACAGGCTCTTTCACAGAGTGCACAGTTTGTGCTGTGCAACAGCATCACAACAGGTTTCCTGATACCGGCTTACATGTCAAAAGTCATGTCAAGAAGTCACTGCTTGCACCTCCACAACTAGTTATTTTCCTTTTGAGCAAAGGAAGAGCTTTAGGCCAATGTGAATGGCATGTTCCACAGGTGGTGGCTTTTCCTTGCTTTCCTCAATACAGTGCTTTCATCAGCATTAAAAGTGAGCTCAGGACACAGTGCTGCTCTTCCTAAAATGGTTCTTTCTGTGAGGCTTCAGCTCAGCATCACTGGGACTCTGAAGATGATCCCCTTTTCACATGCTGCTCACACTTTTCATTATAGCACTTTGAGCAATTACGGAATATGTTACAGACTAATTTATCCCTCACAACACCCCTCAGAGCTGTGCAAATGTGTTTTATTACCCTTCCTTTACTGATGTAGAAAGCAAGACATGGAGATAAAAGGCAATATTCTCTCCATTGTTTTTGTTCTTGGAAAAGAGCCAAATATATTAAATTCTGGCTGAAGGTGGGGGAGAATGTCAAGATGCAGGGACAAATCTGAGACAAACTCCTACTATTCCTTGGAGCCTGCTAAAAGCAACTCTGCCACAACCTTTGGAGATTAGGTCTCTGGGAGATCCTGCAGATGAGAAAAAGAGGTAGGAGAGGGCTTTGTGATAAATTTTACATCAGTCTGAGTTGAAGGTTGCAGTTTGTCACTGCAGAGACAGGAGGCAGCGAGTGACACAGAATTTACAAGAAGCCTGTATTTACAGGGACAGAGAGGTGACTGCATCAAGTGACAGGGCTTCAGAGTCCAGTGCACTGATTTCAAGTGGACTCTGAGAGAAGGAGCTGTTGGTAAAGAATGGGGAATGAACAACATGAACAGCAGAACAGTGGAAAGTTTGCTGTAACATCAGTGAGCCTTCTCTGCAGCTGAAGCGTTCCTGGCTCACAGAGGGAAAGGCCAATCCATTAGGAAAGAGAAAATTGCACTGATTAAATCAAGCAAAATTTGGAATGCATTCATAAAGACTGTAACTCCCAGTGGACGAAATATATAATATACACCTTGTTTTTCTGAGTCAGACTTTCAGACAGCACATTCTTGCTGCCTTGTACTGTTCATATCACACTGGTCATCCCGGTAGATCTGTGGCTGCTATGCATCACTGGAATAGGGCAGCCAACATGCATTGGGGAACCTGAACAGTTGAGAGGAAAAGAACTTACTTTATGGAGTCATAGGGTCTTTAAGGTGGGAAAGGTCATTGAGCCCATCCCATCAACCCAGCACTGCCAAGGCCATCACTAAATCAAGTCCCAAAGAGCAATATCTACACATCTTTTAAATATCTTAGATGGTGACTCCACCATTTCCTAGGCAGCCCATTCCAATGCTTTACAACCATTTAGATGAAGAATTTTTTTCCTAATATCCAACCTAAACATCCCCTGGAAAAACTTGAGGCCATTTCCACTTATGTTATTGCTTGTTACCCGCAAGAAGGAACCAACTTCCTACAATCTCCTTTCAGGTAGTCATAGGGAGTGATAAAGATTACTTTGTGGTATTCGTTGTACATGCAGGGCTCTACATGAAATAGCTACATATCTGTAATGGGCCAGTCTTACGCCATTTACACAGCTGCTTAAACAAAAGCCCCTCAACCTAAACCACTTAATTCTGGCTGCTATTACGTTTGATACCTACCTTCAGTCACTGTTGGAAACCCCATCGCTTTGAGAGTCACTACTAATGACTAATGAGGTGCCCAGGATGAGCTATTCCCTGGGTCACATAACCCACACACTGCTGCTGATCTTGTTAACATAAGATTTTGGTGAGTGCAGTTGAATATGCTGCCTTGAGATCTCCAAAATGCATTTTTCAACAGATGCTAATCCTGAGCTACCAAAAAACCCATAGGTACAGGAAAAGCAGATCACGTTCTGCAAATTGCACGCTGGAATCCAGCCAAAGTACAAAAGAAACTAAACAAAAGCCACAGCCAGGCCTTTGAAGGTAAAACTGTGCAAAATATTTGCTTTTTTTAAAAATACTTTTTTTTTTTTTTTTTTTTCTCTTAGTGTGTGTGCGTCAATATTCCTGCAAAATCATTTGGCTCTACAGCCTTTTCCCCCCAACTTTGGGCACAAAATACACATTCTGCATGCTTGCCAAAATGGTGAGGTAGCTTCTCTTAGGTTGCTTAAAGGGACATCTGAGCATTATCAGTTGGATCTTGTCACACAGTAAGAGGAATATAAGATTTTTGTGCTTCCCTAAGGTGCAACCTCTTGCAAAACTTTGAGAAAACTGTATTTTTTTTTTTTTTTTTTTTTTTTTTTTTTTTTTTTTTTTTTTTTTTCCCAGAAGGGGCTGCATTATGAGCTGGCCAGAAAACTAAAGCCAAGCTGGTTATCTCATACAACTTGCAACATTATTGAGGAGCCATTTCCCTTGCAGCTAAGATTTTCCAAAGATATGGACAATTTGAGTGCACTAAAATCTTTAATATCTGAGTGGTCTCCACAAAATATCTCAGAAAGCCTGTTTTTGGGAAAACTGTGCTCCTCATCTGTAAAACTGAGTCTTTTCCAGTTGTCCTGGTGTAAAAGGGCAGCAACAAAAATCCTAGACTCTTGAAAATCTTTGCAAAGTTATTCTTTGACCTTATAGTTATTCTGTATGTTTTAAAAGATGCTGCAAACTTGTCTGTATTATTAGAATGTATCAGCATTAATCCTGAACCCTCCCCAGAGCTGTCTTATTTAGAGGTG
The DNA here is from genome assembly GCA_013399695.1 of Formicarius rufipectus. Taxonomy (NCBI): domain Eukaryota; kingdom Metazoa; phylum Chordata; class Aves; order Passeriformes; family Formicariidae; genus Formicarius; species Formicarius rufipectus. The sequence continues at coordinate 729,449 of VXAU01000753.1, forward strand.
GATTCAGGCAAGCAAATAAGAATGCATTTATTATGGAAATTGGGAGCACTTCAGCAGAATTACCAATGCTGACTTTAGCTTGTTTACTGAGGTAGACATGAGTAGTATTTTCCCCTCTCCCATTAACTTTCTAGCTCCTCAATAAAACATTATAGGGAATTAGATTCTTCTCTGTTACCAATTTGAACAGGAAACATTTAGTTCCAGTGAATAATAAGCATTTCTCATATGCAAATTTGCTCATTTGCTGCCCCTAACTTCTTGTTAAGGGAAAGGGTCATTTATTTTGCTTTCAAGTTTTCCTGGGAGCTATTCAAATTAACAAGATGCTAAGTGTTTTACTGAGGAGGGTATGTAATTTCCTCAGCTGGTACAGCTGGAAAATCCACATTTATTTATTCTCTGCTCAAAAATTACTGGGACAGAGACATGCATTTGCTATGTAAAATACATCTTTAGTTTCTTGGCATGTGTCATCATGTGGGTCAGAGTTAAGAAGGTTAATGAAATATTTAGAGTGAATTTTTGCATAGTATTCTTTTAGTACTGCAATGGATAAACCACAAAGCTAAGAGCATGTTTATGGAAGGTATTTAATCAGTTGTTTTCATCCTATAGAATGTATAGAAGCTATTATCAAGATATTCTTACACCACTTGAATGAGATTATGCTCTTCATAAATGCTCTTTTAAAGGCAAATTTGAAATTCACTTGTAAGGTCATATTGCTGTAGTAATGAGCAGCAGGGCTGCTTTACTTTATGCTAGAGGCCAAACTGGCTGTAGTTCCTCTTGGGCTTGAGATTTTCAGAGAAGTTGCACCTATGTCACCCCTTCAGATCCAAAAATCAGCGGAGCTCAAGGAATCTGAGTATGTCATGGATAATAAAGACACTCTTTCTGACCAGCTCCCCTGGTCTCAGACATTCAGACCAAGGCATTATGTAATGTTGACTTTTTTCTCCATTTCCTTGCAGAACTCCTAGAGCAACGGAATTTCTTGAATGTCATCAAAAGAAGTCAAACCCAGATGTGGGCTGTTCCTGCTCAGTATGTCAGAAGTGAAACCAGCTTTCTCGAGTTTCCCATGCTGCAGTGAGAGAAGGATTAAAAACTATGGTGTTTTGAACACCATCAAAGTACCCACAAATGGAGCAGTGGATGTATTCACAAGGACCCTTTGCAAATAAACAAACAAACAAACAAAAGGATTTGCAAGGCTTGAAAATAACATGCCAAGATCAAATAGCAACTGTACCCACTGGAGCTGGAATGGACACAATCTGATCCACTTCATTTGCTACTTAACAAACAAGGAGTTTGACGGATAAAAATGCTCTTAAGCCTTTCTAGCTTTGTGGTAGATGCAAGATTGCTCCAAAGTGCCTTTACAGGAGCGGGTTGTACTGGTAGAGCATGACAACTGTTTCACTTTTTTCTGAGGAATGGGTTTGGCATCTGCTGAACAGGTCACAGAATCACAGAATTATTTGGGTGGGAAGGGGTCTTTAAAGATCATCTAGTTCCAACCTCCCTGCTATTAGCAGTGACATCTTCCACTAGGTCAGGTTGCTCAGAGCCCATCCAACCTGACTTGAATGTTTCCAGGGTCGGGGTCTGTACCACCTCTCTGAGCAATCTGTGCCAGTGTCTCACCACCCTCACAGTAAAGAATTTCCTTCTAATATCTATTCTCAACCTGCCCTACTTCAGTTTAAAGCCATTTCTTTGTGTCCTGTACCACAAGCCCTTATCAAGTCTCTCACCACCCTTCTCTCAGCCTTTCCTTACAGGAGAGGTGCTCCAGCCCTCTGATCACATTTGTGGCCTTCCTCAGGATGCACTCCAGTGGGTCCATGTCTTTCCTCTACTGAGGATTCCAGGGCTGGACTCAGTGCTCCAGGTGGGGTCTCACCAGAGTGGAGTACAGCCATGAGGACCATCACTACAAGCTAATCACATTGGCTGGAAAACACCAGAGAGTCTAGATCTCTGTTTTATTTTCATCCTGTGTTTAGAGGCAGAAGCTGCAGTCTTCAGTGAACGTGGTGGTATCAGCAGGATGAGAATGATACAGGACAAGTCTCTGACCCCATTTCTGCTACAGTAAAGCTGAAGTAATTCTAACTGTTGGGATATTTTGCTGTGGGTGAGCACTTTTGGGCATTTAACTGTTTGTTTAGTCCCTTCAGCAGAATCACTGATGTCAACAGCAACCAAGCATGGCCTCAGTTACTAGATAATGAAGATAAGATTGCCGTTCTGGGGAATTGGACACACACAGCACCACTGATCTTCTCACAGTGGTATAGTGTAAAAAGAGAAACTGTCCTGGTTTTAACAGTATAGGAGCTGGGCATCTGAGACAGAGAGGGTTTCACTTGTGTGTTTTTAGAGGCATTGCAATCTATTTGTTTGAGAATTTGTTTCATAGTAGTTTATCTTTTAAAAATCTGGAAATCAGCTTTCTTCTTTGTCAGAGAATTTTTCAGCAGTTTCAGCAAAATAAATATAATCACAGGATCTTGAACAGATATCGTTTTCTTCAATCAATGTGTCAGAAATTGGAGTTAATGGATAGCAACAACAGAAATAAATGAAAATGCTACCTTAAACAGTGGACAAAATGTTTTGTCCTGTTAAGACTCATTTTCTGTTTATTTTATGTAAGACTTTTGCAAGTTCTCCAATCTCTTTTCCAGGATAAATGTAAACCACATTTTACAGACAGACAAAAACTCTTTTTAAACCTTCTGCAGTCATCATAAAAAAACAAAGAATGACATTAACCTTACAAATACCCACCTAGATTATCAGCTGAGAAACAGGTTGCTAGGACAAAAAATTTGTCCAGCAAATTTGCAAATTGTGGTAATTTGTATTTGCAAATAACACAGCCATGCTAGTCAGGACACTCAGTACTTTTAACATTATAAGTGGATATGCACAAGAAGTCAGTGTATGCCTCAGCAAAACTGGGCAACAGGAATCCACCAGCTTAAAAGAAGGATTGAGGTACGCACGAAAGGGAAAAACCTGCTCAAGTAAACCATTTCATTTGTATCTCACAGCAAATTAGGTTCCTTCAAAATCACCTCAAGGGAGTGTGGCATCATGAAGCCTTTCATCAGGGCCCCCAGACTGGGCTCTGCTTCAAACTTCTTCAGAAACAAACATCCTCCTTCCACTGAGCCGGATGTTTTCTGACGGTGGAACAAGGTATCCTCTGTACCTCAAAAGGAGGAAGGATCACATGACACCAGGCATAAATGTGGAATTGCCCGTTTTCACAGACCTTTTTATTATTACTACTTTTTTTTAAATCAGGAAGCTTTTCCACATCCCAGTTAGAGCTATGAAGTTCTATGGGTTTCCTCTGCTTTGAATGTAGTGACATTCAAATCCCAGGCTCTTTAACAGTAATTATGTGCTGGGCATCTTAGCTGAGAGGGTGGCTGGTAGAACATTTCACTCCCAGAACAGCCCATGACAAGTACAGAAATAGTGTATGTGGAAAAAATATTTATCAGGAAGCATTTGATCTATTTTTAGGTTCTCCTTTAAAGCAATTTAGTGGCTAGAAGGCAAGGGAGGGGAAGAGCAAGTTCCTGGCACACTGCCAGTAACTTCTCTGTAGACTTCAGCTTTGGAACTTGGTACTGACCAGCTACACCTGAACTTTTTGGGAATTGTCAGAAATTCAGATCAGGGTTGCAGCACCTTCCTTATGGCACCATTGTTTTCTTACCTTAACTCAATAATCTGTTGTTAATCCTCTTTCAGGTATTGGAACAGGCTGCCCAGGAAAGTGGTGGAATATGCATCTGTAGAAGTATTCAAAAGGTGTGTGGATGTGGCACTCTGAGGACATGGTTTAGTGGTGCTGGGTTAATAGTTGGACTCCACAGTCTTAGAGTCTTTTCCAGCCTAAACCATTCTATGATTATAATCAATAGAGCAAAAGTTGTTTCTATAATCTTTTTCCTATATTGATTACTCTCCAGAATGAAACATGTTTTCATTCGTATTGTAGAGTTCTCCAGAAGAATGGAAAAAAACATAGCAAACTGCTTAAATGTTAAGAAGGAACCTCTGTGACGTTTGGTCACTTAAAATAGCTCACATTCCTTTGTTCTTTGTTGCTGCTTTAATGGTTTCACATGTTTTGCCCACATATGCAAAAATACTTAAATGGAGATGTTAAAAACATTCTGGAAAATTAATTTTTTCATTCATGCCCAGGAAAGGAAAGGGCCTGGTTAGCTTAAACAATCAGTAAAAAAGGATTTGAAGGTTTTCATCTCCTAGTGACTCACTTCTAGGCTGCAAGTTGCAATGATTTCAAGACTGGCCAATGTTTCATACTTGCAGTCCCATTTTCCTACATGGGAATGTCTGTCACAAACCTCAGACCACCTGGTGTTTTCTATAAATTTGTACATGTTTCCAAGCTAAGAGTCTAAAGATGAATGTCAGGGAGATGACCTACCCCTTTACATAGGATCTGTCTCAATGACTAAAGGAAGTAATTCTATAGGTCTTTGTGTTTGATTTATCATCTTGATAATGAAAGTTGTTTTCTCATTTACAGTCAGGCTGTCCATCTTGTAAACTTGTGTTTACAGAATAATGTGTCTTTTTAGACATTTTTAGAAACAAGAACTGCATAACCAGCAGCAATGGAAGCTTTTGCATCTCTTCCATCACACGTTTATACTTTAGTAAAGCCTTTGACATGGTTTCCCACAGCATTCTCCTGGACAAACTGGCTGCTCATGGCTTGGTGGGGCACCCTGTAGGTAAAAAATTGTCTGGATGGTCTGACCCAGAGAGTAGTGGTGAATGGAATTGCATCCAGTTGGTGACCAGTCACAAGTAGTGTTTCCCAGGGCTCAGTGTTGGAGCCAGTTGTGTTTACCATCTTTATCAATGACCTGGATGAGGGGATGGAGCCCACCCTCAGCCAGTTTGCAGATGACACCAAGTTGGTTGAAAGTGTTGATCTGTTGGAGGGTAGGAGGTCTCTGCAAAGGGATCTGGACAGGCTGGATCAATGGGCTGAGGCCAATTGTATGAGGTTCAATAAAGCAAAGTGCTCAGGCCTGCACTTGGGTCACAACAACCCCAGGCAGTGCTACAGGCTGAGAGAAGAATGTCTGGAGAGCTGTCCAGTGGAAAAAGACTTGAGAGTGATGGTCAACAGTGGCTAAACATGAGCCAGCATGTGCCCAGGTGGCCAAGAAGGCCAATGGCATCCTGGCCTGTATCAGCAATAGTGTGGCCAGCAAGACCAGGGCAGTGATGGTCCCCCTGTACTCAGCACTGGTTAAGCTGCCCCTTGAAGGAAAAGGACAGAAGAGACCAAGAAGCCCTGACAAAGAACAGACTTTTGGCTCAGACGGCTTCAGAAGATAATCACAAGCGTTCTGGAAGCCAATTTAAGTGCCATGCCAGAACACAGTCTAATTTCTCTGTTAAGCCCTTTGCCAGGAAACAAACTATTTCATTCAAGAGGTTATTGCATTAAGCAGAAATGACTAAGGCCAAGACTCTGAGGCCCAGTTCAATGCTGAATGTCACCTCACTTGACAAGCAGACCTTAAGTAACCAAAAAAGCATTCAAAAAGCATGCTTTTAATTCAGTTATATTTTTAGCTGGGCCTTTCTACTTACCTCTAGATATCTTGTTTCTTATCAGAATAAGTTAAAGCTTCATGGAGCATAAGATGGAGGAAAGCTAAGCTGCTGTGGTGCATGACAATATTTACTGAGTAGGAACAAATGGGTGAGAAACTGTTGATGCTGGACAGGAAATAGGATTCCCTTCTCTGCACAGAGCAATGCCCAAGTGCGGCAGTAAGCAGAATCTGTTGGAAAAAAATACAAAAAACCAAATGTATTCACAAATACTTTAATCAGTTTGTTTTACTCTGACTTTTGCAATAAGAATTATTTGCAAATAGTTGGATGACAACCAGATATTTTTTCACAAGAATGCCATTTCATTGTTCTGCTTTAAAAATTTCCGTCATTCAATTAGGGATCTGAAACAATGTCTTGGACAAAAAATGACATGTTCGCTGCAAAGCAAACAAAAAACAAACACAAGCTCAGTGGTTTTTTTCCATTAAATAGCTGTCTTTCTCCAGCTGGCTACCCAGTATAAATCCTAATGGAAGCAAGGCTCAACAGTTTCTGTCTCTGTAAACTCAAGGAAAAGTGCAGCTACAGAGAGCAAAGCTGATCTGGCCCAGGTACCTCCAAGAGAAGAACAGATACCTTTTCCGGGGAAGACAAAGACTTAAGCAATCAACCGCACAACATGAGTAATGGATAGTAAAGTACGCAAAGAAATGAGTCACAAATAAGCTACTGGCTGAGAGTTACTAATTAATTTGCTCACTGGATTCTGACACACACCACATTTTTTAAGATTTCCTAACCAAAAAACATATCCTATTTGTTACAGATTTTACCCAGAACTTTAGAGTGCCTAGAAAGAACAGCATTTCTTTGAATTTAGATTTTTTAATTTTTAATGGAAATTGAATTGCAAAACCTTCCTTTGTATGAAACATGAGGCCTTGACCACATTTTTACTGTTACTACTACGGCACTTTGCACAGAAGTGGGATGTTAACCTCTGAGACGTGGCTATGCTCCAGCTCAGATGTTTTTTCATTCTTCCTGAATATTCTCTGTAGTTTCAGCTGGATGACGTATTCTTCACTTCCCTTCCTTTGTGTAATTCCTGGTGGCACAGAATGGGAAAGGCTGCTCTGTTTCCACCACAGAGATTGCCTGCTGCTGAAATGCAACTAGTGAGGGATATCTGCACAAGGAGAACCACATCTGGACTCTGATGCATTTAAGAGAAGCTGCATATTCACAAGGCAGAATTTACCTCCAGTTTATTAAGCAACTGTTATCCTCCTTAGTTAACAGTAGTGCAGAAATGGGGGCCTGAGGATTGCTCATTATCCATTTTTCACCCAGAAAACACAGGCTGTTTTTGTCAAGCCTCAAAAGTGACAGAGAGGACCATGATTAACTGAGCAAAATTGGCAATTCTGCAGCATAATAGAGGAAAAAAACTCCAGAGAAGCAAACAACCTGTAGATGGTCCAACCCTATAATACATAAAACTAACCCTGAAGACTTTAAAAGCAGTCCGTTCTGATGTCCCTTCCTCTCTTTCACATTAAACACTTCGCTTATGCTATGCACGAATAAGAAAATCTTCACACCCTTTTCTGCCATGGTGTCTTGTCAGTAAATGGTGCCTTTTGGAAGCAAAGACGTATTTCTCACATATTCCCACAGTACTGTTCTAAAGCAGAAGACTGTTTCTCTTGTTTATATGCAGGAATCTGAGACAGGCCTTTCTAAAAGGTCTCTGAAAGGTGTGGGCTGGCATTTTTCCACTACACCACAATCTCCTTAACATGGCTCCGTATCTGGGCCTGGAATGAGCTTAATTGATACTTTGGCAGCTCACAACTAAGTAAAGGAAGAAGAACTCAGGATGCTTTTCCAAGCCTAAGGAGCCATTCAATAAAACCAGAACAAAGTCAATCTTGATATTGCTAATGTTTCATAGGAAATCCACCTCATCCCAAGATCTTATTTTTGTAACCTTTTAGGATTTCTTTGCATAGTATAAAGAGAGACACAGTCATAAAATTCCTTGAGGATAACTTCCAGATCTGCTTCAAAGATGTACTAGGACAATACCCTGGGATCTGAGCACTTCACACTTTTGAACAACCCTCATCTGATATTTGTGGCTGAGGCCCACCTCTGCTTGGAAGGTTAGAAAGCCATCCCCCTTTCAGCAGGGTGATTTTATTTTTAAAAGTAGCTCTCCTGGCAGGCTTCTCCACCCTCAGCCGATTACGTAAGGTAAACTATTGACATATGCAGCCCAGTTGAGGCCATTTTCTCTGTTAAATTCAGACCTTGTTATAAAAGTGCAGTTTTAACATGTTGTTCTTTCTGAAATATTCCACAATATGTGCTTTCACATTTGGTTATATAACATTACATTCTTTTACAATAATAAAGCTGAGTGTATTTTGGAATTGTTCACAGACTGAGGCAGTTTAGCAAATGGGACACATCCAGATGTGAAAACGTTCTGTGGCTTGGCTAGACATGTTACTAAACCATTTCTCAGACAACCAAATGATGTTCAGGATGAATTTAGATTTCCTTTCTGAAAGGGACCTAGCGCTTTCTTAGTATGCACAGGGAGAGCCATCCTACTTCTGAGGCTAGGCTTCTTCAGTTGAACACAATTTAGCATATATTTAACTTAATGTTAATTCAGTAATATGTTAAAACTGCTCATGAGCTTCATCTAGGTACTTGTATAGCCTGCTAATGGCCTTGGTACAGGAGTATAGGTAATTAAATAACAACGTATTGAATCCAATGTACTCAAGCTTCAGACTAGGGGCAGAAATGACTGCTACTATTGTGTCAAGAAAATTCTGTTTGGTAGGTTTTCATGTTTAGTCAAATTGTTATGATTTTTCCAGGTTCATAGGTGGGGAACTAAACATAAGCATCAAGGGGATCTGCTAATCTAACCAAAAAACCAAAATGATTTGTAAACATGTGGGGCCTTTCTGTTCCAAGAAGTTGATGCAGGGATGTGACAGAAGCAGGTCTATTGCTATACATCACCCTCTTAGGTGAAGGTGGGCAGCCCTTGTGCTACACTGAAGCACCTCTTTCCTCTGAAGGCACTTTCATGATTCTATGGAACAGAAGACGACTCAGGCCAAAGCTGTGACCTTCATCCCCAAACAGACATTTGAGAGATCCTACATACCTCTGCCAAGGATGTGACATCACTGACACGAGTCTTGGCACAGGGGATCCCTTGCCTGGATAGTGTCCTTTATCTCTTTCTGCATTATCACATGTTGCCATCCCTGCTGCAGCTACATGATCTGCATGATTGCTATATCATACTGTTTCACCCTGGCACTGTACTGTTACCAGCACAAATTTAGGCTTATAACCTAACAGGATAGATCCTGCAGGACTTAAATATATTGGTTCTGTACTGTCTCTGCAGAAGGAGATATACTCTGGGCTTCAGGGATTTCATTACAGCCTCTGTGTGCCACTCATTTCCCTGGTCACTCACTGTATCAGCTACCCGACACTTGGTTTATCTATGGCCTGGGAAAGTGAGAGGACCACAGGGTATCCACTAGGATCAAATAATGTACTTCAGTTGGCTAATTTCAATCAGATTCTGGTCTGAATCAGTCAGAACCTGTCCCAATAACTCAACTGTGTTTTTGCTGGTATGAAACAACGGGTCTATGTCAACAGTGTGCTGGTCTGGCTTTATATCACATTGAAATCAAAGCAGTCATCATGTCATCAGCCTGTAGAAACAAAGTGCTGAGTTCATCCACAATAATTCTTTAAATCTCCCTTTATTTTTATTTTTTTAATTTTTTTTTTTTACTTTTTGAGCTGCCTTTGATGGAAAACTCTGGGCTGACTGCCTTTGAGTTTCATGTTTTTTGTTGTTCTTCCTGGTTATTATTGATATCCCATCATTATCCAAATACTTTCTAACCACAGGAATTAGTGTAGCTACAAATTCCTTTTTTTTTTTTTTTTTTCCTCTTCTTATTTCTTCCCTTCGCTTGTAACTCAGGAATACTTATTTGTAGAGGCCAAGTGTCAGTGTTTTCATTGTTTCCCTGCATATAGGCACCATACAGTGATTTACCATGAGACCAAAGACTTTCGATCTATTACCTTGTAGCATTTATTGTTTTATTTATCCACAAAATCCTTATTTATACATTCAAAGGATCACAGTGGCACAATTCAGTTCATTGCAATGGTGAGATTCTAATTCAAATGTTGAGCTTTGGCTTTCTTTATCAAAGTCGCTATTTTCCAAACATGCTTATCTCCCAACACCCTTCATTTGCAGCTGCAAGATATATGGGTGGGAAATAAGAGACAACTTAGAATTGCGTGCCAGATCTGCTTTATTTGCAGATGTGCCATGTACACAAAACAGCCACCTGTCCTTGCCAGCAGTAAGAGATGCACAAATGCTTGCACTCAGCTTTGTGATGCTGAAAGCTTTCTTTTCAAGGAAAAAAAGTCTGGACATTTCATGCACTTATATGGTATTTTGTAACTCTAGTACTTTAGAGCCAAAGGAAATGTACATGTCCAAGAGAGTTTCTGGATACACAGACAGTGTTCTTGGAACTAGGCTTAACTGTAATCATCAAGGAAATCACTTTGTTGTTTTCCTTATGCTAGGATAGCCAATGTGCAATGCAGTACAAGCCTCCATCCAGAGCAGGAACCTTTCCATTCTTTCTGAAAGTCACACTTTCATACATGATAAACTGATGAGCAGCACATACACACAAAAACATACAGACTTTGGTTCTCCATGCAGTTTATCTCTGGGAAGCCTCACACTCACGTCTATTAATCTACTATGTCTATTCTGGAGACTTACAGTTCTGTTCCAGATCTGCCTCAAGGCTTGAGTCATCTCACCAATGTTAGGCATCTGTAGCATAGATGTCTACAGCTAAACTAGGCATCTGAATTGCCTTTCATAGTCACTGGACAGAAATAGGCATTTGCAGGGACCAAGGTTATGGGCCTTTTCAGAACTGGCCTGTGTTAGAGATTTAATCTGCATGAAATGGATTTTGTCCTAAAATCTATTTAATAGTCTTTTCTGTCTGTAAACAAAGCTTGGATGACTAGCTCAGGTATATACATATACATTACAGGGATGTGTGAGCCCTATCCCTTCTGTTCAAAGTAAACCTTCACGCTGATTTGACATCCTCTGTGAATGTGTAGTGCATTTTTATTACATCTAACTAAGGCAGACATTTCAGCCTTCACTACCAAAACGCATTTATCACTCTTCTCAGCACCATGTACTGTACATGATCTTGCTTGTCAGTCAGACCCATACACTGGCTATCAGTTTTGACTTCTTTGACCTCTTTTGAATTCATTTAAATACAGATTGTCTCAATTGTTTAGGTTCCTCTAGGGTAAAGCCTTTCCTATGCATCTTACTGGCAAACATTCCGTGCAAGCTTTAGGTCTCTTTCATGAGCAAGCTGCAGAAACTGTCTAAAATCAAACTACTTAACAGTATGAAACTCACTGATAATTTCACTCAGAATATGGATAACTCTTAACTATGCCATTATGTACAGACCACATACTACATGCATAGCCACAACTGTAGTATTTTACTAACTTCCCCTTCTATGTTCATCAAACTTAAACTGTATGTCTTCACTTTCACTGAGGTCCACAGCTTTTCTATCCTATCTTTTCATATCATCCATATTGAGGGAGTGGTTCCTGCTTCTGTCTCATTTTTGACACATTGAAAAAAAGTATTTCTGAAGTTCTGAAGCCAACACACTGTTGCAAGCATGAACTTCTTTGGTAAAATTCTTGTGTTTTGTTTGTGTCTGTACAACACTGTGTTTTAGAATAAAAGATCAGAACCATCTTTGCTCAAGTAAGACAGAAAACTTCCAAACTCTAGGAGGTTTCTACAATCTGCTGCTCAAAGAGAAAGGGCTACACTGGTTCTGTGGAGTAGCTGACAAGTGTGATACTAGCCTGGAACCCAAACAGAGCATTTACAGCTGTTATCACAGACTTAGGAGAGAAATATCCTTCTTTGAAAATGTCCTTCTAGACCTCCTATCCTTCCTTCAAACAACCCTCACCTTTGAAACTAGGATGTTCTTTACAGAGATGCAGCTTCTACAGGTCTTCTGTTTTGTGTGGTGTCTCATTTCTTTGCCATCTCCAGTGAAATCTAGGTGAGGTGTAACAAGTGGAATAATTAAACTGCTGCATATCAGTAATCAATAATGCCACTATCTCTGAGATGCAAGAATTAGGTATTCAATGAACGTTTTTTCCCAAATGTATGAAAGTTGAGCATCACAGGAGGAGAAACCAGTCACTTGGGGAGCCAGCTCTGGTGGCTGTTACCATTAAACATCTTTCTATGTCTTGTTAAAGCAGTTGGCCACACAGACTGTGGCTGAATGGAGCTGCTCAGAAATGGATATAGATGCCTATAGGTTCTTCATCAGGACAGAAATCCGTTCAAAGCTCTGTCTCAGTTAGATCAGTCAGCATTCCTTCTGAACTCTGCCAAGCTTTCTGAGGCACCTCAACAGCTTTGCCTTATCTTGTGTGTCCTGTTCCTCTGGATAACTGTTTTCTGCTCTATGCTAAACATGCCTTATGTGTTGGGAAATGCTGTTGCTCTGGCATGGTGCCTGAAAGCTCTTGCAGATGGGCAGGAATGTTTTATTCTGATAAAGAAAGGGCTGCAGATAGAGGAATATCAATTCTCAAGAAAAAGGGAGGAGAATATCTGGTGGAATGGGAATAATCCTCCTTTTCTCACAGACAAGAGATGTGTTTAATAGTGCTCGGCACCAGCTATACCCATTATTTTGTCTGTGAGGAGGACTCAACCTTCAGCTTGGTGATTTATCATCTGCATGAGTAACTTCTACAGGAAAGCGAACTTATCTGATGTTAGTCATTTGATTGCAGCCATTGCTGCTGCTTCAAATCTGTTGATCCTGACATTTTGGCAACATCTGTGCACAACTTTCCCTATTACAGCTCCAATACTGTCACTTTCCTCCTTTCCACCAATGTCTTGATTTGATGCAGTGTCTGTGCAGCACTGTGAAATCTGTCACCTTTATGTAACACACTGGGGTTCCAAAAAGCAAATCTTTTTCAATTTATACTTGAAAATTTCAGGCTTTATTTAATAGGATCCACCCAACAGAGGCCTATTCACATTAAGTATGAATATGGTCTAAGAGGAACTGTAATATTAAGTTCTGAGTTAACATTTTCTTTTTTTCTTTTACAATTGTAAGGTTAATAGTATTGGATTGCATTGCATCCCCTTACTACACTCATAGCAAGGCACATAGGACCAAAATAAGACCATCCTAAAGCAAATATCTAAAACAGAGTGGATGAATATTGCTGCCTCCTCCACTGATTACATATGGACCCCAAGGGGATTAGCTGAGACAGAGGCACCTCTGCTTTGGACATTGGGCACCAGGAGCAATGAAGCCCATCTAAGTTGCCTGAAAATACATGAAAATACTCAAGTAACTGTGCTCCAGCACAGAGTGCATATGATGACAGTTGTTATAGGACAACTGCCTCTTTGTGCTGCCAACGAATATAGTTTGTCCCTATAGCTCAAGCAGCCTGAGCAGTCAAGCAGATGGGTCAAGATTCCCAGTGGTTCTAGAGGTGCAATATTTATTTCTTTCTTCATCCCTGAAAACCTAAGGAATAGGGGTACCAGTTGTTCAACTTGAGCATGTATGTTCAGATTACATCTTTATTTAAGATGCTATTTTGTCCCATAGAACAGGGTACAGGATGATTTCACAGGAGGATGGAATTAGGACAACCTTCCATCTGGCCGTCTGCTTAGCCTTTCAACCTATATACATGATGTTTTGCACAGGATATATAGGAAATGTAAAGGTAAGTTGCCTGAGAATCCTGTTCATGGTGCAGTTAGGGAATGAGTGGAATGGTAAAGAATGAGAACACAGTGCCAAGAAATAAGGTTATTTTTTAGGATCAGTTTCCTTCTCAACACATGCTGGAAAACGGTAGAGAAAAGGAGAAAAAATGGGTTATCAGCAAAGAATAAGGAAGAAAGTTACAGGAATGTAGAACAAATGGTAGCATGACTCAAAAACTGTAGAGATTTGAAAGAGTTTAAGATTCAATGAGATATCAATAAAGCTATAGAGCACACTTGTGAATGCTCATCCAGTGTTTTAGTGTTGAGAGGACAGGGAAGTTAAAGTTTACCTTATGCCTGGAAACTTCAACACTGGTCTCCAAAAAGGAGCATAAGCAGTATGTGTATCATTTAACCTTTCACAGATTTCTTAGGTGTAGAACAGGCACTACCAGCCGCGTGATTGCTCTATTAGCAGCTCCTGGCTGGACACACATCAAGCTTCCCTAGCTCACACTTTCCTCCTGAATGTCTATATTGTGCAGGTGAACATCCTCTATAGTATATGCTGATTCATACTTGCAAATCCCCGCAAGTAGAGACATTCCTGGTCTTATCCTCTGTAACTTTTCTGGGGCAGATACCTCACATGCAGAAAGCAGAACTAGAAAAACGCATTCCACATGAAATTCATATTGGTAGAAGAGATCCTAGGTTTAAATTCAAACTATAATATTTTATGTTCTTTCCAAAAACCTATGTTGGCCTCGTCAATGGTAAGTCTGGGTAGCCTTGGAATGTAAGTACCTGCCTAATTTTTCATAGAAACATCTTTAAGTATTGATCAAAGTGATACATACATTGTGGCAATATGTGTTCTACCCAGCAATGTGGAAAGTTAGAAAGCGCTTATTTTGCCTAGCTGTGAGTGTTTCCCAGTTCTCATCCTCCCAGTTGCGAACTGAGAGTCCCTAGTAGTCAGGACTGCAATACAAATTCAGTGTCACCTCCAGATCCTTTCTATGTAAGAACAAAAGGAAAAGCTCTTCAAAAGGCTGAAAGTCTCTGGAACTTTTCTGCTGTGAAGTCCTCCAAGTGCTAACCATATCAAATTGCTTCCTTTACCTAGCAGTTATCTCCTGGTATATCCTCCAGGATAAGGGTCTGACAGATACATATGGGCCACCACCCTTGAGTCCTGTAAGTCCCCTTTTGTCTCTCCACCTTGGGCCTCCTGGGGTCTCTTAGTCCCAGACACATACCTTATTGTCTTAGGCTCCACAGGCCAACAGTCTATCTGCCAGACAGTCTATAGACAGATGTTCTCTGCCAGAGGCAGCTGTGAGTGGAAGAGGTGACCACCTGCTGCCTATGCCATCATGTCTCCTCATCAAAGTGGCTATTCTTTCTTCTCTTTTTAAAATGCCAACTCCATGGGTTTCCTCTGGTGAAGTAGTGGGAAGGCTTCCTAACTCATTTGAGTGAAAAAGAAACAATTTGGCTTAAAAAGTTTAAATAGTTCATTTTCACAATCTAGGTCACTTTGTCAGAGATTGGTTTGGAAGTACTTACATGGACAACTCAGCAAACAGATATGAGAAGTCAGAAAAACATGGAAGAGAGGCAGAAAAGAAAATTTGGGAGTGACAACTTTTTCCAGTGTCACAACTGAATCTATAGGAGGTTATCAGCCCACAGATTGAAACTGCAGGCTGCCCAGAAAGAACTGATGTATACAGCTAGTAGTGAAACCATGCTTTGGTGTCTGGGATACTGCTTAAGCCACAATTCAAACTGGAATGACATGCTAGAAAGATGATAAAAATATGACAGACCCTTACATGCCTTTTGAAAAGGAAACTTATGTCTCACCCTTACATTATAGTACTCTGAATTCATCAACAAAAAGTATCAGGAGACAGAAAGTTGGACTTGACTGAGCCTTTGAATGAGGAATAGCTAAGCTATCCAAGAGAAGTAAAATACCATCACAGGCCACATGAGAGAAATAAGTAATTACTCCACCCATGTTCATCACAGCCAAGAGTTAACACTGAGCAGCCAAAGGTTTGGGGTAGAAGTTGCAATATTCAGCATGGCCTTGCTGCACTGCCAAATGGCAGGCAACATCCCAGTCCTGGCAGCTTGGTGTCCTGTCAGCACTTTTCCTGTAACAATGTGTTAGACAGACCTGGCAGTGATGGTGGGGACAGTGTCACCTATCCAGTTACAAATGCCAGAAGCAATGCTATCCCCAGCTCTGTTCTGAGAAGGATGAAATGAGGGAACAAATGCTCTTTTTACTTGCCATGATTCTTGCAAAGGAAGAGTATCATAAAACATGCACCAATAAAATATTTTCTACCCAAACTAAATTCTTGCTTATGTAATAAGATAAAACAACTTGTATAATTACCTGAAAAATTGCCATCTGGGGGCTACTTATATTCCTTATCATATATTATGGATATATTTATGAATGTTCATTTTTGAGCTGGAAAGAGGTAAGAAGTAGGAAGGCAAAACCTGCAGACTGCTTAGTATTATTTAAGGAAGCAGAGACCTGGTGACAGAGAAAAGAGTTTCTGTAGGAATATTCTAGAATAATGCACTCAGCTTGGCCACTGTGTGCAATAAAGGATATAGCTGAAAGAAAAAGGTTGAGAGATGGGAAGTAAAACTCACATAAGAATGGAAAGCCATGGGTATTAAAGGAAAATGCTGAAACTTAATTTTAGACACAGAACAACGAGGGGAGACCATGATGAATTGCATTAAATGAACACTTAAAAGAGGCACATTGGGATTCTTCCATTCATGTGCTTTTCACAAGAAGCCATTCACTGAAATAGAATAGCAGTAAGCATGAAAGGAAGGAGGGAAATGCTATTTCAAACACTCTACAACCCCCATTGACTTACAAGGCATTAGGGTGAGAGATTAGATGTGCTGAAGAAAGCATTTTCTGATTTTTTCATGAGTATTTTCTGCATATTCTCATGAAAAATGGAAGCATCCTCATTTAAAAGAATAGAGATGAAACTGTGGTATGGAAGAGATATAAACCCTAAAATTCCATTGCATTAATGTAGCCAAACTGTAAGTGATACTCTGGGGGAGAAACAGCCAACCATAAGTATTCATGCACCTGGTTTTATACAATCTGGCTGTTACCATGGGTTGGATGCTTGGCTAAATAGATAACAATTCTGATCCAAGATGATAATTTCTATGTGTGAACCAACACTTTGGTGGGCATCTTGATTAAAGATGATGTCAGAAAGCTTTAGACTTCTGTACCTTGTTTACCTTAATGTGCCAACAGCACGAGCTGCTTGATCTTGAGACAGTGTTTGTAATTTTATTGTAGAAGATCTTTAGATCCTCCTTCTCACTACAGTGACAGATGAAGTGTCTTGTGCTACAGGTATTACATGGGAAAATGTATATAATAAAGCCCTTGGCCTCAAATTGTCCAAAACAAAACACTCTCATTATGAAAAGATGTTTCTGCTGAAGGCAGAATTTGCTGGGGGTTATCAACTTTCTTCTTCCAGTCTTTTTGTCTTGCTAATTCAGCATAATGTTAAACTCTTTGATAGAACTGTGGCATGTAATTTCAGCTGAGAAGGCGCAGAAATCCCATGTGTACAATAACTGTGTGTGTATATATGCATTTAAAGTTAGCCATATCTGTAATCTGAGAAATTGTAAAGCCAAAAACATCCTGGCATTAGCACTGGGCACACTTCTTCAACTCAGAAACAAGCTAAATAACTCTGTTTTGATTGTTTGTGGCAGGTGGCTGTATTCCAACATCTTTTCAAAAATAAAGTCATCCCAGTAATTCCTGGGATTATATTAGAAAACAGAGCTATGTGAACTACTTTCTTTACTTAACAGCTTTTGAGACTTCTCCTTCTGGAGGATGTGTCACCAGCTTTTGGTAAGGAATTTATCACTTTACAAATTGCTATGAATCAGAACTACAGTGAATATGAAATGAACATGCACAAGGGGAAGACAGATGATCATAACCAGCAGCCTGACGGCCAGTGCCTGTTTAGCTGCTGTGGGAATCTGTGTATGAACATGACTATCATTAAGACATTACATTTTCTTTAACTGTGAAATGACATTCCCTGGGTAAAACAAAACAAAGGCTAGATTAGCTGACTGCCATTGTAACAAGTCTGAAACCAAAACAAAGCAGTCTTTTCTTTTCTAGTATTTAAACATTTCATTGTGGAGCCAAGAGTAAAACAATGCTGTTCCAAAGAAGCCTGTACATTATCTAGCTGTGCAGCAGCTGAAGATTTAATCAAGGCTGCTAACTGGGAACTTCTCCTTAAACCTCTGGCCTCCTCTTCAGTGCTTAAAAAAACAACTGCATTCCAGTTGGTAGCTTCAGGGACCTCAAAAATCTCCAGCTTTCTTTGTGGTCTGTAGTTAAAAATGTAGGGAGGGCTCCAAAATGTAGGTCCAATGACAATTTGAAAATGTACTCCTAATATTACGCCTTCCATGTATCTGTATTATTTTGAAACTTGACTTTATATATAAGATGGTCAGCTTTGGACTAGTTTCAGGTCTACAGATGAATTGTGAGTATGGCATAGAACTGTGGTGTTTTACAATGAGATCAGAGAAACTTGGAGTTGTGACTCACAGTCACAGGCAGATTACAAACAGCTGTAGGGGCTGACACCTATAAAATGAACATAGATTTCAATGTCCTCCATTGTGTTGACACTGGAACTTGTCCAGTCCCTTGATGAACCAGTTCTGGGCACCAAAGTGGAAGGAAGTTCTTTTGGGGGAAATAAGTGAAAGTTTTTGGTGGATTTATTGCCCAGGAGTGAGTCCCCAAGGCTGAGTGTTGGCACCATAAACAAGATGGGATGATATGGCCAGGGATTAATCAGGTTGCCTTAAACTGTCACCAACACGTGACCAGAGTAGGGCAACCACTGTGGGTCGAGCCCCATGGCTGTGGATGGAGATCCATTGCTGTGCTCAGTTGTTTTAGCTGCTGGTCTCCAGCCTTCTCCCACCAAATGGTGTTGCTGCCTGACATCTGCTCACAAAGCTGCCCTGTTGGGCCACAGAGAGCCAAGACACTCCCCATTAAAGGAATTAGGCAAACCAAACTATTTGGGACTGAAAAGGGCTGGGAGACAGGTCTGCAGGCAAAGAGGGGACAGTCACCTCTGGAGGAAGAATACGGCAAGAGGTTTGATGGGCTGGGCACACAGGATACCGACAGCAAGCACTGCGGTGGTCATAGCTGTTTACAAGAGGCATGCTGGCTTCTACCTTACATAGATGGCATGTTTCGTATTTGAAAACAAAACAAAACAAAAAAACAAACTAAAAAACCCCACAAAAAGCCAAAACATATACACATGAAAAAAAGCCAACAAACCACCCACCCCACCAAAAAAATCAAACCAGACACAGACCTTGATAACAACATATATTCTTACAGGGAGCAAATACTAGGTCTCCCTAATTTAGAGAAAAGAGATGTATTAAGAAGTGATGGTAAGAGCTGGAGCCAGGCAAATTTCACAAGAGGAATAAGGCACAATTGTTCATCTGTGAGAGTGATTAACTAGTGGAACAGACTAGCACGGGAAGTAGTAGTTTTTCCATTTCTTCAGCATTTCAACTCAGGACTGGATGTCTTTGTGGAAAATACTTTTAATAAACATGAGATTTCGGGCTCAACACTAACTAATTCAGTAAAATTCAGTTCTTCTTATTAAAGAGGAGGTTAGGTAAAGATATAATACCCTTTCTACTCTTAAAAATGAATGAAGTGTAAATGCAACAGCTATTGAACTTAGCTATGGAACTGATTAGCCTGTTCCTATAATTTCCTTGTCAGTGGCAATGTTTTGGCTGGAATATTGCAGCTCCTGGTGTCCAGGACAGCATCTTACTCCTGCTTAACCCTTCTTTGAGGTCATCCTGTCTCTGTCTGGAGCCCTTTAGCTATGATTATCTCCAATTGAATGTTCTTTGTGCCTAATTCACATTCTGTTATATAAAAGCAGAACTACAAATTATGGGACAAAGAAGTATATTTTAGTGCCAAGTGAAAGGTAAATAGAAAGAAGCAAATTTAGTTAGCTACAACAGATGCTACATATGAATGAAGGCTGAGTTCTTCAAGTAGTCTTAAATCTGCAAGTGTCTCAGCAACTTGTCTCAAAAGCTCTCTGAGTCCTTAAAAAACTGGTGAGTTTTTTACTCCTGAAAATAATAAAGCAACTCTTAAAAGAGCACTTTTCCTCAACAGGGTCCAAAGTCCATTAGTGTGGAAACCATCATTATTATTTGCTTCAGATTTATAAATGAAAGCAGAAAAAAGTGAGTTTTCCCTAGCTAGTCAGAAACTAGTGAGGATGATCCTGCTGTCTGTATCTCAGATATGTGTATGACAAGATTACAAGTATAAAGTTATCTTTATTTTACTGCAAGAAACCAAATATATTTTCCTAAAAGAGTTTTCTGTGGCTGCCTTTGATAATAATCCTGAAGGAATTGGGCTAAGGGGTGCTCCAGCTCATAATTGGATCTGATGATTTCTGCCAAATGCAGTCAAGCAACAGACAACATACAGTTAAAAGCTGTAAACATTTCTGGTACCCTCTATTGTTGTTTCCATCCATTTGACAGCTTTATATGTAGTTAGGATGTTAAGAGTTGATCCCTAGCCAGCAATGTGGGTAAAGTGCATCCCAATGACAACTGAAAGATATCAGGTGGGAGAGGAGTAGATGCAAAGTGCCTAGTGCTCAGCCTGAAATGCAGCATGCAGCTGTGCAGCTGCTCTGCATGCACAAAGCTGGTGCCTGTGTGCCACCCACATGTTTATGTGAAACCAAGATTAGGAAGGGTCAGCATGTACGCACTCGGACTGTCCGTGCACTCAGCTACGCAGTTCCAAAGCAAGGCGTCAGTCTGAGCATGAACCATCATCATTGTTTGACACTATTACAACACTTTTTCATCCATGAAAGAGTCACAGCAAATAGCCAAGAAGAGGCCATGGTACACAGAAAGGACCTTGAAGGCATCAGTTTTCAGAGTAATTTTTTTTCTACCAGACAATGTTATAAACCGGTTCCCTACAACTGGTGAACATACACACTGTGGGGACATTAACTCTTCAGTTTTACAAGAGTTATCAGAAATATGCAGCTACTCTGAGCAAAAATCTGACTTTGGCACTAAGGGTGAAGGAAAAAGGCCAACAAGACTTTCCTCTGATTCTACTGTTATGCCATCTGTTGGACTATTTTGTTCTCTACTAATCCCTATTAATTCTGAGCTTCCTTCTCATCTGCTTTGCATCTGGAACATGTCTGTATAGAAGGGAACTTGAGAAGCTACTGGCCTCATTGGCCTTATAGAGGATCAGTTATGACTAATATATTCCTGACTGGCATTTCTCTAACTTTAAAGCCTCCATATACCACCCTTCACAACAATCCATTCCTATTAATTATCTATTAATATATTTTTCTATGCATATACTGAATCTTCTTTACTATAATGAAAGCCCATTATTTCTTCTCCTGTAGAGAAGAATTTATTTCTTCAATGACTTTTTTTTTTTCCCATGTCTGTAAGAAGTTCCAGTTTGTTACATTTTTTCATTGCAGGTCATGGTTTCAAACTCCTCATTGTTCCTGCTGGTTCTTCTCTGGACACTCTCCAGCAGAGCCAAATTATTCTTGAAGTTTAGTACCTGATCTTTACTTCCATATTCTCTGTCCCTTGCTTGTCCAGTTGAATATTTCTGCCTAAGTGCAGTACCTCGAATTTACCTCCATTAAAAAGCTATCTTCAGACCCTTTTAGAAACATGTCAATAGCTTTTGGAATTCTAATCCTATACTACAGGTATTTTCAGCCCCCTCCCACCTCTATGTCATTTCCATGTGGAATGTGCCCATTTTCTATGACAGCAGCTAAACTGTTATTGAGTAGATTGAAAAAGACTTAATGAGGCAGAGTTCCATTTGGTAATGCTGCTACACTAATAAAGGATGGCAGCAAGGAATAATACAATGCAATTGTGACAGCACTGTGCTAGTCTGGTAATACCTAACACGGACAGACCAAGTTTTTTTTCTCAAACCTTTTAAGGCCTTCCAGTGGACAAAGTGGTGCAAAGCCATTCTGGGCCATTTTTCAAAGCAGCAGCAGTATATGTCTTCAGTTTCCTACATTCCCTTTGGCACTCTCTACCCCCTCACAGCCTCTTCTGTCAGGCCAGCACAACTACTCTTGTGGCCAAGTAGAAAACCAGGTTGGGGGAAAACTAAAACAGCACAAAGACAAGAAGCATAACTCATGGATAGATGCCTGCTCTGAACCAGGTCACTGTGGAGATTGTGCCCACACAAGAAGAAGGAGACAGGAAGCATGGCTGGAAGCATATGCTCTCAGTAGGTTTAAATAAAACTCAACCCTTGCTGCTGCTTGGAGAAACTGCCCATGCACCTCTCTGCTCTTGTTTTCTCTTTGAAGCTGCCTTTAGTGCTTAAAACTACACTGCCCTTTTTGGCTTGGTTAATTTTCACTCTGGTTGGATCCCTGACCTGTCGGACCACAAAACAGGCATTGGACATAGGAGAGAGGTCCCTGAAAATGTAGTTTAATGACTGGCTTTCATCAAGCTAAAATGTTTTAGCTCATAAACATCCCCTTTAGTGTACCTCGAACATCTCAGTGTGAGGCTGTGTGACTGATGAAAGGACACAGCAAGCACCAGCAGTATGTCCTGGGGCTGTTGCATCACTACCACAGGCACCTTCTGTATTACAAAGAGCCTTCCATCTGCAACTCTGAGGCTGCCTTCTGCCCCCAGCTCTGCGTCCTCTCATCCTGGCTGTCTTGGCAAAGTTCCCCACAGCGTCTGGGGCAGTATCTTTCCTTTGCTGTTCTCATGCTGTTATTCTCATGACCTTGCACCTGCAAGTCCCTGATAGTGTTCTCAGCAGGTTCCCATGGGAAGTGATTGCCACCAGTGTGAGAATCAAGCCTTCTTCCCCTCTTTTCCTACCTTTTGCTTTTGGTTTACATTTCAGCAGGCATGAAGCTTAACAAACACTTGGTGTGCAACACCCACAACATAAGTGGTTACAACCAATAGCATTTGTGTGTGTTCCAACAAACACACTATCATTGCTATGGTAAAAGCACTAGAGGGGGCACCTGGAGAGGAGTCCAAGAGAGGATGTGTTCTAACCCTCCTCACTTTTTTCTTATCTGCTCACTTAGAAGAGCTCTCCCATTCTTTTATCTTGCTCAATGTATCTCTCTAGCTTATTTTCACTCTTAGATTTAATGTCTACCCTCAGCTATGAATCCCATTAATACATCTTTGTACACGTGAACTCATCCACACACACTGTGTGGGTTAAGGGAAAGGTGTGGACGGCAGGAATCTCCTTCAAAAGCCCCCTTGCTTTATCAAAACCACACTCCTAAGCTAGTTCTGCAGCATCATGCGGGGAAGAGTGCAGCTCCATGCAGTTTAAAAGAATGGGTTTTAACTGGTGGGTTTGCCATCATGTGTAATGGAGGGAACACACGGCTGAGGGAGGAGGGAGAGCAACAGTGGAACGGCAGCTGCACTAGTTTGGAATAGAGTGAAATAATACTTTAAGTGGGAAATAAAAAACATTAATATCCAAGACTTTGCTCTTTGTAGAGAGATAACAAATTTATGTGAACTGCTTGTGACCAGAGGAATAGTTCTAGCAATGAAAGCTGCCTGTCACCACACAGACAAGCAGATCCTGGGCAGCAGGATTCTTGGGAAAAGAAAGAGCAAGAGCAAAGTGATGAGGTGATAGGACACAGGAGCTGTTCCAGCAGCTGCTGGTGTGGACTGTTGCCCTCTTAGCACTTCTGGCAAATCTGCCTGCACGCTGTTATGAGGTTTCACAGTTACTTTGGAGTTTTTCCAGTGCAACTACCAAAAAATGAAACTGAAATATGAGCTGAGAGAATAACCCATTTATTGAAACATAGATTCAGCTTTGGAGTCAGATCATTTCTGCCAGCAAACAATTCCCACACCATGCAGCTAAAGAAAACCTGAATTACAATATATAACTATGTCTCTAGGACATTTCTAAATCATCCCATTTAGTTGCAGCTAATATGGCACTGATGTTTTAGTACTGTGAGTAGCTTCTGAAGATGAAGTCAACAAAGTCATCATGACTGTGCGTGTTTCAGTGGAAAATATTTTGGGCTAAGCCTTGTGCGTGGCTATTTCAATACAAAAATATTTAAGGGAAAGTGTATTGCCATGGTAAACTACATATTAAAACTAGGGTGTGGCATGGGGAAAAAAAAAGGCGAAAATTAAGTACAGAGACAAAGGCAAAAGCTGCATTTTGCAAACTTTTATTCAACTATCCATGCGTTTTTTGCATTAGCTGCTCCTATGATGAGTGATGCTTTCACAGACCAGACAATGTAGCACAGGGCCTGAGTCTGTACTATCTTCCCCACGGACAGGCTGTGTAACAGGGTGGTTTATCCAAGAGGATTTGCTGAAGAGAGACTCAGGCGAAGAACTGCCTGCTGAAGGGGTGCCAAGTGGTAATGGAAGGATGGGGCTTCCCCGGATGCTTCTATCTGTTGCATCTTTCCAAAGTTGAATGCAAACATTTTTGGGGATCATCCCTGTAGTGTTTTAGGGAAGACGTGGAGAAAATCCTAGGAAAGTAGTTGCACATACTTCTGCTCACTACGTAGATGGCAAGTAAAAAAACAGTTTATCTGAACATTAGTTTCTTGTCCTGGCCTTTCAAATCCTTTGATGTTATTGTGATTTAGTACTTTAATATTCATGCTTCTACAAATTAGTCCTGGCATAGCCAAAATGCTGGACAGCAGTCCTTAGCATTTTGGACATTTTTAACTGCTTCCAATACAAGCCACACGTGTCAGCAACCAAATTCCTGTTCATGGCAGAGGCTGCATCACAGAATCATTATTGTACTTCACCACTGAGCTAGTGTGTGGCTGCAGATCCCCCCATTTATTTCCATAAACTAAGTTCTAAATTCCCTTTGCAAATACACTTCATATACTGGAATGTGTCTATCTGGTTCAGTAAGAGCTCCTTCACATATAGCACAAGCTATTCTGGAGGAAATATCACTTTAGACTAGACTAAAGGCTCTGTTCACATGAGCCATGTGCCCATGAGGATTTATTTGGTAACAATACTGGCTTTAGTAATTCTGGCTTTTTTTCCTGCCACCTCCCTCTCTTCCCACCAATTGTTCTTGTGCCACTCCCTGCACTGTGCCAGCAGAACTGTTTGTGCACTACTTCGTGAAACACAAGGAAACTGATCTAATACAACCAGACAGAAAGGAGACGTGCTGTTTGTTTTCTTCTGCCTGTTCACTTGGCTTGTGTGATTCATTACACTGCTACATAAATCACTCCTTGGCAGAGAAGAGAAGGGCAGGTGGAAGCCAGAGAAATTAGGTGGAAGCAGGAGAAATTAGGTGTATGGGGTGGGCTGGGGCTGCCCAAGCCATGCTGTTGCTGACCATGAAGCCACAGACTGAGATGATACTTTATTGCACATTGATGACCCTCTGCCATCACGACAGCAGAGCTGTTAGAGTAGAACAGAGAATCCTACACCTTGGGTCAAACTCTCTCACCCTTGAAGATAAACCATGAAGTGGCACACAGGGAGATTTCAGGAGACTGCTGTTGTGCTCATCACTACCATAAGGATGAGATCTCGTTTCTCAGCCATCTTTCACTCCTGGTTCAGCTTCCTTTCTGGTGGTCATCAGAGATTTGCATTAGACTGGTTTTGTTCATTAGCTAAAGAGACAGTAAAGGATCAAGTTATGCTGTGCTTGATCAATTTTCTCCTGGGCTAGTGAGCTGAACTGGTTCATTGGTAACCTTTTGAAAAGCAGAGCCCATGGAAGGGCAGTGGTGGAAAACCAGAACTAGGAACTGAAGAAGGTTTGGAAAGCGACGTGGGTGAAATATCCTTCCTTCAGTAGTGATGAGCTGCTATATCAACTCAGCTGTCTCATCTTCTGATTCGGATACATCTTCCATTTTTTATGCAAGTTGTTAGCTCTAGCAGATGGATGAAATATATAAGTTTTATCCATAACATCTTGAACTTCTGCAGGAAGATTTAAATGTGTGAGCTGTTCTTTCAGAGCATGAGTCAGAAAAAGATTTCACCAATTAATCTTTCAAAAATGAGAGGGGGGAAAATATTGCAGCCTTTTCTGGCTGTTGCACTCCCATTACACAAAGGGATGCTACGGGTTTCTGTGTTGATGCTTTTCCATTGCTTTCTAATATTGCTGTTTTTGTAAGGCAAAAACTGTGTTAGCTGTCAGACTTCCAAACTCAACTGGTGTTCTGAAAATCCAGCCATGTTTTCAGAATGTTAATAAAAATGCCAGTAAAACAGCCTCTGTAACTGGGGATGAACTGATGGGGCAATTGACAATACATGGAGCAGAACAGAAATGCCCTCAGTTGCCATGGTTGTGTTTTCCCATTGAGCTAATAGAATTAAAAAAAAGCAACCTTTTTTTCCTGACCTATACACACATAGAAAACAGTAACAATAAGAAGAATCACTTTTTATAGAGCAGCTGCTGGTATTAGGTAGTTTAGGTACAGGGCTATCATGTACATGGGTAAAATAACTGTTACCTGAGGAAGCATAATATCAGGGGCAGCACAAAGGCCAGGGCCCCACTGTAAACATAGGAGCTCTAAAAACTCAGACTCAGTTGCTTCACTAACAGAAGAGATTTGGGGGCAACAGATACTGCCTTGGGAGAATACCTCTCCATGTACTCTGTGGCAGTAGGAACGAGATTGTTTTCCAGGGCTCTGCTCTTTAGCTCTCTATTCCATGTATTCTCCTTTCTCAGCACAGCACAACCTCTCATCTTTAAGATGGCAAAATTCAATGCTGCCCACACAATTGAGGAACCCCAAGCTGATTCCAAGATTTTTTAGACCACCATTACCTTTTACATTGTTTCTTACATATCCTCTACTGCCTGCTATTGGAGACAAAAGTACTAGGCTACCTGGGCCAGCTGATTGCCAAAATCACCACCAGAAGACAGGAGGGTGGAGGTCTTTCTGGTTTATGTAAACTACTTGAAGCATATCAAGGAAGAAAGATGCCAGGATGTCTTCAAACAACAGCGAGTTGGTCAAAGGTGTGAAGGTGTAGTCAGGGCTGCAGCTAACACAAGACTGTAGAGCTGAAAATCTTCAGAGAAATGAGCAAGGCAAGTACTACAATCACAACCCTAGACTTCAGGAAAGCAGGTTTTGGCCTACTTGGGAATCTTCCTGGTAGGATCTAATGGGAGACTGACCTTGAAGGCACGAGGCCCAGGGCAGCTAGTTGATCCTCAAGGAGAACATTCAAGAAGAAAAAGAGCAGTCTGTTCTGATGTGCAGAAGACCAAGCAAGTATGGCAGGAGGCCAGCATGGATGCATAAGGGACTCCCAGCTGAGCTCCAACACAAAAAGGAAATGTATGAAAAATGGAAGCACAGATGGGCTGCTCAGGAGTAGCACAGAGACATTGAGCATGCAGGGCTGGTGTTAGGAAAGTCAAAGCTCAGCCGGGAGATGAAACCAGATGGGGAGGTGAAGGTTAACAGGAAAGGCTTCTGTAGGTACACCAGCAGCAAAAAGAAGGTTGAGGAAAATACAGGTCCAGGCAGACACAGGACAAGGAAAAGGCTGAGGCACACAAAGCGTTTTTTTGTCATGGTTTTCACTGATGTGGTCTGCCATCAGTCTTCCCAGTTCCCTGAGTTTAGCAGCAGTCCACGGGAGTGAGGCAGTGCCCAGCACAGGAGCAGGGGAGCACTGAAACCAACTGGCCATACACAAGTTCACAAAACCAGATGGTGTGCAACAAAGGCTGCTGGACGAGATGGCCAGTGTCAGTGAGATTCTATCATTGAAAGCTTATGGGAATCTGGGGAGGTTTCTGGTGACTGAAGATGATTAGAGGTTACATCTGTCTTCCATGGGGGTAAGAAGAAAGATGCAGGGAATGACAGACTTGTTTACCTAACCTCAGTCTCTGGGAAAGTGATGAAGCAAATCCTTCTGGAAGCCACATCCAAGGGCATGAAGGACAAGAAGGTAATTGCTAGCATGTATTTACCAGGTCAAATAGATAGTTTCTACAATGTGATGACTGTGTGGACAAAAGGGGAGCTATGGATGCTTTAAACATTTTTCAAAGCTTTTTATATGTCTTTCTATACTGTTCCTACAGTCAAATTGGTGTTGTATGGCTGGATAAGGCAGGTGGAAAGTTGGCTTGGCCATTGTTTCGAAGACTGATCAGTGGTACAAAGTCACCCTGGCTGCAGGCTACTAGTGGCATCCCTCAGGGATTGATACTGGGGCCAGTACTACTTAATGTCTTTTACTCATGACCTGGATGATGCAATGGGGGCAATCACAGCAAATCCACTGACAATACAAAAACTGAGGGTGTGTATGATTGATATGCTGGAGGTCAGGACTTCCATGCAGTGTCCTAGACAGGCTAGAGGAATGGATTTACAGGAACTTCGTGCAGTTCAACAAAGGCAAATGCACAGTCCTTCATTAGAGGAAAAATAGCCTCAAGCAACAGCAAAGGCCAGCTATCAACAAAGGAGTACAGAGTGAAAAGACTTGGAGGTCCTGGTGTACAGCAAGTGGAACATGAGTCAGTAGAGCGTCCTTGAGGCAAAGAAGGTAAACCACACACAGGGCTGTTATTAGCAAGAGTTATTAGGCAGTAAGTAAAGGGAAGTGGTTCTTTCCCCATTTGACACTTGTGAGATCACATCTTAGAAGTGTCCAGGTTTGAGATCCCCAGTATAAGAAATACTTTGATATGCTGGGTTGAGCCCAGTAGAGAGCCACCATACTGGCCAGGAGACTGGAACTCATGGTGTATGAAGACACCCTGAAAGAACTGAGTCTGTTTGGCCTTCAGAAAAAGCTAAGGAGGGAGCTTATTACTATCTACGGCTGCCTAGTGGAGGAATGAAAAGAACATAGATGCTCAGGGAAAGGATAAAGGGCAAAGAACACAAATTGAAGCATGTGAATTTCTGACTACTTACAAGTTAAAGATTATCATGAGGCTAGTAAAACACTGAAAACAGGGAGACCACAGTGGCTGCAAAATTCTTTGTATTGAAAGTACTCATAACTGGACTCAATGAGGCCTCGAGGAAATGGCTTTATCTGGCCTTTCTTTGAGCAGGGGTCAGAGATTATGAGTTTTGGAGGTCTCTTCCAACCTACGTGATCCCATAACTCTCTGAAGAAGGGTGCCTGGAAGATAAGGAATGAAAGAAGTGAGACTGATTTACTTTCAACCCACATATACAAAAAGTATTTCCGTGTCCCAGAATCATCCAGAAATAGTCTGGTATGTAAAAAAAAAAAAAGAAAACAAAACAAACCCCGAACCAGATCATCTCTTAAGATCCCATGTCTTCAAGGCGTTCTTGAAATTTTTTGACACTTATTATTGCAATCCTATGAGAACTCACATTTGGCAAAATCTTTATATATAGATATATCAAATCCAGACCTCCCAAGTACCCACCATGTGCTTTTAAAATACTTCTAAATCACTACTTGAAACTCACTGCAGATCTTTAAAAAATATTTTATTTTTTCTCCCATTTTCCTCTATGCCATGGGCCCTATTGCTTCTAAGTTATTATATGTACTACACTAAAAAAAAAATAAAACAATAAATTAAACAAATTATGAACAATGATACAGTATTTTTTATAATACTCCTCTGGGATGTAAAAAATACTTCTCCCATAACACTGGTGAGAAACTGAGGTACAGAAAGGCAGAGAGGCTTTCCTAAGAGAATCTCAACAGAGCACAAATTGAAGCAAATTCTCTGAACTTTCCAGTTTGTGATCCATTACACAACTAATTCTTTAAATAGATGTCTGATGAAATGTAGTGTGATGTTTGGAAACTCAGCTCCCCTGGTTTACCTGCCTTTCATCTCTTTCAATAAAGCAAATAAAAGGTGAAAGGCTTAGAATAAGAAGTGTACAGTAAGACCAGCAGGATTGCCAGTGGTGAAGGAAGTCGTCTAGCATCTGGAGGACAGCAGAAGGCATAGACCTGGTAGGACACAGCAAGTTGGTGAGGGAGACTGAACTGGCTGTTTCTGGGTGCGGGTGAGGAACCTCTCTGCATGCTGGCCAAGAAGCGCATGCTGGCTGAGACTTTCACTTTCCTTATGATTTAGATGTGGAGTTGAAGGTGCAGCTGGCCATCTGGAGCTCATCAGCTGACAGCTGCAGAATGGAGGGCAACTGTCTTCTCTCCACTGGCTCAAGGGTAGCCACTGGGAGAAGTTAAAAATTCTCACCACTTAAAACTTTGTGCCTGCCCTTCTTTCAACAAATCCACAGCAGTCGTGATTCAGTCTTCATTATAAGAGTCTAAAAAACATCCTGTCTTATTTTAGAAACAAGCCTGTATATTTCCCCCCAAACACTTTTATCAAAACCTTGATCTCACAGTAGAGACCTAGGCAGAGCTTTTAATTGTAAACTACCACCTTTTGCTATGTAGTGCTTCATTGGAGCCTACAGTTCTGCAGAAGAGAGACTGTTTATTGCTAAAAACACTATAGAACCTGCACCACTTGAAGTGTATCTCTTCCTCTTTTACCTCTGAAGTCTATGAGAGATTAAATTTTGCATAGAGGGCATGGCTCACCTCTGTCACTGCTCACAAAGCTTTTTTTGGACTGGAATCTCTCCCTCAGGGAGGAAAGACTTGTTTCTGCCCCTACAAGAAAAACAGCTAAGATGATGCTGTGCCTGAGGGTAGATTGCGTTTTCCCCTTTTTTTTTTTTTTTTTTTTTTTTTTTTTTTTTTACTGTTCACGATTATTATGACTCTGGGACCTGTGGCTTCGGCAATAAATAAATAAAAACCTGGCAGCTGCAGTTATTTACAGCAGCAGCAGAAGCAGCTTGCCAGGGAGTACACAAGCAGGCACCAGAGTAGAGGCTGTATTTCTCATCCGGAGCCACTACTTGTGGAGCAACAGAAGGCACAGAGACAAACACACAAAACAACCAAACTTTTCGGACACGAGATGGACAGAGGGGCCGGTGGCACCCGCGGACACAGGGGCTGCCTGTCCCTCCCTCACACGCGTGTTCCGGCTGCACGTCGCGGGAGGCCAGTGCCGCTGCTGCTTAAGACAGGGGCTGAGCCTATGCCGAGCCCTCATCCCGCGGCGGGAAGGAAAGGTAAGGGGAGGGGAGGGAAGGGAAGAGAAGGAGGGGGAAAGAGGGCAGAGAGGCCGCACTCCCACTCAACCGGGCAGCGCGGCCGCTTTACGGCACGGCCGTCCGGGCCTGCCCGTCCGCGCTTTGCGGCTGCGTGGCGGTGGGTGGGAGGGGGGCGGGGAAGATGTCTGAGCGGGGAGAAGCCCCGGCGGCGGCGGCAGCGGCGGGGGGGGAGATGCCGGCGAAGAAGCAGAAGCTGAGCAGTGACGAGAACAGTAACCCGGGGGACCTGTCCG
>VXAU01000753.1:760790-798406 GCA_013399695.1 Formicarius rufipectus
CCTCGGTCGACACAGGAACCCCCCGGCCGGTACAGGAACCCCTGATCGACACAGGGACCCCCGGCCAACACAGGGACCCCCATTCAGGACAGGGACCTCCGATCGACACAGAGACCCCCGGCCGGCCGCCACAGGGACCCCCCTATTGACCCAGGGGCATCTAGTCGCGACAGGGACCACCCCCCCCCCGGCCGCCAGAGAGACCCCCCGACCGTCACAGGGATCTCCCGGCTGCCACAGGGACCCCCATCCCCGTCAGGGATACCTCGGCCGACACAGGGACCCCCAGCTGACACAGGCACCCCCAGGCCGCGACTGGCAACCTGCGGCCGGCACAGGGACACCGCCGTGCCAGCCCATCGCCCGCCCGCCTCGGCTCGGGGGCCGCCGGAGGGAGGCCCGGGTGGAAGAGAGCCGGGAAGGGGGGCCGGCTCAGGGGAGAGGCACTCGCGTTGTCTCCACGTGGGTGAGGCAGGATTTGAGGCCCAGACTGTGAGCATGCTGTGTTTCGAATTCTGCTTTCAAACCTCAGTCATTATTTTTATTTCTTTTTCTTTTTTTTCCACCCCCTGCAAAACAGAATTTTCCATTGGTCCTGCAGCTTTGCATCGCGTCTTTGCTGTCACGTTGTAAAGTAACACGCGGCACAAGTTTATGCAGTGCAGCCCCTTGGCTAAGGAGGAGTAGGAGATGCTGCTCGTGAGCTCCTGTCAGTAGGAGACGGCAGCAGGGGATGGAGGCTGTAGGTTAAATTCTAGTGTTCAGAGCAGAGGTAATGTGATTGATGTAATTTTGTACCTGAAAGGTAAACTTAATCTACAGTATTGGACAGTCACTTATGTAGGTGTGCAAGGTGTTATTTGCCTGTTCATTTCACGCAGTGTTTTTTTGTTTTGTTTTGGTTTGGTTTTTTTCTCTCTGGTTATAACACTTACCCAGAAAGTGAAGGATCTGGACCACATACCCTACAACCTGTGGTAGTGCTGCTTGTGAGGTGATAGGCAGATTTGAGATGCTACATTCCACTGCTACTGATGTTTTGTTTCTTGCATTGCTTAGCAGCATTTGTAATCCAAGTGTAATTTGGTGACAGATGTTCAGATTTACTTTGGTGGCAGTTGGAGGCTATTTGTCCACAGAATAAGATGCCTAGTGAAGTTGTGGATGCTCCATCCCTGAAGATGTTCAAGGCCACACTGACTGGAGCTTTGAGTAACCTGGTCTAGTGGAATGTCTTGGGGGGGGATTGGAACTGGGTGATCTTTAAGGTCCCTTCCAACCTAAACCATTCTAGGATTATATGATTCCTTGTGTGGATTGTCTCAATGGTGAAGGGATAACCTTTAAAAGAGTTTGTTACTGGACCCCACTACTGAAAGATGAGGGATTCTGTTTAGAAGTTGACATAGTAGTGTGGATTTGGAGAAGGGGCATGTTTTCTTCCTCAGGTATCCATGTGCATGTTTGTCGTTGATGTGGTAGTTGCAAATACCTGGTGTAGTTGCACCACACCAGGTACCTGGTGTTCTTACGTTGACAATATCTGGCTAGTCCAGAGGAAACTTCAGTCTCGTCAAGTATTAAAATTCTGGCTAGCAGGTGTGCCTGGGAAATGAGAATTTGGCAAAGTCTGAAATTTTTTAAGGTAGAAAAGAAACTGGAAAATTAAAAATTGTTAAACTTGGTTACATGTCTTAGGGAAGGGTCCGGCTCCATTAGAGGTGTAGTGTGAAGGGCATGATTCCAGATTTGGGCAGTACACTTACAGGCTTGTGTGGCATCATTCCTCCTTTTTCTCCTCTTGATACCCTGGTTTTCAGTGTTTTTGGACAAAGACTACTCCACCTCTACTGTGGCATCTGTTGAAACAGTCATGAAACTGGGACAAAGAATAAATGCTTGGTGGGAATTTGTGTATTAATGTTTATAGTTGACCTCATTCCCTGTTCCTAGTGGAGCTCCTATTGCAGCGTCATGTTACATTTAATCTGCTTCAGTGACACGCTGCTGTATCTGCCTCTGTCTGCCTTAGTTCAGATCTAGGAATTGCACGGCCTCAGGTTGAGTTGTTTTCCCTCCATTACTCTGATAGAAAGTGGATGCCTTGCCAGAAAAAAACCCAGAGTTGATTTTTTGCAAGCTGACCATACTCCTATGGAAGCACAGTTAGGATGCAGGTGAAGGTGCAGTGTGCTGTCGTAGATGATGTGGTGAAATGTTCTTTGGTGTCCTGCTGTCAGACTGTACATGAAATTGTAGTTTCTGTTGATTGTCCAAAGCTGATCTAAATCATGTAGCAGATGGATGGGTTGTTTTGCGTATCCCATTTTATTCAGTTTTCCCTGTTCTTACCTATGACTTCTAACGACTGTGGGGCCAGTTGGATTAGTTAGCTGATCAGAACTTAGCTTCTAGTGAAAGCAGATGTCCCTGGGAAGGAGCAAGAGGTGGAGGTGGGACTTCCTCTTCTAGTGGCAGTGCAGACCTGCTGCAGCACCATACTGTGACTGATGCTGCTGAGGGTGTACGGAAGCCTCAGAGTGGCTCAGTTCTTGGAGTGTACAACCATCATGTTTTTGCACAAACAACTTCCTTCTGTACTTCAGAAGTACTCACTTCATCTGCATCAAAGATGTTTTCTAGGGGGAACGGTTGCTTTATCTTCAGACATTTTCTTAAGTGCAGCTACCAGTATTTTGAAGAATGTCCGCAGTTCACATCTCTTCCTCTTGGATACTCATGTTTTGTTTCTAGGGAAGAATGCTGCTATGTTAGCAATAGATTTAAATACTTGAATCTAAATAACACCAAATCCTGGGAGGTCTTCTCTTCTTATGGAGGAGAAGAAAAAGTGAAGAGGCCAAGTGTTGAGAGATTAGTTGAATTTATACAGGAGTTAATGATTTCTTTATAATATTTGATATAATTTTGAATATTTTCAGGATGATGCCGTTAGTATTGAAAGTGGCACTAACACCGAACGTCCGGATACACCAACAAACACTCCTAATGCTCCAGGAAGAAAAAGCTGGGGGAAAGGAAAATGGAAGTCAAAGAAGTGCAAATATTCCTTCAAATGTGTAAATAGCCTAAAGGTAGGCATGTATGAGCTTCAGCATTGGAATGCTGTGTACCACTTGCTGGCAGTAATGTTGACTGGGAGACAGTGTCAAGATAGATACTTTGGAATACATGCACACAATTATGTTCCATGGTGATCTGAAAGAAGTACCTCTCTTAGTTGGAATAGCTGAAGTTTTGAAGAAAACGGGTACTGAGGAAAAGGAAACAGTAGGCAGTGCTGCAGTTAACCCATTTTTTTATGGGTTTGCAGAGTTGTGTGGTTATAATTTTGTATCTCATTGAAGCTGTAAATGCTAGAGATAAACATAAGAAATTGGATAAACAAATTCAAATGAAACAAAACTTGTGACAGCTCCATGCAAAGCATAGAACATGTACAGATTTTTCTATCTACTGAAATGTATTAAAAGAAACCAAAACCAAACAAAACAACTAAAAAATTTTGGAGTAGCTTTTTTCTCACACTTGCCAGATCAAGTATTGGTATTTTCTGTCCTCTGGCAATTATCATAAATGCTATATAATGCCATTTAGTTAATCTATTGTGAGTGTTGTGATTACATGTTAGCATCTGATTGAAGTTGTATTTTTCTTCTCACATAATGGTCTTAAGAGATGTGGATTCATGGTATTTACTCCCTGTTCTGGTGTTTCAGAGTATTACTGTTTTTTTCTGCACTGGTGACAGACTGTTTAGACTATGGAGTGGTTTAGTTTTCTCATCCGTGATTATTTTATGCTGTCAGGATATTCCTTTTTTCTCATTCCTCAGCCTTGTGTGGCAAAATATTTATGTGGCAAAAGCTGTAAATATGCCTTATGATTTGATTTTTGTAAGATTTCTAAATAAAGAAAAGATCGTCTCTGGAACAAGATTGGAGTTTTGCTACACTTTGTGTTTAGCTAGTATGAGGATCTGTGCAGCTTCATAGTGGATATTTTCTGCAGAATTGCTGTAGGAAGTTCTTGTCATTCCCACATGCTCAACTGTTGAGCTATGCTGACGTAGCTGTTTCTGACCTTTGTCTTCAGGCTGCCTCACTGAAATGCTGGGGTACCTGAGTGGGAGGGGATGATAGATTTGGATGATGGAAACCTTCTAAATGAGCTTCGCCACTGGGGAAATTGTGATACAAAGTTACACTGACAAAAGTATCCGGGAAACAAATTGATTTTATTGTCTTTTTGAAGTATAAAATCATCTCCAGTTCTTTCAGGGTGTAGGAGGAAGGGAAGTTGTTTCATTTTCACCAAGGTAGGCAGCAGTTCCTGTGATTCGCATGAATCGCCCCCATGGATAGTGCTATTTGTGGCTTCGAGTCATACTTCAAACACAGACATGAGCCTTTGGCACCCAAACTTTTAACAAGTTCTGAATTTTGCTACTCATATATGTTTTCTGTCTGCAGACAAAGAGTCATAGTACTTTTCAGGTGTCTTTTGGGGCAACAAAACATTCCCTCACCCTAGTATTAACCCAGGCCTTGCTGTAGGGTGACCCAAAAGACCCCCCTATGAAGTTAAGCAATCCATGACTTCCCTGAATTCGGATCAGGGCCTGGGAACAGATTCCTGTGCAAGTGGAGTAAATATAGGATTTCAACTTAAGTAAGGTATTTTTATTAGCTTTTTTCCCTCATTTCTTTTTGAACTGAAATTAATAATAGATGTCCATGTTAAGATGAAGACTAGGTAGCAGCCAAATTTGTTCTTTTACTTCATGATTTGGGAAGCCTCTCTTCTTTTTACGGTTCCATTCTAATTTTGCATGTACTGTGGAGATAAACTGTAATGACTGAATGTCATATGTGGATTTAGAACGATAATTGTGACTCTTTGGCTATCACATCATATATCCTTGAGTTTATATGACTTCGAGCTATGCTGGAAGGGTCAACATAATTTAAAGACAGAAATTAATATTCTTTGGAGGTGTATAAATTATGTGGTTTTCCACTTTCATACTCCCAGATTTCCCCTCTTATTTTGCTTTTGACTTTTTATCCTTGGGGAAAGAAAGAAATATGGCTATTACTGTCTGCTTTGAAAGTTAAATGGTTGTGATTCAGCCTGAATAACTCAGTGCTTCCTAAATATGCTTTTTAAACACTACTTTGGAAGTTATTTTCAGTGAAATTTAAGCATCAGGAAAACAAAAATATAACTTGGAAAATGACAGGAAATAAGCTGGCTTTTATTTTTTATTTTTGCAGTACTAAGTTACTTCAAGATGTACTGAAAAAAATCTTTGCTCATCATGGGCTGAATGGAAATAGAGTATATAAATTAGCATATATAGCTAACAGTTGCACATCCTCATACACCCATATATGTTTTGACGATAGATCTTTCAGCAGAAAACCATGTGTATTTTGCTTTGTTGTGCTCCCGTTAAAACAATCCAATTATTTGGCCTACCCTTTGCTTTTGCTTAGGGTGTGGCTTAGAGGTTGTAAGCAGCCTGGTGTTGTCTCTCAGCGTTTACTCCCTGTCGCTTTACCTGGGGATTAGTATCCAGTGCCATGCAGGATTCTAGCTTGTTGATGGGTAAAGGAGCAGTAACTAAAACACATAATGGCTTGCTTCCACTTCTGGGAATTGGAAATGCATATGTGGTTAGTTGGTTCCCCACTGGCAGTGTGGGCGGCAGTGTATTAAAATGTGTTCATGCAGGTGATTATTTTTGGTGTTGGCATAGTATATAATTCACTGCTTTCAGTCTGAAAACAGGTCTAGTCTTACTCTTTGACTGAACCCAAGTTGGTCTTGAGTGAGTAAGGGCAGAACTAACCCTTGATTTTTTTATTTATTTGCATTTGTAGCAATTGTAGGTCTATTTTCTGCCCTGACTTCTTTCTCTGGTGCATGAAAAACCTAAGTATTTGGGGGTTTGTGCCCTTTATTTATACCAGGGACAAGATGGCATTTCACTGGTTTACTTTTGGACCAGCATCTGTGTCGCTCTGTGGTCTGTACAAACGAGTATCAGGTTTGCATGACTTCCTTGGCATCTTGGCAAGTGTAATGTTTTGAAAAACCTGCTTCATTGTTTAGTACTTGGGACAACACTTACAGCAGAAAGGTATTTTCAGAATAGCTATGTGCTGTCTGACCAGTGAAGATGTTGGCAGTTTAAATGCGAGCATAGCTTCTTCAGATAGCCTAGTATCCTCCTGCAAGAGCCTCTGCCTGGCTCCTTCATCCATTAAACACCAGCAAAACTGCAATGTGTACGCTTAGATTCTTGGAGATTGTAGCAGTTGGTATGAGGAATGTACTGTGGGTGAAATGAGTAGATTAAAGACATTTGTCTTGCAGAGTAATTTTTCCAGGGAAATAGGTTTTCTTTAAAACAGCTTACTGAATACTTTAGGAATGCAGTCAAATATAAAAATATAGAAACAGTATAACCTTCTGTTTTGTCTCTCTACTTAGCCTGGATCTACTTGGTCTAGGTTCTACCTAGGAAATCAGAAATTTATTGCAATTTATGCTGGAAAAATACCCTGTCTTGAGGAGGAAAAGCATGTTTCTTTTCACAATTTATCAGAACCAGGGCACATGAGTGAGAACAAGGTTATTCCAGAAAAACAAGTGCAAAGCCTATTAATAATTAATAATAATAATATTACTGTCTTTAATAAAGCAGTAAGAATCCTTGTATTTTATCTGTGTTATCTTCATGTGATATGTCCGAAACCCTCAATATTCTCCAACATGAACTCTTTCAAGCAGAAATTCAAACCCAGCCAATTATTGATGGAAAAACTTAAGCTTTATGAATTTGATCTCTCAGCTGTTTTTCATTCGTTAAGAAGACTTAAATACACTCAAAAATAAAGGCTACAAAGTAAAATTCATAAACTTATTGCACACAAAAAATCATGACCTTGTGTATGCAATTTTATGGATTACAGTTTTCCTCATTCTTTATCTTTTATTTAACTATGATGCTTTACATCATAGTGCTGAATACCTGCTTTTTCCTTCTGTCCTGGGGTTACTCATAACCTTGCTATTTTCTCTTTCCTAGTATTTGATATCCCTCATCACATAAATCCATTAGTTAGTTTGTTCTTTAATGTTGTTATGGGTAATACTTTGAGTTAAACTTTGAACGATTCTTTTTAGTCTGTTTAGCTTTGAATGTTGTTACCTCTCAAGGATTGCAGGAGGGCCTTCTTCTCTGAAACATTTTCTTCTTTCTCTTTCTGGCTCTTCTAGATTTGTTTGTTAATAACAGATACTGCCTTTCTCAGAAAATAATGCTATTTTAAATTTTTTCCAGACTTCCTTTTCTTTTTCTGAGTAGTATTAGACTCCCTACCCACACCCCCTCCTTGAATTTATTCTTTGGTTCTTGGATAGGCCAGAGCTGCCAGGGCCAGTACTTCTTGTGTTCTCTGAAGCACTGCCATTTGAAGGCTGCTTAACAGCCATCATGAGACACTTCCTTCCTGCCTGCACTGTCCCAGACAGTCCCCTGTGGGGAGGTATTTTAGTGAACATTATTCTTACTGAAAACATCCTGTCAGGACAGGCCAAAATACTGTTATCAATTATTAACAAGCACCACCATATTCATCACAATTCATAAACATATCTGCTTTTTTTTCTTTCTCTATTGAACTGATGTAAGCTGTATTAAAATAATATTTGGCATTTCTCTGGTAGCTGTTTGTGAAGATGATCTGAAAACATTTTGTAGACATGAACTTTGCAGCAGCATTGTGACATGCTGGACAGAGTTCCTCTTGTCTATGACAAAGTTACAAGACCTAACTGTAATGTGATAGTTAAATGTGGTCCTTCTGCATCCTTGTACCGGTATCATTCTTCTCTGTCCTAATAATTCTCCTCTGTTAAGTTGCAAACCCTTGCATAGAAGTAATTATAATGATATAAAATGCATACAGATATGACCTTAGATGCAGAGGTTGCCTTGTTGAAAATTGCAAAATGGAATGGTAGAGCTGCAAATATAACTTGAGAGTTCTGCCAGCTTCTGGCCATAACTGATACAACAGTTTTGTCCCTTTACTTTTTAAAATCTTGGTGGGGAAAGAAAGAGGAGGAGTGTGTTGTCAGAATATTC
Organism: Formicarius rufipectus; assembly: GCA_013399695.1. Taxonomy (NCBI): domain Eukaryota; kingdom Metazoa; phylum Chordata; class Aves; order Passeriformes; family Formicariidae; genus Formicarius; species Formicarius rufipectus. The sequence goes on from VXAU01000753.1 coordinate 768,970, forward strand.
CTTTAACGTCCCTTATGACAGCCAAGTTAAAATGTGATGTTACAAAACTACCGTTTTTAACAGTTCGCTGTCTGAAACTGGATGTGAACCCAGTAGTTTGAAAAGGGAAACTTCTCAATTAAACTGTTTACTACCACAGCTGAATTTCACAGCAATGATATGCCTGTGGGTTTTGTTTTATAAAAATCTCTAATCTTAATTTACATCTATAGGAGGACCATGGCCAGCCTTTGTTTGGAGTCCAGTTTAACTGGCACAGTAAAGAAGGTGATCCTCTCGTTTTTGCTACTGTGGGCAGCAACAGAGTGAGTAATCTGTTTTTCACCTGTACACCCTTCCACGCAGTTCTGTTGCATTCCTTTTTTCAGCCAATCCCTTTACTTGTGTTTAGTACAGATACAGGATACTTAATATAAGCAGCTTTATTTCTAAGGTATGTAGCATCTGTTGCCTGGGAGAGTTGCATTCTTTGGGTTCTTTTATGAAGTCATGTGTTAGCTATTTGGACATTTATCTGTTTCCTAAAGGAAGACGTCCTTCAGTCATATGCATATGGAATAAGGGAGAGAGGTGCATAAATGCATCTTCTCAATAACATTACTCCTCATAAATGTTATTGTTTGCAAAAGGTTGTACACTCTAAAACAGGATGAGAACTGTCTGCAGAGACTGTCTGCAGTGATGCCAGACAGCTCAGTAGCTGTGTTAGTGGCTTTTGTGGAGTGAATTCATAGGCTTTTTCTGAACCAGGATCTGTGTAATTTCAGTCTTGAAAATAACTCCTAAAGTGCGTTCTGTGCGAGTGTTGTGAATAAGAAAGCCTTTAATTTCTAGTTTTGTTCCACCTGGCAACTCACCACAAGTGCTAAACTAAGTTTAAGCAAAGTATCAGTGACTCATTAAAAGACCAGGTTTTGTTAGAGGTGGCTGCAGTGACTGATTCCAGCAAGAGTTTTTCTTATTAAGACAATTCAAGTAGCAGACTTTAAACTGTAGTAAGGACATCTGCCAAGTCCTGGTGCTTTACTGAAACATTTCCACCTGTTGGAAATAAATGGGTAAATGGATGAGATCTAAACCATAGAGCATGCTACCTCTCCCCAGCAGGCAGTCAATACATGGGTGCATGTGATTTCCTTTTGAAATAGCACAAATAAGCAGCAGTCTCTCACACTTTTTTGTTTCTGTTTTTTTTTCTCCAGGTTACTTTGTATGAATGTCATTCCCAAGGAGAAATCCGTCTGTTGCAGTCCTATGTGGATGCTGATGTATCCTTTTAAGTGAAAAACTTGTGTGTTTGCTTCCTCTTTATGAAAAATTCAGAAGTTTTGCAGGAAAAGGCACACAGAGGTTTTGTCTGTAATTTAATACTTTGTCCATGTGGTGCATTCCTTATATTAGGTCCAAGACTTGCCTCTTTCCCACATCCCAGAGTCCCTCCAATTGAAAAAATGTTAAAAATGCATACTGTATTAAAATATTTGAAAACTGATTCTCCATCTGTTTACTCTTCCCAACACTAATATTTGTATAATGTTTCACTGCTTTACAGTGGTCTCAGTTTCCCTGTGATTTGGATCTAGGTTTAAAGCCTAAGAATTATGTTTCATGCTCGGAAGCATTAACAACATGTGTTGATCATTTGCAGTACACAAGTCAGTAACTTGTGAACTTGGTCTTGATTCATTATTCCCAGTCTTTGAATGTTCTGGAGAAAGAGGTTCAAATGGGGTGCTGTGACAGAGAAGATATTCCTTGTATGTTATAGAACAGAAGCAAGAAATGGGCATCTATAGAAAAGCTGATGTTGCTGGTGTTTGCAGATGTATATGTGTCTTTTTCTTTATTGGTCCAGCGAGACTCCTGGGCACTCAGATAAAATAGCAACAGCTTTACTTAAAATAAAATCACTTTGTTTAAAAAATAAATCTCCTGGTTGTTCTGTATTCCTTAACATAAGTTGCTGTAGGCAGATGAAAATTTCTATACCTGTGCGTGGACATACGACAGCAATACAAGCCATCCTCTTCTGGCTGTGGCAGGGTCCAGGGGTATTATTAGGATAATTAATCCTATTACAATGCAGTGCATAAAGGTGAGTGTTCAGAACTTTGAGATACAGCTTGTGTTTCAGTAAAGCATGACACTTTTGTCTTCTAAGTACATGTAAACATGAGTGAAGATGGTAACTTGGTCTTGGAATTCTATTCCAGCACTATGTGGGCCATGGAAATGCAATCAATGAGCTGAAATTCCATCCAAGAGATCCAAATCTTCTTTTATCTGTAAGCAAAGGTGAGGAAAAAAAGCACTTTTGTTTTTGTATAAATTGGGAGACTTTGGATTGAAGTTTGGTCTTGAAAATGGCCAAAACCTTCGTAAGTTTTTTTATGAATGGCACTAAACGAGTTCACCTTGAAAGTCAAGAGCAAATCATGCTCTTTTATGGCTATATATTTTGTACTTACTAAATCCACAGCCTACAGTAACCATAACTCCACCTGTGATGGAAAAGGGAATGTGAACAATGCTGCTTTTTAGGAAAGAAGAATTGTGAGCCATGGGTTTCCTCTTTACTTTCTAACAGTTGAATTAAATTTTTTCAGTTGTTGAATCACGTTGCCATCTAGTGGGAAAGTCTAAGGTTGCAAACAGCATTCACCATCGTGTGCATGGGGAAAAATGTGGATTCTCTGTCGCTTGGGAGCTTTAGTTGGACTTCATGTAAAGAGCTTATTAGTGAAGGGAGTTTTTGGTATGGTGTCTTATGGGATTGTCTAGAAAGTTTTAAAGTCACAACTTCCTAATCTTGACTGTTTTGTTAAGTAAGGGAATGATCTGCCGCAAGAGGTAGTCTTCAGGAATGCTCAAGTTGGAAACATTCACATAAGGGGACCTTTGACTTTAGAGTATTTGGAATTACCAATGAAGCTACATAAGAACAGGAGGTGGGAGCCTCTCTGTTGCTTGCAACTGTCAAGTTGGTGCTGTGGGTCTGTAAACACTCAGTTTCTTTAGTTTTGTATATTTTTAGGTTCTCCTTTTAATAACATTTTGACATCAGCCATAGTACTACAAGTTTTAATGTGCAATCTCTGGACCAGGTACTATCATGGAGGAGGCATGAGGCAGGAGAATACTTGTTGTTTTAGAACCGCTTGTTTGAGAGATTAATAGAAAAAGAGGAAAATATTTGGGACTGTGTGGCCTTCTGTGTCCCTTCTGGGACTGTGGGTGTTGCTGTAATTCAGTGCAGTGTACTTGTGGAATCCAACACGGAAGTACCCATTTCCAAATGTGAAATACACTAGAGGTTCTTAATTAGAAATTGTTCATTAAAGAAGTCGATTAGATGACTTTGGAATACATATTGTTTATGTAAATAGCATTTCCCATCCGTACAGTCTGTGGTTGATTAACATTTTAAAGGTTAAGAAAATGGAAAATTGAAACTATTTTGAATGTTGCTGTTAGAATGACTGAAAGGAATTCTAGCATTTTTTGATATATAAAAATGATTTTAAGTGAAGACTGAATAAAAGCATATTTATGCCAGATCAGATTTTCCTTTATGTTTTGGATGATCTAAAGATGGAAGTGTATGTTCAGTAGAAGCTGTACCCAGGAGAAGGGCTGGGCACGCTTTCTCAATTACGTAATTACTCTTAACAGTAGTTTAGTTGTAATAGCCATTTTAGTTTATGCAGTTATGTTGTTTCTAATAAGTGAAGAGGAATTAAGTTTTGATGTTTTCATAAATTATTGAAAGTGGTTAAGATGAAATATATTATTCAAATGTGCATATACAAAGCAGCATGTAATTTTATTTGTTCTTTATAGATCATGCATTGAGACTGTGGAACATCCAGACAGACACGCTGGTTGCAATATTTGGAGGAGTAGAAGGGCACAGGGATGAGGTGTTAAGTGCAGTAAGTGTAAGACTATGGGGCAGTGATTTAGATTCACAAAGGGTAGTAAGCAACTTTTTGTGCTCTTGTGCACTGCTTTGATATTTAAGCTACTTAAAAACCCCAGTTAGAAGTGCATAAATGCTTTTTAAGGGGATAGACAAGTGTATATCTTAAAGGTGTTTTGATTGATTTGGCCATCTCTTACAGACAGGACAGGTGCTCACTTTCTGTGTGTTTCAGTAGCTAGTTTTCTCACAGTGTAGCCTAGAAGTGAACAAAATAGAGATCAGTGGGGCTAGAAAGTGTAAAAACTTTTCATGATGGTCCCGCTTTTGAAGTTCTTGAGGTCCTACCAAGTCAAAGCACCATAAGCAAATAAACCTTGAGATATGTGGTAGTGAAGGAAAGAAATTACTTCAGTTGAGTTAAACTGCTTTTCAGTGGCTGTGAACAGACACTGATACCTAGCAAATATCAACTAGATTAGTTAACTTTTAATACACTGCTCCTAAGAACTCTTTCCATTCCTTTTTAGTGACTTGAAGGGTGAGGGGTACGTCTGTAGGGAACCTGACACTCTTATTATTCACTTATGTTGTAGCCCTGGAATTCAGCCAGAGTTGCTCTTAGGGAATATACTGAGAGAGGAGAACTGGCTGTAGACTCCTAGTCTGTCAATGCTGTTGATATGCCTCTCTTTCTTGAGAGAGAGTAAATATAATTATTAAGAAGCTGTGCTGCTTTGCAGTGAGCTGGATTACATTCCTAGTATTTTTCTATTTGAAATACACAATTTTATTGCATTCTCTACCCAGAAAATGCTGTTTTGGTGGAAATGATGGAGTAAAATCTGTGTTGATATAATGCAGCATAGGCTGGGGGTGCTCAAAATTATTTTATATACATAGGATTATGATCTTCTTGGTGAAAAAATCATGTCCTGTGGGATGGATCACTCTCTAAAACTCTGGAGAATTAATTCCAAGAGAATGATTAATGCTATCAAAGAGTCTTATGAGTACAACCCAAATAAAACCAACAGGTACGTAGCCTTCATCTTCTTGGCTGTCTTTGCAAAACATAAATACTCCTCTCAATAGTCCGGGTTAATTCCTTTCCAAATTGGGAGTTCTTAGGAATAGTGAGTGACCTAGATAATGTGCTGGTTACTGAATCTCTCTTGAAAATGTGTCATATTGATGTTTGTTTCATGGAATTTCATTCAGATTCAAGGTCCTGAGACTTTTATTTTTAAATACCTTAATTTTTATTTGCTTGACTAGAAAATGTCTAGAATTATTATCTTAAAGATTGTATTCATGTGTTATATTCATGTGTTCCAAGATATCAGTGACTTTTCTTCATCTCATCTTAAAAATTCTAGAAGGGAATCAATCTGTGTAATTAAATGTGGCAAATATTCTTATATTGAGTATATTATTGTATGTTATTTGACCTTGGGGTGGGGACAAAACTTTTCATAGTAATAACCTTCATTTTCATCATTCTCTGATTTGACTCAGATATGAGTAAATTGTCAAGTAAACATAGCAATTAGATACATGATAGATAAATCCTCCTTTATGAAGTTCCTCAACTTTTTAATCTTAACTTCCAGTTAAACCATTGAGAGAATTGAAGAGTCTAAAACACAGTGAACATGTTCAGCAATGAGACTAGCTGTGAAAATACTCTCGCTTTTTTTGGTAATGTTACCAAATATTAAATGATGCTTTTTTTAGCCTGCTTTTTTTAAAATGATGATTTTTTTTAATAGTGTGCATTTCTATTTAACAATATAGATGTTGCAGAAGCATCATCATGAAAACTGAGCCTTAATTCTTGAAGTATTTGGTGACAGGAGCTGTATGCAGCATCTGAAGGAGTGGTTTTGCTCAGCACTGTCTCTGCACAGTCTTGTACATGGGAAACTACTTACTTCATTAGCAATGAGGATGAGAACAGGGACTGTTCCTATTATTAAAAAGAAAAAAAGCAGCATACGAAATCTACTTTGTTATAAAACTTTTAGAAAAGATGTGCTTGTTCTTTTAACATTGAGATATGTTAAACCTGACTGTTTAAAATTAAACTTGTGCTTCTGTGTTTCTCTGAACCTCACTTGGTCATTTTCTCCATAGGCCTTTTATTTCCCAGAAAATTCACTTTCCTGACTTTTCTACGAGAGACATACATAGAAACTATGTTGACTGTGTACGGTGGCTGGGAGATCTAATTCTTTCCAAGGTAATTTTTTTTAGTTACATTTCTTTGCTTGTTTTGAGGATCCTAAACAACAGAAGTTTGGGTCAGGTTAAGTTACTGTGTCAAATGATTTTGTGGAGTGTATTGTGAATTTTGCCAACTCTCAGGATGTGTGGGCGAGCAGCTTACACTTAAAAGGTAAAATTATTACTACAACTGTACCTCTGCTAAAGGTACAGGTTTACAAGCTAACCATAATCTGCATAGAACATATAGAAAGGGAATCTATAGGTACTGATTAGGGATTGTGCTGCTGAAGGGTGAGATGGCGATTACCATAATGGAGTAACTTTGACTAATTTGTTGTGTCCACTAGTAACATTGGCTTGCAGATGTTAAACCAGGCGGTCCAACTGCCTTGATGCCAGAAATTGGTGAGTGCACAGTCCTGTTAGTGAAAGGGATTGGGTAAACAATCCTTAAACCAAGATGAGTTTAAGTGCTTATGAAATTGTGTTTAAGCACATCTGGTTGACTTTCTCTGAACTGGGTGAGGGAGGGCTCCAGCAGTCCTGTTACCTGGGAAAGCTCTGAGGGCATCAGGTTCTCAGCAGTGGACAGTGATGTATTGTGGGTGATGTGGATGTGACCTAAGGACAGAGGTGAGATTTTTGGTTGTACTGTTTGCAGTGTCATTGGGGAAGCCGTGAGATGAAATGTTTGCTTACAGTTAGACTGATTGTGCAGTATAAATGATAAATGTAGGTGACTTTTTTTTTCATTGTTTCAATCCAGTCTTGTGAAAATGCCATTGTTTGCTGGAAACCTGGCAAGATGGAAGATGACATAGATAAAATCAAACCCAGTGAGTCAAATGTGACCATTCTTGGGAGATTTGATTATAGCCAGTGTGACATATGGTACATGAGATTTTCAATGGATTTCTGGCAAAAGGTATGTGTCTGCTTTGACTTTTCTGTATTTGAGGGTGTGCAGTTTTTCATTTGATTCCCTGTTTATGGGCATAGGGAAAGTCTTGGTTCATGTGATATTTGACAAACAGGATGGTTTGCTATAACGGGCTCTCTATGAAGCTGGAGATGCTCCAGTTTTCATTCTGACTTCTGCCTGATAGAAAATAATTCCATCAAGTAAATACTTACTTGCCACCAGAGGTATGTTTACTGATAGGTTCCTCCTATATCTGCAGAGATTGATAAAATAGAAGAAAGGAGAAAAATTTTATAATCTTTCTAACCCCGCTCACAAACTCATTAAGTCATTCATGTTTAAACATTCATGCACAAAATAGCAGCTATACAGCCTTTATAAAATTCTGACTTAAACTTCTTTATCCTGTGCTTTCTTTTAAAGATGCTTGCTCTGGGCAATCAGGTTGGCAAACTTTATGTTTGGGATTTAGAAATAGAGGATCCTCATAAAGCCAAGTAAGTACTGTATTTTATTTTTAAGACAGGCAGTTGGGGTACTTTCCTTTCTTTTTTAATGATAACTGTAGAAGTTCTTTAACAATACTAGCTACTTTCCATTATAACTAGCAGGTAAATAAACATGAGCCCCTGAAGGTTAACATTTATCATATTTTGCTGATTTATAATTCGTACTGTAGTAGTGCCAAGAGGCCCTAGTCAGATTGTGTTGGGTACCATGTGTAGATATAGTAAACCACAATTTATTTCTCACAGAGCTTACAAACTCATTGGGTGGAAATTTTGCAAAGCAATTAAGAGAAGATGTGCTAGGTGGGTGTAGCACGTGACTAAGGTGAGACAGGTCAGAGGACTGGACTAATGAGCACAGTGTGGACAGGACAGAAGGGACAGAATAATGAGCACGGTGTGTAGAAAACAGTATGGCACTTCAATTCCTCAGCTCTGTGGACAGGCAATTTGATGGTTAACCATGTAAATATGTGCATATATACATTAATGTATGAAGTTCCTGAAAATGCTGCAGTCTTTAATCACCAAATTACAATATTTTATTTCTAACTACTCAGAAATAGCATTAATTATGAAGTCCTAAATAATGTGATTCAATAAGATCTCAGTCTCTGCTTCAATAAAAATTGAGAGGGTAAGAAACAACACTGGGTGAAAAGGAAACTACTGGTTTCCAAAGTCCACGTTTGGAATACAAAATACACCATGAAGGCCATAATCCTCTTGCCCTTCAGTTCCTCCTATGTCACATAAATAAGGGATTGGTGAAACAGTGCTCTATAATATAGTAGCAAATACAGATTTAACATTGCAGCTGAATAATTTTCTTTTATTTATAGGTGCACGACTCTTACTCATCCTAAATGTGTTGCTGCCATTCGACAGACCAGTTTTAGCAGGGATAGTAGTATCCTTATAGCTGTGTGTGATGATGCCAGTATCTGGCGCTGGGACAGATTACGATAAAGTACTTTTTCTTAATTCATAGTAGAAAATATATTTTCAAATTATAATATAGTCTGTTAACTTGCTAGTACAGTAGGTGCATTTAGTATAGACTTTCTCGAAGGTTCAGCTAGCTGGAGCTGAACTTAGTGATGTTTACATTCTGTGTATTGTTCTGCTTGAAATTGCTGCTTTTAATAAAAAGAAGTATTTTTGTAAAGTTTTCTGAATTGTCCATTTTAATTATTTCCCACAATGAGTTTTTTTCACTTATGGCCTATGAAATTTCTTTGTGTGCGGCTCCATAAATGCATGACAACTTAATAGAATTCGGTATGTTTATGCTTGCAGCTGTACTTGTGCCTTTTTTAACTGAAAACCTAATGAAGCTATTACCCAGGGACCTCACAAAGCAAATGCTGCACTTAGGAATATAGTATATATAATTGTTAAATGATTTCTAAAAAGATGTTGAACTCATTCCTTAAGTTAGTTTCAGACTGGAATTGATTTAAATTTTAATAATCCCAAATTGGGATGAGCTTTTCACCATTTCTGTTACTGATTAGGAGAAAAAACCTTGCTGGCTTTTTTTCTTTTCTTTTGTGGATCACATAGCTCTGCTTTTTGAATTCTGGCTGTCTGGTTACTGTAGTTATCTCATTGTTAGTTATTGGAAATATATTTTAATTGCTTCTGTCATTATTCCCAAATAGCCTCATCAATGTTTTACTTGCCTTAGGAATAATGAATTATAAAATCAGTATTGTTTCATATAGGTTTAAAATATGTACAGTTAATAAAAATGAAAGGGTGAAATGGATAAGATGGCAGAAATTATTAGGAGTGATAATCTGTGTTCCAAACACTTGTGTGTATGTAGTCAGCATATAGTTGAAATGTTCTTGTTTGTGTTCTGGAAGTGGTCCAGGACATTGCACAGTAGCTGTATGTACCTGAATGAGGAGGAAAGTTAATACCTTTCACTGAGGCTGAACCATTTACATAATTTTTTTCCCTGCCATGCCCTTCTTATCCTTCACCATAACTTGTTACTTGAGAAGAATGTATGAAGCTATTATGTGAATATAAGTAAACGATCATTGTCAACATAATGGTGCTTTTATGATCAGTAGATTAAGTGATCCTGTCTGCTACTGACTTGTTAACTGCATATCTGACTTTTATCTTTCAGGACATTGCTTTTTCCTGTTTGTTACAATTTGGGAAGTTTGTAAATGCTCTGTTTAGATAAACTACCTTTTCAGTTTGAAGTAATATGACTAGGCCAGTTTTGATTTATTTACTTGGAAACCTGCAAGAAATGAAGCCCAGAACTGGCAAGTAGTTTACAAGTTCTAGTCTGTAACCTAGGATTGTTTTCCCTTTTCNTAAATCCTTGTCCTTAGAACTGGGGAGGTGCAGTAATACCACAGGTCTGTCCAAAACTGGTGTTTAATTGAGCTGGACTCTGGACCTTTTTTTATTGCATAAGCCAAGTGTTCAGCAGCATCCTTCTTAGGCCCGTGACTATCTGGGAAGGGGACATGATCAGAATGCCAAGTATAAAACCAGAGCTGGGCAAAACCAGGTAGAAGCCTGAGTGATGGAGGGAGGAAACTGAAATGCCTGCAGCGTTGGAACACAGATTAGCTGAAGAGGGATGCAGGTGAGACCGGAAGTTGGATAAAGTGTTTAACCTGTAGTTGTACTGCAGCTGCAGAACTCCTGGCACAGTATGAAGCAGTGGTTATGCAACAGCCAAGGCCCATGTACTGCATAGTTCATTCTGTGCAAAGTGTGTGGGGTTGGCAGAGTCTGGAGTTTTGTGGGGCTGGGGATGTGGTTGGGAGAGCACTTCAGAAAAGCAGTGGGAGTGTTTAGGTTTCCTGCAGCCTTAAGGAAAGAGCTTTGCTAGGTGAATGAAAGTATACTAAGAACACTTGGATTGGAGTCTGGTACCATTTGCACATGCTTTACAGTAGCATGCCATTAGACTGTATCTTCTGTGTTGTCTTGTGTCTGGGTTTGAGAGCTAAATGGGATACAAAAGCATAAGGGAATTTCAGCCATGGCTGTTATTTTGGTATGTAAAGTAGTACATTCTGACAAATGAGCTGCTGTGTTTGAGAGGAAGGAAAGGAAGGGTGGTGCTTGACTGGAGAGAGGCCTAACACAGTTAGGATCAGCTTTAACTTCTGTATTAACTTAAGAATGTGCTGAAGGCTGCTGTCTTAAAATGCAGATGAATGTTCCAGCAGCTTTGCCCTGAAAAACCTGGATGGAACTGAAATCAGATTAAAAGTGTTAATGAAGGGAAGAATTTGTAAAAGTAGACCTGTAACAGGCCGTGATAAAAAAATTTTCCTTTACAACAGTCAGCCCCATCTGCTTTTAGGATTACTAATACTATGAAGATAAAACAGGGGAAAAACTCCCTTTGTCAATACGCAGACCCATAAATCTCAAGTGAACATAAAAGTTGTGTATTTATTTCACTGGAGTGTTTTTTTTTCCTAGACTTGCCTAGTTCTAGACTGAAAAAAAGGGAAAAAGTAAAATTGTACATCTTCTGAAAGATACAGAGCTAGCAGAGTTATAATCATTGCAAAATAATTTAAAGAAGGGTTTAATATTTTCCAAAACCTTTTCACATTTGGAACATACCTTGAGAGCTCTAGTGCCTAAATTCTTCAGCCAAAGAAGTGTGGTTTAACCCTTAGTACTGGCGAAACCTACCAAAAATAGTCCAAAAGAATGTGTGTTCTTCCCCATTGTCTGCAGGCCACCTGTAGTTCTGTTCTTTGACAAATTCAGTAACAGACTCCTTCTGTTTCCCATCTGAGGACAGGTGAGGGAGAGGTAACTCAGGCTGTGCAGTACAGTCAGGAAACTATTTCAGGAGGCTGCCAGTGTTACGGAGGTCTGTGCTTTATGAACTCTGCATGAAAAGGACAATAAAAGTTGCTGATTATTTCAGTTATTGCACACAGTATCTCAAGTGATTCATCCCTTCACCAAAAAGAGGTACCTGGAGGTCCTTGTCTTATTCTGCTTTTAGAAACTTAGAAATTGGTTAAATGATAGGCCTAGACTACAGTCTTGACTTTTAGGCAGAGACTTCACCCAGAGGCAACAAGAAAAGAAGGTTTGTATGACGGGTGGAAGGAGAGAACAGTTTCCTGGTGGTTAAATCAGTGGTTCAGTCTCTCTTCCTCAGAGATTAAGGTCCTGTTTCCTGGGGTGTTACACCATCTGGTGGTGACTGAATAAAGAACGTTACCACAATGTACTTTTTAGTCTGGTTCTTGAGGCTTTTAATTTAAAGCCAAAGAATTTCATGGATATATGGATCAAATTTGCCCTTCCTAATATATGTAGGAGTGTGTGTTTTCTTTGGTGTATTTCATGCTCATGTTTCACCACTGATTGTATTGGGGAGCTCTGGTTCCACAGCCAAAAATCGAGATGAACTTTCTCTACAAGTGCTGCAGAGAAGTTCACGTTCACCTGAGAATGCTTTATGAACACCATGAACTGTGTGCCAGGAAAATAGTTACAATAAAAAATGAAGCAACTTTTTTTTAAAAAAAAAAAGGTAAAAAAAATCCTCTGCATAATTAGAATTTTGACTACTTGTCATGACTTTCTCATTTGTTTCTGTATAAACCAGCAGCAATGTATGCACTTTGTTGCTTACTGTATTTTTAAGTTTTCCTCTGGGTGTGGTGATAAGGTGAGGGCAGACTTAGGAACAGGGTCCTCCTGAAGAGAATCCCCACTCTAACAATTCCTATTAACTTGGGAAGGAAAAGGAGCAGGAAAATGTCCCAAAATGGAGTGAAATAAATCTACCACTGTCACGATTATGAGTCTGGCATGGAATGATCAGGTGACAGTTGATTGTTTTTGGTTTTGTTGTTTGTTTTTTTTTTTTGAGGTGTTTTCCTTAGAACCTGAACTCATAGTAGGTAGAAACTGGGAACAGTACAAGGGAAAAATACTCTAAATGTCAGAGGATCATTACAAAATAACATATTACATCAGGGTGGTTATTATTGCAGGTATTAAATACCTGGATGTACCTGGGGGAAGAAGTTTTTTATTTTGTGTGTGTGGGGAAAAAAAAAAGACATAGCAATAGCTCTCTATGTAAAATCTAGAATAGACAGTTGTATGCACTGTATCTTTGTTTCTGCACAGACGTATTCCCCAGTTGCTTCTATATAATCCTATTCTCTTCTGTGTTGAGGTAAAAAGCATTGTTGGGACACACATATCTGTATAAACAGATCTTTCCCTGGGATCTCACATATTGAAAGTGCAAAGAACTAAACCACTATTTATTGTGAAACAGGAAAATGCAGTAAGTGGTTTATTCCATTCCCAAGGAAATACTTCTCTGTTCCAGCATATAGACCAAGAAATCTTTGTTATCCTTCACATCACAAAGAAACATTGGAAGACTTTTGATTTCCTCTGAGGACAAAATCACATGGAACAAAAGGTGGATTAGGTAGAAGATACAGCATCTGCTGCAGCACCTAAGACTAGTCAGTCAGCAACTCAGCCAGCAGAGCGGGACAGGCTGATGGAGAGCACCAAGAACTGGCTGTTCTCCCTGTAGCACACCCAGTACAGGAGCTTGGACCTGTCTCATAATCACAACTCCCACAGGAGTGTCCATTAGCCCATTCCTCTTCAGGCTTTCTAGTGCTGCTCCTTCTTCTTGTCTGTCTGAACTTACCTTACAAGGATGCTGAATCCACAGGGAAGGATGTTTTGCAGGCTGAAGACAAATCCCAAACTGATCAGGCAGAGCTGAGAATGACAAACAGCATGCTGTTACAGGACCCTGAGGTTCTCTTAAGTTTCTTTAGATAAACGGAATGTCTGTTTTCCTGAAGTGTCCTATGTAGAGATCATACTATCGGATATCACATAGCTGATGGAATTCAGCTGTAAACCCACCATACTCATGCACTCAACAGATGAGAAAGAAAAAGCACTTACCTTTGAGAAGCACAGTTTGGCCATCCAAAGAACCTGTAGAGATTAATCAGTTCTTATTTTCATAGTTTTGAAAGGTACCTTTGTGATACAGACAGGGGATGGAGTCTTTCCCCGCCATGAGTTTCTCATCTCTGAGCTCAGCCACAGCAGGAAAGAAAAGTAATTTACAGCAATGTTCTCAATCTTGTACCACATTCAGTAAGCTCAGACGTCACCTACTGAATCCACAGTGGCTACAGCGCTGGGAGACCTCAATACACTCCTGAATTATTCAAAATCCCTGTAATTACATATTTTCTTTTGCAGCCTTGATGACTGCAGTCAGGGCAAGAGCAGTCACAAAGTTCATGCTGGATTTAGTCATCCTGCCCACATAGTCTATTCTGGCTTCATGAACCCCAGACAACAATCCCACCAGCATCACAGAATAACCAGAATACAGTTCTGGTCAGAGCAGAAGTAGCTTGTTACTGCAAATCCAAGGCACAGTCTCTGCCCCACCAGAGCCCTTAGGTTTATGTACCTGTAGATTATATGCCTCATTCTTCCCCAAACGATAATGAAAACCATAGAAAATTGCAACGAGGAGTATCCTACAGCAGAATTTGACAGTTTACACAGTGATCCTAATGACCCATTCTGAGTCAGGAGTTCAGCCTGGGCTTCTGCTGACTTTACTCATTGCTGCTTCTCCATGAACATATGGCCTACAAATGTTCCTTAAGAAAATTAAGCCTTTAGTTGAGCAGACCAAGTTCTTCAGGGCTTGGGCCAGTTACATGGCTTTTGAGAGATTACCTGGGATAGAATTTTACTTTCCAAACACTGTTCTTAACTCATCTTTCCTGGGCTTTATCAGTCTTGTGTGTTCCTCCTTTTCTGGCCCTCAGGCTGAGCTCATATCCTTTTTCCCCTTGAGTGCCTCTGATGAGCTCCTGAACTATTATGCAAAGGGAAGAATCTATTTTAAGCTGTGGTGTGAACATAGGCCATGTCCTCAAGCACACTCAAAAGCATCAAAGGAGCATGCTTCCATTCTTGGGATAATTGTAGCTAAGGCTTGCTTGACTCGATAAAGGAATCCTTAAGCCTTTGTTCCCCAGTCACAGAAACCAATATAAACTTTTATTTTCATGCCAGTGTGGTTTAGGAATGAGCCTTAATGCTTAGTTATAGAGAGTAACTTAAAAAAACAAGATACATTCCTCAAAATAGTATTTCTGATCAAGCTAATCTAGGTCCAGGGAACACCCATGAGATGCCTGGGCACATCTGGTTGAAGGTACCTAACTAGCACAAACTGTACTCATCGTGAGAATTACTCTAACCACCCCAAAATCCTGTAAAGTTAGGAACATATGTGACACCATTCCTAGACAGCATTATCAGACACCCCACATCTGTTTTAAAGGGAAACAAGTTTTTACTCTGTCTTGGTACTGGGAACAATTCTTCTAGAACAGCCAAGGTTCTTGAAGATTCCTCTTCATTACACTTTGATACAGGAAAAGTTACAGACAGGTACACCAAGATCAAACTCAGTAGTGTCTTGCTGCCAAAGAGGGAAATACTACTGTACCATTTATATGAGCCGGAGATGGGAACATTGGTTATCCACAAAGTGAAAGAATTTAGAGTGCAAGTACATGCAGGAAAACCATCAGCATATTCTTACTTGCTTGATCACCCTCAAGAATGAGGTAAAGAAAGAAAAACTGCATGTTTTGTTGACAACACCCCAAAACACCACACAAGTATGACACAGTGCTGCCATTTTTTATCTTGTAGGTTTTTTCTACTTCAACTGCAGTTTGGAAAAAAAACCAACTTCTATGCATGCACATAGAACACTGATTTGATGTAGCCAAGTACTTCAATTAAATAAACCAACATGCAGACAAATAATTTTCATTGATTTTAATTTTAAATACTGTTCAAGAGTAATATAAAAGTTCCAAGTTTGTCTATTCAGACTAATCGTCATTTAGTTCCCTCAACCCCCCAAAAATCCTTCAGTGAAGTTACTTGATACATCTTTCAGGTAACACTGTTCAGAAAGAACTTCAAATGACAGTATTTATGCTTATGTTTTCCAAAAGAGAGGGTTCTGTGTCAGGCGTCTCTGGAAGTTCTCATACCTAGAAAGAAATAAAACAAAAA
The DNA here is from genome assembly GCA_013399695.1 of Formicarius rufipectus. NCBI lineage: Eukaryota > Metazoa > Chordata > Aves > Passeriformes > Formicariidae > Formicarius > Formicarius rufipectus. Next base: position 784,670 of record VXAU01000753.1, read on the forward strand.
TAACAGCTGCTGCATATATTTTTTTTAAAAGGATACAAATAATTTGTAAATCTCAAATCTTACTTTCCAATTCCATATCAAGAATATTCATAGACTTGTGTATTTAACAAGATGTACTTCATTAAAGCAGTATCCCAGAGGAGGCTCATTCAAGCGTAGTAAAATTTTAAGTGAATTTAGATTGGATATTAGGAAAATTTTCTCACTGAAAGGGTTGTCAAGCACTGGAACAGGTTGCCCCAGCATTACGGTGGATGGTTGGAATAGATCTTAAAGGTCTTTTCCAGCCCAAAACGGCTGGATGATTCCATGAATTAAAAGTGGTTTTGTGCATAACTTTTTTTGGGCTAGGAAATCAAAGTCTGGGCAGGTAGAAAAAGTATGAATCTGAGGCTGCCCGTCATCTTAGTGATCAGGCCAGGTATTTCACAGAACCTCAGCAAAACCAAACCGAGAAAACGCGGTGGCATTTAGGGATACACTGTAATACTGGCAAACACAAGGCAACACCGTTGCTTCTGAATCCAGTTCAGCTGTCCCATACTTGGCCTTCAGCACTGTTCCATCTACAATGCACAGAGTCAACCTGGCACCTCTCAGTTCTGGGACAGTGGAGATGGACTAACAAGCCTGGCAGACTGGAGCAGGCTGGCACAGAGACCACAGCCTCCAGCTGGAGATTGCCTCCTCGCACGCTGTGTGCACTCTGCTCCCAGGGAAGCTGCAGGGGGCTGCGGGCAAGTCTGCACTCCTGGCTGGGCAGCCATTTGCCTTGCAGTTCTGACAGAAACTTTGAGACAACCAAGTCCCCATTACTTTTCCACTCTCGCAAAGTAATTCTAACTTCTACCTACCTTACATATTGGTAATGTTGTAGTAAAATCAAATGAGGAAATATAATTCTCTAACACATAATGGAAACATGTATGCACACGTGCTGTCCTAATTTCACTTTCCATACTCAAAAACAAGTAAACCACAAACTGAACATCAGAATTCACTGCTGACCCATAGTGAAGAAATAGGCGAAGTATACAATTTCTGTGCCTTTCTTAAAGAAAAAAATAAGCCTATAGGCTTTGACCTACAGAAATTTAAAAACCCTTTTCATCCCCACAAACCCAAGATGGAAGGAATCAAAAGGTACTGCTAAATGAAACAAAGGAAACAAAAACACCTGCTTTCCTACACCTCATAGTTCCTAGCCCAACTCAAATGAGAAAATACTCTAAAGGGTTTTAAACCATTTCAGCCTCATTGAGGCACTGACTAGTGACACGAGAGACCTTACTCACACATGTTCATGGACCAGTTTCCTTCTACACACAACAGATCTGCATCAAGTTAAACTCCCAAAGAAAAAGACATGGCTTATATTAACTGATTGCATATTAATGAGATCTGTACTACTAATAAGACTTATTTAAAAAGGATTTAGGTAAATACTGTAGAGGCTAAATAGGGCAAAACTGATAGGAAGGAAATTTGCAGACATCCTAAAGGACTGCCCACAGTTCATACTTTATCTCTAGACAACACAAGGTAATCCCAGACAGTTATTTTTTAAACCAGTGCCTGGAAAACAAGACTTAGAGAGACTTCTGTGTTTATACTCAAGGATCTTGACAAAAACCAGGTCAGCTAGAAACATGATTTCTCCACCTCTCACATGTTCTTAAATAATGCAACCATGCTGGAACTATATCCAGGAAGAGACTAAATACAACAAATAAGCACAAATTAATAAGTGTGTTCTGTCTTCCCACAACTTCAGACCATTTGCATTATCAGCAACATAGTGCAAATGCACATGTCAAGGGCAACACTTCTAAAACAAAGTAATTTTCATAGGTTGTATTGCACTTTTCTAATAAAAAAAGCTGACAAATAAAAAGAGTGGACAAAACCACTCCATACTAGAGATAACCAACAACAGGCACTTTTAAACATTTTTGCATCATTTCACTGAACAGCATGAGAGTAGTTCAATACTTAGAAATCAGATGGTTTAATAATGTCTGCAAAAAAAGAACCCTTGTTACTAGAGGTCACTGCTATTACCATTTCAGAACTACGTTTGCAGGGATGAAAGCTTCAGAAGGATTTGGGGTCATCTGTGCCTGAGTAACAGCAAACGAGGAAGCAAAGTTATAGAAGTTATCCAACATCTTCTGAGTGAACTGAAATAAAAAAAAAAAAAAAAAAAAAGATATTATAAGAAAGTTCTTTTTTCATTTTGAATTTTTGTGCAAAAGTTTAACAGATACACAATTCCTATATGAAGTAAAATTAGCATTGTTGTCTAAACCACCATGGGAAAAGTGGACATAGTAGATCCCAGGACATCCATTTTAAACTGATCAAAACATTCTCAGTCTCATCCTCCAATCCATCCAGTATCCACAGACCATTTTCAGTATCTCCACTTGCCCTTTCCCTGCCCAACTTCACGCAACTTGATAAATAGCTTTGGAAAAGAACATTTTCTTTTTGTGACAAAGAAGTGATGTAGTGACAAGAGCTGTCCCTCTCTGCCAAATTAAACCATCAGAAGACCTGCAGACCAGGTTAATGCTGCCAGTCCATCTCCCAGCAAAACACTAGTTGTTAAACCAGGTGAAAACTCTGCAATCTATCTCCTTACAACTTATCAGACTCCAGTGACAGGGCAATTTCCTTTAGCATTCACCACAGAAGGGCTGCTATACCTGCATCCTTTGCCACAAGATCTTGCAGGGGAAAATGAGAAAGATGCACAGGACACTCCTAAACTGTAGACATAAGGAAGCAAGAGTGAAGGAGGGGCCAAGACATAGCAAGCCCTGTGTGCAGAGGTTAAGGTTGTAGGACACTCCCAGCCAATCTACAAATACACAAGTCTGTGTACCTCCTTGTTTCCTCTATTCTTTCTACTGAAAAAAACAAACAAAAAAGTATGCACTGTTTTGATGAGAAGAATAAGGAATTTTCACAGACAGTGAAATGATGCAGGAAAACAGAACCTGAGTCAATATATGCACAATCTGGTGTTTCCCTCCATCTGCTCTGACAAAAGAAGCAGAAAAAATGATGTTGCAGGAGTCTACCCTCAGTCTCACCCCACTCATGTGCAGAACTCTGTGGTGTTGTCCAACTTCTTTCCAAACAACTTTTTTATATATAACTATACATAATTAAAAAAGATTCAATGATAAAACTTCACAAAACTTACTAAAAATGTAAAAGGAGAGCAACTCCTTTACTTAGGGGAGCATGATGATTTTGCCTTTAAAAAAATACTTTTATTGCTCTAATGTGGCAGTTCTCAACAGATGATGTCAAATATTAAATGAAAGCCATTAGTCATTCGCAAATATGCTCAGTAATATATGCCTTTCCTTTGCAACCTACTCCCTCAAAGGTTTCCTTCAACTTTGAAATCATACATTTTCTCTGTAGGAGTAACTATTACTTCAACCTTTGGGTCAACTGCATTTCTTGAAGGCAACAAAGAATTTCAGCCAAGATGCTACTTTTAATAGAAAAATCCACCTAACTGAAAATAACATTTGTAAAAATGTTATGCAATCATGAGGTGGGTTGTTTTTTCTTTAAATACTATTTACCGAAAAATCTATGAGTCACCTTGCTTATGACCTGAAGTGGCACATTATTACCTCATGACTTAACTGCTGCTCTAATAAACATTGGTGGCATCAGAAATATTATTTAGATGTCCTTTGCCCGTAACAACTCCAGAAAAGCTCAATTAACTGTACTACACAAAACCAGCTGTTGGTCAACTCCTAGTCATGCTAACTTTCTCCAAGAGACATGATCTATTTGGAGCTATGATGTGTATAAACTGCCAAACAACATCAGCTCCAGGATTACTGTTCAATTACCAGCCTACCTCAGCAACTTGGAAGGAAAGTAAGGGAATAAAAAAGGCCTGAAGAAAAGCCTCACTAACTGCTGATGTGTTAAAAGATAATACCAGAGCTGTCAGTGTAAGGGAAAACGAAATGCACCATGCAGGTCTAGCTTGCCTTGAACTGCTGTTAGATGGCCAACTAACTGCCAGTGCTGGTTGTGGATTTCCAGAGGTTCAGACTAACAGGCTGGGTAAAAAAATGGCACATGTTGTAGCCCAAGGCCTGATCCTCAGAGTAAGAACTGGAAAAAAGAAAGTCATTCTGTGGGAGAGGGCACAATTCTGTAGTTCTGCAGAGCTACATCAGAAGGGTTTCTCAAGAGTCAGTGATACACTTGGGTATCTCTTCTCATCCATGCCCAAGTCTGCCTTGACTTTTGAGTAATTTTTCATCATTCCTGCAAGTCTATGCACTGGAGTTTTAGCACCTATAAATGACCCGAAGACTAGCTCAGTTGGTTAAAACTTGGTGGTAATAACGCCAAGGTCGTGGGTTCAATCTCCCATATAGGCCATTCACTTAAAAGCTGGGCTCCATGATCCTTCTGGGTCCCTTGCAACTCAGAACATTCTGACTAAAGATTCACTATTTCTTACATGTATTTAGCTGCTCCAATTAGGAAGTATCATAAATAATTTTACAGCAGAGTGACACTGACACAAGGGAATCTATTGCCCTGATGCCACTGAGCATACAAACTCCAATCCTTTAAGGAGACAATTTTTCAGTACAAGAAAAAGTAATTTCAAAATATCAAAGCATCCAGCCAGATGATTTGACAATGATTATATTCGTTTCAATCCTACAGCCACCCACAGCAGCTTCCCCTCCCATCCCCCTCCATTAGTCATTCAGAGGCTCAAGCCTTAAGCTTTTCATAGTACACAGAATTTCTGAATTTCTGAAAACAGAATGTCCAAGCTACCTCTGTGAATGAATCTACTGATGACACAGCAGCATTTGCAACAGGAGTCTGCTGGGCCAGGTTCTCCAGCAGTTCCACTGAGATTCCAATCTGAGCCACTGTTGGCGTCTGTGGGAGGTTCATGGCACCAAAGGGATGTTGACTTCCCTTCCCTGAAAGCACCATGGACAGCACACGTTAGATTTGGCACACATGTAAAGACTCTGTAGTTTAAATCACATGTTTCCTTGGTAAAAGGTAGTCCTCAGCACCCACCAGAGAGATTGCCCTGTCTCAGAAACACAGAAAAATCCCTCAGTCCAAGCACAGGCACAAATACACACAAGCACAAGAGATGGAACAGTATGACTGATACATTTAAAAACCACAACAGATCATAAAGAAACTTCTAAAAAATGGGAAAACATAACTTTAAAGCTCCCTGTGAATTAAATGGATTCAAGAGGAAATACGATCTCAGTGAAAGACAGCAGACTCTTTCTCTATAGGAGCCAAGCCTTTAATTCACATTTTAGCAATTGCAGATAAACATGAAACATGCAGCACTACGGCAGTTGTTTGATTCACTCATTGAAACCCAGGTGCTTGTGAACTTGTTTGTGCTTTTGAAAAGAAGAGAACACTACTTTAGGATGCATCTGACCCAGGGAGGGCTGGACAGCCTCAGATCTCATGTGAACTGCTCAAAACCACCAAAAGAGCAAAGGTCAAAGACATAGCCATGGAACAGAAAGACCTCTGACTTTGCAAGCACCGCAAAGGAAACAATGAACTGGGCAGGAAAACACTCTCAAATTGCATGCACTCACACAGGCATCATCCCAGCCCCCTGCTCTCACTTCCGACCTTTCTCAACCCATACTTTGTCACAGCTTCTGCCAAGGTCTCTGCAAACAAGGACAGACACTTAGAATCACTTAAATCTTAAAACAAAGATAGACACTTAGAGTCACTTAAATAATGTAGTTCTCTGTCAGCATCTGTAAAGGAAGATGCAGGAAAAAGATCTGTCAGACCACGGTGCTATTAGTAAACAAACACTAACACTCCACCCGAGTTTGTGCAAACACAACACATAGCTACCCTCTAAACACAAGTGATGTAGCACTCTCTGGCCCCTTACCAGCAGGAGAAAGAAAAACTAATCAAGAGCTAATGAAGGTCTGTCCTACACACCAGTCAACTCTATCTTGAGCTGCAAGAAAGGCTAACAAATCTAAGCACCATCTGATTTATTTCCATGCTCAAAAACTCATCCAGCCAAGGTGAACTGAGGCTCAAGACTGAGGATCTCAGAAACTTGACTATCTGCAGAGACACAAGGCAGTACCACAAAGAAGTCAACAGCCAAACCATATGGAAAGGACATTCACAAACCCAGCACACTTTTTGACTGAAGCTGAGTACTACTCCTCACTGTAGACCCTACAACTGCAACATAGTCCTACACTGCTGGGTAAAGCACTTGCTATTAAAATGTTACTTTAACACAAGGTCGGTAAGGATAGGTATTCTCCTGAAATGCTATTTACAACAGCTTCTTAGAAATGTCATTACTATATAATCTCAACCTTTACTGCTGATAGATGTTGGCGTGCTAAAGGTAAAATGCATTTCAATATTAAAAAAGAAAGAGAAAAGCTACCAGAACCCAAGTATCACACAAGTTCATTATTAAAAATTCCAAAAATAGAGCTGGTATTAGTTTTACATCTTGTAACACCTTCATCTGAGAAGCTGACTTTTACAATACAAATATAACATCCTCAAGCAACAGGCAACATTAGAATATATCATTACTTAGAAAGACAATAAAAAATACATCCACTCTGTCATTTTCCATGCACTCCAATGGAACCACTCCCTTGGAAAGATTTCTGCCTAAAATGGTGAAATAAAAGCATCCAATGCTATCCTTACACCAGCTGAAACACAAGTATTTTCAACGCTTGGCTCTTGTGATTAGCATTCCAAACCTTACAAATGCAGAGAACATAGCAGGTTGTTAACTGGTACTGAAACACAAGTTCAGGTTTTCACATTTAAACCCTATGTCACAGCAGAGCAACTGCCACTAGAAAAGTATTTTTCCCACCCTTTTCTTTCTCTTCATTGAAGCCTTGATTCAAAATAGTGAGTCCTCATTACCTTTCAGCTCAATCACATCAGAAACCTTACCCATGTGAAGGCCTCAAATGCAGACAGCACATGAAAGTGTGAACAGTATCATGCACATCACTGCATGCACAGCAAAGTCTGTAATGGAAAAGGCTATCCTGTAACTTTCATTCCACCTGTCAACATACTTCCATAAGGGTGCAAAATCCAAGTCCAAAGTTTGTTTTTTATTTCTACCACACCTTCAGGCACAACTAGAACACAAAAAAACCTTACAGTTCCAAGGCAGGGAGTACTTCTGAGCCCCTTCTTTAGGCACAAACAAAACTCAACACACAACAAGAAACTCTTCTACAACCATGGCTTCAGAGGGAGTTGACAAACAGGGGCACAACTTTGTTCCTCTCAACAAAATGCAGATTTCAGGTGTCAATAATGTGTTTCAATGATTCCAGCTGAGCTAGCCCTCTCTGGCCTCCCCTTTCTACAGTCTCATAGTCTTCTCCATGAAAAAATTGTTTATGGCCATGGATACTTAAGTCGTGTAGCTTACACTGACTGCACAGACAGAGATAAGCTGTAGACAACAATGGGAATGGCAAAGCTCTTTGTTGCTCAGATCAAGCACAGTACTGACTTAAGGCACTGCAAAAGCACCCAGCTGCATTATGGAGCTCTTTTCTGAGAGCAGCTCTTGCCTGGAAATTATGGCTAATCATGCAAAAAGCATCTGAGAATGCACTTTCCTCCCAAGCAGTCTGAAAGTCAGTCTTTCAAGTATGAGGAACATATGGTAAAAGCACCAGCAATATGCTTTACTGGTTCACTAACCACACAGCATTGGAATACATAAAACCATGTTTCCCCCAAAACCTTTGTACAGTTGCTCCCTCTTCTGAAGAAAGCCCAAATTTTTGAGGAATGTGTATGATCAGCATACATTTTGCTCTGCAGCTTGAGAGCCCTTATCTCATACCACACTGACACATCCAGGACTCTTTCCAAAGAAGACATGCCATGTTACGAATAACTAAATTTTATCGCAGGAACCTCAATTAAACAGAGACTCAAGTTAAAGCTGTACACTACACTCCAGCCTACAAAAGAACGTGTACTACTTTATCACCCTAACACTCTGAACTGCTTGACTGACAAATCCATCCCTTTGATATGACAAAGGTGTGCCGTTGGAACATGTCATCATTTTAAAAATGCACACAGTAACCCTCCCCACCCCCAACATTTAGGAAAACGTGCACACCTTCTTTGCTAGCACCAGCATTCTCTGACTCAGGATTGTACCCAAAATACTGAAACATTTGCAAAGCTGCTTTCCAGTGATGACACTCTCTACTGGACAATTACATAGAGCAACTGCACCCGACTGGGAAACACCAGCTGTCTGAAATCACTGTCAGGCTATACTCCCTACAAAATCTGTCTTAGATACAGGGAACACAACCACATAGAAGCAGCAGCTGAAAGGAAATGCTGCAGGCACATCTAGACAAATGCCTGAAAACCATACTAGGAGAAGTTACAAGATCATTTTTCCTCAGGTTCTCTACGTAGAAGCACAAAAACACATGTCAGACCTGCTTGGAGGAATCAACACCACACAGGAGTGAGAAATTTCACTAGGAACATTAGCACACAGACAGACTTCCATAAAGCTGACAGGCTGCTTCTAGTACATTTGCTGAGAACTATCTGGAAACACAGAGCAGGCTGCCTTTTCAAGTAGCTTTTTGTTCAAAACCACCTCCACACATTTTCCCCCCCTATGCATGCAGGGACATGTCTGATTCACTGACTGCTGTGTTCTACCAGTCTTACCAGATTTCAGACCAGAAATTTTGAAGATGGCACTTGGCTTCTCATTAGTGACAAACCCCAGCAGCTGCCACACTGCCATCCCACTCTGGTCCGGATAACAAAAATAGACAGATCCTCCCATTCCTTCTGGAAATGGTATAGTTCCCAGCATGAAGACCACTACATGGTTGATGTTTTCATAGTCCGGTAAATCAAATACAAATTTGTCTTCAGCCACTTGTTGGGGAGCTGCTTGTACCTAAAGAGAACAAAACCTTTATTAGTATTAACATGTTTTTCATACTTGGCTGTCACCGTGAACTTCCTTTTACAGAAATACACCTAAAGTGGCACATAACAGAAAAGTGAGGAATGTACTAACCTACAGAGCAAAGAGTCAGATAAAAGTCAAACACAGCAGAAGAACAACTGCAAAAAATATTACTAGAAAGACACAACAGTCTTGTTCTACCTGCACTGAACACATATCCCACCCGGGACTACAGGATCAGGATACCTTCGCTCCCCATGTGCGTAGGAGGAAAGTAGGGTGCAGAAGAGGTTGCCAAGTCACTAAGAAGTGGCTGTTGACCACCTGGCTGGCACAACCCCAGGATCATGGAAACCTGTTCACATAGGAAATACAATAGACCTTGAGAAAGGCAATAGAAGGATGGCTGAATGCCAGAGCAAAAGATACCCTCCTCTTTACCCGAGATGCCACATCCTTGCAGCCAAGGCACAATCTAGACTTAAAACGCTTCTTTTAAGCTCCCAGCTTGTCTCTGAAGGAGACAACATCAACAGAGGGAACGGCAAGCGCCTCCTGGCCAGGAGGCTCCACACCGCAGCTGCCTCCGGGGGCAGGAGCCGACCGGGCCGCCGGGCAGGCGGCACAAGGGCGGCGGGGTCGCCGGTGCCTGGGGCCAGGAGAGGGGGGAAAGGCCCTGCGGCAGCTCCACCCCAGCCCCCGAGCGGGTTGAGGGCCCCGCCCGGGCCCGGGCCGCGCTCACCAGCCTGCCCGCCACCAGGCAGCCGAACATGGCGGCGGCGGCCCGCGCCGCCATGCGCGCCGCCCGCACCGCCGACACACAGTCACTTCCGCGGCGCCGCCGCCGCCCAAGCGGACTACAAGTCCCGCGGTGCACCGCGCGGCCGCGGAGGGGCGGTGTTGGGCGGGGCGGCGCGGGGTGTGACGGGAGCTGTAGTTCGCGTCGCCGCGCCAAGGGGCGGGGTGGGCGAGAAGAGAGGACTGGCCCTCTGAGGGCGGCTGCCCCTCCGCTGCTCCAGGTCAGAGCGTGGTGGGGTCTGCTTTGAGGGGAGGGAGCGCTTTGTATCTTCCGTACCCGGCAATTAAAGTGGGTCTTGGAATCATAGAATTAACTGGGTTGGAAGAGGCCTCCAAAATCATCAAGTCCAACCCTGATCCAACACCACTGCCATTACTAGACCGTGGCACTGAGTGCCACATCCAGTCTCATCTTAAAAACCTTCAGGGACAGTGAATCCACCACCTCTCTGGGCAGGCCATTCCAATGCCTGATCACTCTCTCTGGGAAGAATATCTTCCTAATACCCAACCTAAACCTCCTCTGGCACAGCTTAAGCCCGTGCCCTCTTGTCCTATTGCTGGTTGCCTGGGAGAAGAGACCAGCCCCCACCTGGCTACACCCTCCTTTGTAGTAGTTGTAGAGAGCAGTAAGGTGTCTCCTGAGCCTCCTCTTCTCCAGACTAAACATCCTCAGCTCCCTCAGCCTCTCCCCACAGCACTTGTGCTCCAGTCCCCTCATCAGCCTCGCTGCTCTTCTCTGGATCTGCTCCAGCACCTGAATATCTTTCCTGAACTGAGGGGCCCAGAACTGAACACAATACTTGGAGTGTGTCCGCACCAGCACTGAGTAGAGGGGAAGGGTCACTCTCCTGCTCCTGCTGACCACACTATTTGTGATACAGGCCAGGATGCCCTTGGCCTTCTTGGCCACCTGGGCACACTGCTGGCTCATGTTTAGTTTCCTGTCAATCAGCACCCCTAGGTCTTGCTATCTAGCTGAATCCAAAGTGCTTAAATCTAGATAAACCTGGCCAGACCAATCAGGAACACATGAAATCTGTGTTAAAAATATAAGAGAAAAAAAAAACCAAAAAAGTTAATCAGAAAAACAGGTTTGGCGCGGTGACATACACCACACCACATACGCTGGGAGGTGACTGGTGTCACTGCGTATGAGGCTGCATTGCCAAGCAGCTCAAATGCCCTCATGGACACGGTCCATGCTGTGGAGATTTACACTTAAGAAATGCACATGTCATGAGTATTTACTGTGTAACCTGATCTTCAGAGCCATTTCTGTGCTAGCAATATTGGTGGTGTTCAGTCTGGGGAAGAGAAGGCTCTGGGAGATCTTTTAGCAGCCTTCCAATACCTGAGGCTACAAGAGAGCCAGAGAGGGAGTTTTGGCAGGGGCATGTGGGTACAGGATGAGGGACAGTGGCTTTAAACTGATGGAGTGGGTTTTGGCTAGATATTATGAAGAAATCCTTTGCTGTGAGGGTGGTGAGACACTGGCACAAGTTGCCCAGAGAAGCTGTGGCTGCCCCATCCCTGAAAGTGCTCGAGGCCAGGTTGGACGGGGCTCTGAGCAACCTGGTCTGGTGGGAGGTAGTTCTAGTAGAATTCTGTCATGGCAGGGAGCTTGGACTAGATGATCTTTAAAGATCCTTTCCAACCCTAACAATTCTGTGACTCTATGATTTAAGAGTACCTACTGTTAGAATGCATTTGATGCCCAGAGCACAACCTTCCTTGACTTCAAACTTATGTTTGTGAGTACAGTGAGAAGGTGTATGTGTTACCCCACCCCAAGGGTTGTGGGCAGGTAAGAGTGTTCTCAACAAAGGCATTAGAGTGTCTTTTCCTCCTCTATTTTAACTGATTCATTACAATAGATCCATGTTACTGCAATCTAGATATGGGATGAAATCAAGCAGACAGCAGAGGAAGAAGACTAACAGGGAGATGAAGAGAAGCACTTCATTTGGTACATCTCCATAAATGATTTTAAGGGTTCAACTCCATAAATGATTTTAAGGGTTCTCCTCTCCTCCTTGCTTCTGAGCAACAAATCGGTGAAAGAACCTTTGCAACATCTTTCTGGGACATTAGAGAGAGAATCCCTCCTGTTCCTGTGGTCCTTGGGATTTGAAAAATACAGAGAAAACATTTACAGGCAGCTGATGAGTACAGGCTTCTCTGTTAGTATCAGGTGTTGCATGCTGTCTTTTCAAATTGGGTAGGTTGTCTTTCCTCTCTCAGAGCATGTAAAGCAGGTTTGGTACCTTCTTAGGTAACAGTCTCAGCTGCTGTCTTATTTAGCTCCAAGCTGATTTAGCTGCAAATGTTACCTTACTTTTGGCTTGGGCAGAGATAGCCGCTGAAACTTCATCTAAGGCAGAGCCAAGAATATACAGGTTCATCAGCATGAGCTGCTGTGGTAATTCTCCACCTTTCTCCTACAACCTAAAACAACATCTTTGTTTTAAAATCTTAGTGGTCTGGGAAGGGTTCACCTACAGTCTAAGTGCAAAAGGGTATAGGTATTTCAGGTTATATAAATGAGATATGCGCAAGACTGAAGAGGAGAATATAAGAAAATATATATAATGGTGGATCCTGAACATCACCTCTTATTTTTCCCTGTAATGAATTAATTCATTCTTTGAATTTACAATGCTGTACTAATATGATCAATAATATGCCTTGCAATCTGTCACTTCTGGATGACAATGAACTTATTGCATAGGCATATAGTATCTAGAATTTCCATGATAATTATGCTTAAATAAAACAAATTTCAAATATTCAATTGTTATCCATCTTCCTGTCACAGCTTCTATGCTTCATTGCTTGTGGTCTCCTGGGTGTCAGAGCACAGGCTATCTGGGTTAGATGGAAACAAATCATTCCTCGGTTTGGCTGGGAACAGTGTTTTGCACTTTCTATAAAAGTGCAGTCTTTTAAATCTCGTTCTGCTATGTCTTCTGGTATTTTAGTAATTAAAATACGCAGGTATTTTAATTCATACTTCAGTCTTAATCCTACCTGTTTTATTACTTCTGTCACAAGTATTTATGAAATTTCTCCCTTTTTACCATGCCAATGTGCTTCTCTGGGCTCTGAAACCTGTGGTTAGACCCATCTTTGCAGGAAATGTCAGAGTCTTTCTTGCAGTCAAGCCCACCTTTGGTGAATGGCTTCTCCTGTCCTCAGCCATCCCAGGCACTGCATCTGTGGCTCATGGCAGAGGTCTATCACTGGGCAAGCTTCCAGGGTTGCTTTTGTTGCCCACTTTGCAGTAGTAAAGTTGTTAGCAAAGTTTGGCTCTGCCTTTCCAAATGCTGAAAACTTAAAAAAATACAAAATGAAGCCCCCAGTGCCTGCTACCAGATGGAGTAACCAACCTATGCCTTGCAATGTGTTTATGTGAGGGAATTATGAGACCAGACCTATTAAAAATCCTGATGCTAGTCCACAGTTACTTGTGCAGGCACAATGGAATATGTACTTCTGTCCAATTCACCTCTTGGATTTAGTAAGAAGCCCAGGTGTGAGAAGTGTTGAGGCAATAGTGCAGAACTGCCGAGTCCCAGACCTCATTTTGGATGTGAACCTTTGCAAGTGAGTTCTCCACTTGGCAGGTGATTTTCCAGCTGGCTCTGATGAACTGGAAAGAAAGAAAGTGTTTTGAAGCTTGAGATGTTCCAAATTAGTGGAGAGTGGCCAAGCTCTGCAGTGCAGCCACTGAGGCACAACAAGAAATCTGCTAATTAGGCAAGAACTCATCTCACATTGCCAATTTGCTCCAGACCTCTGAGATTACACTATGTCTAAAAGGCTCAGGGCAACCCCATATTGCAGGGCTCTCAAGCACTCTTGCTTAGGCATGATTTTTCTTTTCCTTTTTTTTT
>VXAU01000753.1:798450-909313 GCA_013399695.1 Formicarius rufipectus
TTTTCAAATTTAAACCTAATTATTTAGTATTTGCCTAAACTTGCTGAACCTGCTGTGCAATGATGGCAGCAGAGCCATTATTGCCCCTCCTGTCAAAAGTTAATCTCAGCCGGTCTATGATCTTAACCGACAAGTTAACTTGTGACATTGATCTCCACTTGAGCCCCTACTAAGATCCATGTCTTAGCGTTGTTTAGTTAAAAGAAGGTCATACAGAGCAGGCAAGCTCCCTGTGTGCAGTAAGGGAAAGTATATCCCATTCAACAGTAACAGATACAGTGGCACAACACAGAAAACAGTTATGTGTAGAGAAACTCTGAGATGAAGGTTTCTGTTCCTTCATGCAGAAGCGTGAGTAAAAGGAAGAAACCTCAGGCAAACTGAGTCCAGACTGACACAAAACTTACCGTACAGTGGTGGGTAGTGTGCCAGGATACGTGCTGGGATCCCACCTGAACACACAACCCAGCAGCATCTACGTGTATCTGAATGTGGGTGCAGCAAGGTGTGGATGATAGATGAGCAAGAATTGTGAAAAGTAACTTTTCTCCTGAATAAAGAGTAGTTTTCTTACACTTTGATCTAGGTCTTTTCAAACCAGTCACAGTTGCAAAAGCAGCAAGAGCTTGTAAAAGATTAAGGTGGGAGGTTTTTTTGGTTTTTTTTGGTTTTTTTTTGGTAGTTATCCTGTCCTCTTTCTCTGAGCACCTTTTTCTTCTGTTTTGCCAGTGTATCTTTCTGCTGTCTGTCTAGTCCCCAGGCCATTAAGGATTTTGTGAATCCATGTTATTTGCATGTTTTCCAACCTGAGGAGCCTGAATTTATGTAGTCATTTATAGTGCAGAAATGATTCCTTACTTTTTGTTCATTCTTGGGCCATTTCCCCCAGACTGACTGCAGGACAGCAGGCATCTGCAGCCATTTGTAGCTGTCAGCAGCCAGGAAGGCACTAGACAGATCTGCCCACAGGTGGGTGCCTCTCCCATTTTGGGAAGGTGGTAAAGCACTCATTGTTGGTCACATGAGACCAGATGATGTATAAGAATGGGCTCTTGACCTGTTCTGCTGACTTAACAGGCCTGGGATGTTTCAAGAATTAATTCCTCTGTGTAGCTGCGGAATCTCAGAGCTCTACTTGTTGAGAGCTTGGATGAGACGGCGTAGAAGCACTTGGGTACCAGAAGGTGATAGGGCTGAGGGCATTTGGGGTAGTGTGATAGGAATTATACAGTTATGTAATGGTGAAGAAGGAGCTGCTGCATGGGATAGAGGAGGAACAAGGCTAAATGGTGCATGCAGGAATGTGATGTTGAGTGGTTTGGGATCAGTGACTCTAAGGTCGTTTCAGAAAGGGGTTTTAATTGTCTTTCTGCTGGGCAGTGGCCTGCATTTGTTCTGTTGCTCCTTTCCTCAGCGCTGTTGACCAAGTTCACCCTTTTGAAGCCTGTGAGCTTTTGTTTACAAAAATGGTGATCAGGAAAAAAATTACCAGATAAATCTGCAGAGGTTGAATATTTACTTGGAGACTGTAAAAAAGAGGCACAGTGCCCAACTTAACTGCGGTCTATCTATGCTCTTTTGGGTTCAAATAACTGTGTAAAGCAATCAGAATCTGAAGACAGTGAACACAGGTGCAATTGGTGGCACTGTTTTGTATTTTAGAATTTTAATTTGCATTATAGTTTTCCATTATTATTATTATAAAATTTCCTTGGCTGTGTCTCAACTTTTCCAAACTGAGGCCATTAGGACTAAAGTTCTTTTTAGTGCTTCTATGAGTTTATTTTTTTAATATATGTGAAAGTTTCAGCCAGAATATTTTAGTCAAAAATTGCATTGTTTTGCCCAAGCCAGAAAAAATATAAATTTGTATGACCCGTTTTTTCAGAATGCCTCATTCCCTCAAATTGCAAAAGGAGGGACTTGCAATTTGCCAGTAGATAGCCTTGAGTTAGAAATGATGCCATGAAAATAAGCTCTCCTGTATCTAGATATGAAATATTTGGAGAATCCCAGTTTGTACATATTCAGGAGAAACTTACATAGCAGCACAGATTCCATCCATGCTGAACAGGTCTCACTAGAGGCTGCACAGTTTCCCCTGTAGCTGCCTCTAGATTGGGCACCAGGGCAAGGAGAGAGTACTGAGCAACAACCTGACGGAAGTACCTAAATTAAAACCAGGGTGTCCTTCTGTTCTTTCTAGACAGTGGCTCCTCTAAGACAGAAATTTTCCTCTGGAAGAGCGTCTCTGTTGTGTGCAACTGCAGAAGACATCGTGGCAGTACAGCCTTCTAACTGAGGAGCCTCAATTTTGCTGGAATTTAAGTGGGAGAAATCCAGTCATTTCTCCTGCTTGCAGTGCTGGGTTTTAGGTGTGATAGGAGGTACAAGGGAGGAAAGGAGGAATATTGAGCATGAGGAAAGCCATAAGGGCATTAAGTTTCAACAGAGGACAGGAAGAAGAGAGAATATAGTTTACTTTTTTAGTCATGACACTTTTTTGAGGTTTGGAAAATGGTTTTAAGACCCTCAGGGCAAGTGAAAGATGTGATGACTGGTCTGGTCATGAAAAAGTGCCTGGCTTATTGACCTTGCATGATCTGTTCTTTGCCACTGGTAGAGAGGAAATTTGTCTCTGTACTGTGAATTTTATTTCACTTATCAACCACCTTGAAGCTTTTGTCATGACAGCACTTGACTCTGGTTCAGTGAAAGCTTTAGCAATGACAGAACAGATGATTTGTAGAATCTAGGAGATCATGTAATTCCTATATGCTCCTCAGATGAATTTTTGAAACTTGAGTTCCATGAAGGCCTTACTAATTATTTGCTGTCTTTAAAATCTCTGAAATTTTATGGAGAGGATTATTTTTTTTGTGCCGAGACTGAATTTACGTCTTCTAAGTGAATGACACCTTATAACCAGCAGATGGTGGTAGAATACCAGGATTTGACCTGCTAAAAACTAACTGTTCCTGCCGCAGGTTGAGGCTGGTTCTCGTTCTATCTCTACTGAAAAACTGCTCAGTTCAGTTTAAACAGTAATCAGGATGAAACAGTTCATAAATGCATTAATGATACGTAATTAACTGGCAGGCAGTGAACTATATTTTCAGGATCATAATGAGTAGTGTAACAGAGAAACCATAGTTTCTGCTGGACCCTTATGAAATGTTAAACACCTTTGTTCGAATAATCACAAGAGGCATCAGTTTCCCCCATGCCACACAAACACACACAACACAGATACATGTCCACACACACCTTGTTCCAAGGTCTGAAACATAAGTAAACCAACCCCTTTTTTTGTGTGCTATCCCAGTGCTTCACTTTCCATCTGTATTTAGAATTTAAAATCAACTTCACAGCAACGTTATTTTTTCTAGATCACTGTGTAAGTATTTTTTGAAGACATTTCTATTTGGTTATGTAAAATCGTCTTTAAGTTGCACAGCTTAATTAGAGATCTACACTGTCTGAGTGTCTCTCCAAGCATGGCTTTTCTTAAACACTTCAAACAGCCAAGTCTGGCTTCCCCAAAGTTATTAACATTAGTTTAATTTTCTTTCATCTAAAGTTGCTCTGCCTCCTTCCCGTATGCATAAATAAAAAGAAACTAGCATACAACTGCTTAAGGTAGAAGTTCCAATTGATTTATGGCATAAGCAAAACATTTATTCTCTGGACTTTAGTGATGAATGTTAACAAAAGGTATTGTCCAAGCATAGTTTTCTAGGTCCAGCTGTGCTAGCTCCATAGGTTTGTGCCTTCTGCTCTGCTGTACATGTTCATTACTTCTCTTGTTAAAGCATTTTGCTTCTTGAGGTTGCCTGCTAAGTGTTCCCCAAACTGTTTTGGGAAAAATAACTTGGATTAGTGGAAACAGTGCAATATTAGATCTACTAACTGGGCACATTGTGAATGAACCATATCAGTGAGTAAAAGGAACACAGGACAATGTGACATTGCATCTTGAGGTGGTAGTGTCCTGCTGCTTGTTGATCCACAGCACATATGGAGGCTCCTCACCCTTAATTCTTGTTTGCACTGTCCTTTTATCTACTGCTCATTAAATGTAGTTTCTCAAATTTTGATGAAGGCCAATCCATAATGCTCCCCCTATAGAAGTATTCATAAGAACCAGCAGATCTTAGATGCCTGAGAGCCTCTGATACACCAAAGATGGGCAAGGCATGGCTTGCTTATAGTGAAGAAAACTAACAGGAGTTTTCTACCTTATGTACTGTTGGCATTGATATTCAGTGGGCAGAATTGCCCTGTTTTTCTTAGAGTCTGAAAAGAATGAATAAGAAATTCCATGCTGGCATGACTGTGTTCACTGCTGGAGCTGGGAGAAGATGAGAGAAATATGCAGCTACTTAAAGGTGAGGTGTGAACTGATCTTGAGGGTTTGTTCACAGGACTGCAGGTGGTTGACTTTGCCTGTCTTCATCTGTTATTGCTGACATTGAGACATCATACCTGACCATTGCTGAACTCATTCTTTCCCAGGTGAGAAGATAACCTCCGTAAGTTTCACTTCACATCATGCAATCAGGTAGACCATAACAGCTACATGTCTCAGCTAACACATACCAATTTGCTGTCTCCCTGTATATGGAATGGACTAAACTTTGTCACTGCTAGCAGTTAACAGCATGGGTGGTTAATTCCTGCTCTTGGAAACTGTAGCAACTTTTCATCATACCTGACTAATTTTTGCTTCCCTGTTCAGAATGGAGAACCTCTCTGCATGGTCATTGGGCCATGTTTTGATTCAGTGGCTTTGCTGACATCCCTCCCACTGTTTTTTTTTTCTGGTCTTCACTCATAACTGCGGACAGCTGCTCTCTTGGTGGAGCTAATCTTCATGTCTAGAAGGTTGCATTGCATTTCAAAACTGGTCAAGTGCTTTTTGTTCAGTTTCATCTCAGTAGATACAATAGTGGTAAGGTCTATGTCAGCTTAAGTTGGTGTGCACTTGGATTCAGGATCCGAGCTTGCAGTTTGTGTGTGCTGGAATACCTGCATGAAGGGCAGGCGTAACTAAAAGAGGCACTTATTATCATGCTAAGAAATCGATGTTACACAATACTATATATACTGTTTTCTTTGCAAGCAGAAATGTGGGCTGAGGGACTGAATTTAATATGAGCAGTTGGTGAGAAGCAGCAGTACTTTTAAAAACTTGGATTTGGATTCCTCCATGTAGAAGAACCAACATCTGAGCTACACACTCTAGGCCATCTCATCCTGAGTTGGTTGTTGGGTGTCTTGGGCTGTTTAATAAGATAAATGTAAAGGAAACAAATTGTTGTATAGGCACAAAAAATTGTTTTATTCAACCTGAAAACTTTTTCTTAAGAAGAGAACTTGATTTTTTTTGTGCTTGAAAAATACAGTGAAAATACAGAATATAACCTTGTAGCCTTCCTTGTGAAAACAGTCTAATGAACTTTCATCTGGGTTACAGGATTTGCGTGTTTAAAGACTTGATCCATAGTAACTAATCTCTGCCTATCTGTTAATTAAATACACACATTAAGAATGTGGTTAAGCCTTTGCTTCAAGGATTTGGAAAACCTTACTGAGATACGTGGCCAGTCCTGAGATGCCTTGAGCTTCTTCAGTTCCTCCTAAGTTCAAAGGCTGTGATGGTACCCAGCAACCTTGTATGGAAGTCTGGAAAATTACTGAGGAAAAAAAAATAGTGTTTTTCCTCGGTGAAACCTTTTCTGCATTCCAGTCAAGCTAAGCTCTTTGTGTCTGCTGGCGAACATCATTATTGTACCAGGTGAATGGTGTGTTAGCAGCCTGGACAGACTAATGCTTCCTACCCAATGCTGGAGAAAGGGCATAGGGTTGAAGGATGTGTAGGCACTATTACCTGTCTGTAAGTGTTGACTTCAGTGAAATGTAGTATTTCCCATCAGGGGAGGTTATTCTCCGTGTTTTCCCAAGCTTCCTTCAGGAAAGCAGTGCCTGTGCTTCTGGGAACCATTGTAAGTAACAATCTGCAATACCACAGTGCTCATTAAACAGCTTGATTTGTATTTCTGTACTGGACACAGAAAGAAGCAGCCTGAGTTCAGAATTGCTTTCTGTTTTTCAGCCAAACTGTGCATCTCTCCCATGAAGACACTTTGATGACTTCCTAGTACTTTTTTCTTGTACTCCAGCCAATCCTGCTGGACAGTCCCTTAGAGATCACTAAACCTAGCTCTGTTTTAAACTGTGGGTCTGTATTTCAAATACAACTAATGCTATTTAAGCATTCACATGCATCAGTGTTGGAACACATCAGTCCACTGAAAGAGATGGACAGTGTCATCTAGCCAGCATGTATAAGCTCCCTTAGGAAGTAGTGATGCTTTCCCCTGCCTCATCTGACAAATCCCTGTCCTGTCAAAGATGTTGTAATTGATCTTTGTCATTAAATTCAATAATGTCCATATTTACAGATCTACCTTGTTTCAGGCTAATGTAGATAAATGAGGTTCATGGTAAAATATTGACTTTTACTTGGCACCTATGCACCTCAGCACTTTATGCGTTTGATTAACATACGAGGAGGCTGTAAAATCAGATAAATGAATGCAAGGAGTAATGTTTTATTCTCTTTAAATGATATATGAGTCTTAGCTATTTATAGCAAGGGTTTGGGAGAGAAATGTAAAGCTAAGCCAATTCTAGGAATGCTGATACAGGAGATTTGGGGAAAAACTGATATTCGTATGATGAAACTTCTGTAGGGAAAAGTCAGAGCACCATGTAGTGCTGTAAAGCTCGTTTATTTGTGCCTGGATCACAGTCTTTACCCCAGGCAGCCAAACATTACATAAGAAGCATTTTTTAAAAATAGGGCACATGTTTTTAATGCTCAGTTACTGGAGTTCCTTGCTGGGGACTGTGATAGATCATTTATATGGAAGACTTTAAAGCAAGATTTTACACTTCTCTGCAGGCAATGCTGCAGCTCAGCTGTGGATGCTGGACTTACTAAAGAAAGTTCTCCAGCAGATGATCATTATGCAGGAGTTCAGATGGGACGATTGTGCTGGTTCCTGCATGGACATGACACACTCAAATTAGAGAGGGCTTATTATGCAAATGCTGTGATGTGTCTGAGGTACTAAGAATCAACAAATATTTTAATAATTTAAGGAAGAATGTCCTCAGAGAGATTATTCCCTTGGAAAGGTGTTTATCCATTGCATGGGAAACTGCTCAGATCTCACTGAACCCACAGCCAGGGGAGTTTTCTATCTCACTTGAGCACAGGAAAAATACTGACTCATTTCAGACTTATCCCCTCACTATGCAAAATGCATATGCATAGTGATTCATACAAAACACAAATAGGCAGATCCTTAAGGGATCTAAATCGCAAAAGCTCCTAAAAGGAAAAATCTTTAACAGATGAGAAGGATGCTGCATCTCTGAGAATGCTGCATACGAGTCATTTTCCTCCACGAACAATGAGGACAGTACAATAATGTAAAAACGGTGACCAATGTAAACACAGACCATTTGCCGGCTTTCCTTGCTGTCAGTAGCTCTGGGGATTTAGACAAAAATCAGAGAGTCTCGTTCAACTTTCATTTGAAGGAGGGGGTGGTTTTAGCACAGATGCTTTGGAAAATGGCTGCATGGGGTACATGAGCAGAATAGTTCTCCCACTAGTGTAATACTGAAGTAGGTTAATGTGGGATGCTCTGATTTCAGAGTGAAAGTTATTTTGTTACAGATACTTAGCTTGCTCCCAGTGCAGAATCAATTTTCAGGGACAGAAAATTTTATTTTGAAATAAGGAGTCCACAAGGGAAAATACTGCACAAGAGTGATCATCCACCTGTGTATTTTGACTGGCCTGTATTTAGAGAGCATCAGAAAACTCTGAAACAAAATGCTGTAGTAGCACTGCTTCTTTCCATCTCTTTTGTTATGTGGTTGCTCTGGCCCTGTGCTCCATAAAAGCTTTCCTGGACAATATTCTCATACTGCCAATCTCTGAAACGAGTAGTTCCTAGTCGAAATTCCTCTCAGACATCTGACTCTAGAAAAAAAAAAAAAGATTCAGAAGGGCAAGCTGTCCTCCAGAACCCATTTTTCAGATGAGTGTCTCTGTAATGTCTTCACAAAAGATCTCTCTTTTGTGAGAAATGTTTCTTCTGTGGGTTTTGCCTCCTGGATTTCCCAACTGTCACAAAAGGGAAGGGACTTTGCTTCAGTGGGAGTACACTGTCTTGAAGTGTTGCAGGGGTCAGCATCATTTTCTCTTCTGAAGTTACAAATGAGGTAGCATTACACAAATGGATCCAATGAGGTGTGAATTCATGACCCAGTCTCTCAGAGTAATCTGTGAATCCTGGGGCAACTGCATAGGATCCATCATGATGACCAAATGCAGACATCTGCTGAATCACTGGATGGAGTAGACTGGACTGCCTTTACAGCTGATGGAAGGAAATAGGTGCTTTCACCTGAGCTGTTCCAGATATTTGCTACAGGATGCAATACCCCACAAAGATAGCACAAAGTGCTATTTCCACGTTTACAAAGTTAACCCAGGATGACTAGCTCAGGTATAGAGATCTAAACAGTAGAGATCAATAGTTAAGTGAATTAGGCTGAAGCCTTTGTGCCTTTTAATACCTTTTTGAACTTGTGTCTTTAAACTGAGATCCTCAAAGAGGGACAAATGGGTGTGAACATGGATCACGTGTTCTCCTAAAGAGATGGGATTCAGATCAGGACATTAAGAGTCTCTGAGAAGGATTATCTCCTCTTGTAGGATGCAAAATGTTTAACAAATCCTGAAAAGTTTTGATAATTTATCTATGGGAATAAAAGTAGAAAGTCTAACAGCCCTTCAAACAGTTTCTTTGTTTCAAGGTCATCATGAATTAATTTTGGAGAACCATGGAACTAGTTGTCTATGTCCAATAAATTATGGCAGGTAATTAAGCTATTCATTTTAACTTCGGTGCTTCACTCCAGTGTCCTTGTGGATCAAAAAAAAAAAAAAAAAAAAAAGCAATAGTGGGTNAGCAATAGTGGGTGCTGTTTTCACAAAACAGGAACTTGGATATATAGTTCCCCATTAATTTGATAAAGGCATTGGTGGAATGGTGTCATATGATTTTCTTCTGTGAAGAGTTACTGTAATTAGTTCCCTGAGCAAAAATATTTCATGGAGTTTTTTCTTTTTTTCTTTTTTTTTTCCTGAGAAACTGCTCTCCTCTACTCAGCTTTTGATTCATTGGTTCAGTAGGATAGTATGAATATGCTCTATAGGCCTCTATAACTAATTTTTTTTGTGCCTTTGTAGTTCTGTGGTTCTTATCGTCTCATGATCTTTGACAAGTTTACACAGGTAAGACTATTGATGAGATAAATTTCAGTTGTTACCTTCATTTTACAAATGAGACACAAAAGGGTTTCCATTAACAGGAGTGAGCTTTGTGTCAGCTGCAAGTGTTCCAGTCAAGATGTTATGAATTTTGTGGCACATTTGTGAAAAGAATGCACAAAATATAAATCTCATTGAGTGCTCAGAAGATAACACAGGTTATGAGGATAAATTAAGACTGCAGATTGTGTTCAAGCTTGTGCAGCCCATGCCTTTTGTTTTAGATCACCAGCGTACTCAGCACCCTGTATAAAGAGCTAAAATACTGAGACATGCATTCATTTCAACTGGTGCACTACTAGCTGTAGTAACACCCACAAACACAATAGCAGCCTACTTTCACAGAACAGGCAGTCTAACCAGTTTCTGGGTTCTCAATGTCTGCCTGTTGCACAGCCAGTGGATTTCTGAATCCCTTCAATACCAGTCCACTGCAGTTACAAAAGGTCTTTCACATCTAGGGACTGTTCTGAGGTGGGATGAAGGCACAGTACTGGTGATGGAGTTTAGCACTGTTCAAATAAAGAAGGGCAAAAGGGCCTTACACCTCAGAGGACAGGGCTTTGTCTGCCCTAGGTTAGTCAAAATAAGTTCACTTTAAACAAAAACAAAAAAAATAGAGAAAAAAAGACAAAAAGTTCTAAGTGAATAACATCATCATGATCCCATGAAGATTAATAAAATGTTAAAATGAGGCAGAGTTCATCCACTGTTTTATCTTTACTTCATTGCTTTTTCCTACTAGCAGTGCATCAATAACTTGCAGTATATTCTAACTGATTGAATAAAAAGTTATATTTAATTGGGAAATCAATGAGCAGGAATAGGGCACTGAGGTCATATAGATTGTACCATCCTGACCAATCTAACTCACTTGCCCTTTGAGCTGGTCTTTCATCATTATATTTCGCTTGCCAATTCCTCAACGGTCTTAATTATGGCTGCAGCAATTTGTCTTCGAATATCACACTGCAGTGAAATCTATGCATCAATAAATACAGCTCAAAAGAGGTTTTCCACACTGCTGGAGAGTTAATTGCTTCTGTGGTTAAAACAAATGCTGTAATTCTTTACATTTGTGGTGCTTTTCAACATCTTCAAGTGACTGGAGGCCATTCAGGATGGCTAAATTAAAGGAAAACGTCTATTTGAATATGAAGATTGGTTCTGAGTAAATCTTGACACTTTATCTGTACAGAACATTCTGCTCTGTGCTGCACTTGGAGCATGGCTAAGAAATAGCAGAGGACACTTCAGAAGTAATAGCTGGCATAGTTGCAAGGATCTGCTGTCTGTTCAGTTTCTGCCTAGCTCTTTTAAACATCAGCTATGAATAGGAGAAGTGGTGAATACCACATTTACAAATTTTGCCCTGTCTAGGGAAACCAGATTTTTCTGTTCAGGAAAGTGCAATTCCAGTGCTGTCCTTGTGTTTGTCCTCTGCAAAGCAGGAATGTGTGAATGCCACTTGGAGAGCACAGGGTGCAAATGAACCCTAAAAAATTGGTCTGTGAGCAAGAGTAGTGGACAAGTTCACAGCTATGGAAAACATTGGCTGGGCTGGATGGTGTCCTTGCAGGATTTCACTGCAGCCAACTCTCCAGGTGATTGAGGGCATCTGTGTTTTTATTGTGTGCTGTTATTTTTGTATGCAGTGTCTGCTGTGCTCCCTGATTCCTAAACCAGCATTGGTTTCTGTACTGGCAGCTTGCCTGATTTCTGGGTGGCTGTCAATAATGTTTTCCCCTTACAATAGGTAGCTTAAGGCCCTTCTAGAAAAGATTCTGGCATCTTTTCTGCCTGATGTTACTTTACCGAGGGTGGATAGGACAGGACCAGACCTGAGACTACTCATACTGTGTATCAAACGTGCTCTAGGCAATGGCATCTCCTGAGTTGGAGAAGGAATACCTACCAGGAACACCTGCTCAGTTGTTTAAAAAGAAGCATTTCAAGTGCAGCAGTGGGCATAGGTGATGAATTTAACCTGCAGCCCATAAGAAGTTCCCGTCCACATTATACTGTCGATGCAAACAGGGAACTGCTTCTGGTGCAAAGAACTCAGCAGCATGCTCAAGGTTTAAGAATGAGATCTGGGCATTCTTGTTACCTCAGCTCCTTGCCTGCAGACAAAGATGGTAATGATTTCCTTCTCTGATGGTTTGAGGCTGCCATTTGGGAGATAGACAAGGAAATACTGTTGGTTTAAATTCTGGGTTTCTGAACTGCTCAATAGTATTTTCAGTAGTAGTTCCTTGACTGTATGTGTATAACTAAATATGCTTTACTACTATATTCCGATGTCTGTGTTTGGCATTTACATGAGGTAAGGTCAATCCTAGGTCTTGATGATATTAAAAACCCCCACCACATAATATTTTGCTTTTATTTATCTAAAATTTCAGTCATGCTGCTGAGGATCCTCTCCTGAATGAAAGTTTCATGGAAACAGGCTGGTGGTCGTGAAAAGTTTTGATTTTGATGCTCCACCTTCTTCTGGCAAAATCAGTCTGCTGAGACATTTCTGTCAAGATGTAAATTTTATCTCTGAAATATTTGGAGAAATGTATTATCCTTTGAGGATTATTTTCAATGCAAGATGAGGCATCCTCTGGGCTGGTGCTATAAGGGTACCAGGAGTACCTGATTCTGAAAAACACGTATAGGAATAATCCATCTTAAAATTTTTTGTTCAAATGAAGATGCTATTTACTGTTCAAGTCATGTATTGGAAGAAATTTAGTTTCTGAGCCAAGCAGAGTAGAACTATTGAATAACTGTGCCACTGGATGCATAAATATCCAAAAGACAAATCAATTATATCTACTTTACACATAATGGAAATAAAGCTACTATAATGGAACATTATCGCAGGCTTTGATGTTATTGGCTTGAAGAGCGAATATCTCAGCTTCTGCCTGGGAGATTATTTTGGAAAGCTGTTGGCCCTCACAGGGGTACTGACAGGACAAATACACTTTAGGAAAACCACAGCACAGTCTCTGTGCCTCAGAATCTATCAGTTCCCAAAGTCTGCCACATAAATTGACAGCCTTGGGAGAGGTTTTGACTTCTACGCTTGGCCGTGTGTTTCAACACTGGAAAGCCTTTTTGTGA
Organism: Formicarius rufipectus; assembly: GCA_013399695.1. NCBI lineage: Eukaryota > Metazoa > Chordata > Aves > Passeriformes > Formicariidae > Formicarius > Formicarius rufipectus. Next base: position 810,983 of record VXAU01000753.1, read on the forward strand.
AATTTTCTTGCATAAAGACAACGTGTTTGACTTCACATTATGCTCATGTCCATGTCTAAAAAGAATACCAAAACTAACTTCTTGCAATAGGGGCACTAATACTGTTGATTTGTATTTCTTCTGCATTCACAGTGTTTTTTTCAAGAATGTCAAGACCGGTACCTCCATTCTCATGGATAGGTTTGAAAGCTGTGAGGGATAAGCATTCCCTCAAAAAAAAATTAAAAGAAACATGAAGTCTATCTCCAAATATACTATACTATAAGACATATACTATTTAATCACTGTACTTGTAGATATCAGAGTCCTGGTTATAGTAGCCAGGACCAAGTTGTCACTGTGTGGGTGTGGCCAGGGCTGTGTATTCTAAACCCTCTATGAACTGCTTACAATGGATCATTTGAAGCAGCTCCCCAGGTCACACCTGACCTCTCAGGCTGCAAGTTGGGTGTTTAGGAACTTCTGTGAGATAAGGCAGTTTTCCTGTCTTCGCATCAATGACTCAGGTGTGATAACTCACCTCAGGGGAACGATTAGCACCTTCACACCCACCTGAGGGGTCACGTCTGCTAATGGGCCATCAGGGATTCCAAAAATATGCTATGATTAACCTCATAATGTAAATCACCCATTGTGAAACTCCCCACCCTGGGGGAGGGACTGGGCATTCCCATCTGAGCCCAAGCATATATAAATTTGGGGTTTTGAAACCCATGACAGGCTACTAGCCACCACTTGTTGGATCCAGAGGAGAAGTAGAGTCTCAACAGGACTGTGACTCTTGGCCAGGCTGACCATTGTCCTTACTGGTAGGTTTCCTCTTTCATTTTACTTTGAACTCAGGGAGGCTATGTGGTGCTCTGCACAGAGGTTTCCAAGCTCCATTCTGCTTGTGATGGGTTGTACATCTGTTTTTGTGGGTCAAATGGATTTTTCCTTCTCTATCAGTGTACTTATTGTGATCTTTTTGTTAAATTATTATTCTGACTTGTAATCTTCTGAATTGGGTTTATTTTTCCTGCTAGGTTACCTTTAAACCAGCACAATCAGGTACTCCTTTGTCATGAAAACCCTGACTCTGCACACATAAGTTATTTACTGAAATGCTACAACTGCAGATACTTGTTGTGATCCTCTCTGATTGAGGAAAACATGCATTCTGCATTTTACTTCTTTGTTGGGTCACAGGATCTTGTGTTCTGTGATCTATCTTATGGAGCTTTTCAAAGCAGTCAGGTTTGTAGGCTTTGTACAGATATTGGAGCTATTATCTAGGTCTAGTTTGTTTTGTTTTGCTGATGGGGATTTGGTGGAATTATCTCCCCTCATCACATAAACCTTAAATGTACATTTTCTATGCATGACTGATATGGTGATATATCATCCTACAAAAGCTGGAAAAGAGTGCTTTGTGACTTTGCCTTGAGCAAGCTGATCTTCCTAAAAATGAAGCTTTGCCTTTGTGAATGCTGCTTGAGTGTTTGCTTTGTAAGATAATACCTTTCAAGAGTAGCAAACTCTATAGCTGTGTATTGCGCAACAGGTGCCCTCTACAAAGAATTTGATCTCATTGAGGAAATAGCAATGGCTAAATGTTCATTCCTTTTATACTGTGTAGATATGATTATTCTTCAGTCAATTCAGTGTTTTTCCTGAGGTCTTCTGTTAGTCAAAGTCAGTGAAAGACATCACCATAGACAGCTAATGGAGAAATAATTTAAGGAAGAGGTCACCTTTTAATGCAGACATTGTGTCCAGATGTAGTAGGGATTATGCAGGTTTCTATAGGCTTCTACACTTAAAGATACTACTAAAATGTAATGATGGACACGCATGCAAATGAACTGAAATCATTGGGTTTTTACTTTCTTCTGGGCAAAGGTTAATCAGGGCTACTGCTTTGCCAAAATGTTTCTGAGCCTATCATAAAGTTCTAGTGCTATTCCATTATGTCCCTCTTGACCACTCTGTAGTCATCCCAAAATAATAGTACTCATGTCATAGGTCTGCTGATGTCAGTAATGTATATAATTGCCGTAAGTGTAGTGTAAAGGAGAAATTAGAGCAGCAAAAAAGAGTTATGGCAGCACAAAGTCTTTAAATATGGTTAAATAGATTATGGGTTGATTCCAAGCTTTCTGAGATAATAAGATCAAAATATAAAGACTGCTTTTACTTTTAACAAAGTATGTCCTTTTCTCATAACTGAATGAAATCTGTTTCAGATCAAATAATTTTTCATGCTGAATCCAGGACTTGGTGGACACAACCTTCAGAAAATTAAATGAATGTAAAATAAAGTCCATTTCACACTATATAGAAGAGGTACTTCTATGAATGGCAGGCTCATATTATGAGCATGCTTATGTTCTTCCTGGAATGGCTACATAAAAGTAAAAAGGAGTAGCAGGACTCCTCAAAGAAAAAAGTCACCTGAGAAATGGAACAAGTAGTCAAGATCTTTGAGGAACTGTCTTCAGTGAATGAAGTAATTGTACTATAAGCAAGAAATGTTGATTTCTGCTCCTGCAGATTATACTAAAACCCTTCTCCAGTTCCTCCACAACCAAAATGGGAATAGTCCCTTTTCATTTACAAAGGAAGCTGTGAAGTTTAATTGCCAGCAGATGATTCCCATAAAATCCTGCTCTCAGTAATGTACTCAATCACCTGAAACAGTGCCAGGTACCTCAGATGTCTTGATTACATGGAAGTTTTCCATGATTGACCAAATTTATGAGAAGATACCCACTTTTGTGCGATTTGGAAAACTGGAAACTGCAGCAATTGCTGTTAAAAGATCAATGAAGATAAAGTTTGTGTTCTGTGCCAGTTTCCTCCAAAAGGCTTTGAGAGTTATTGCTGTTGCTGAAACACTTTCCCCAATGTACAATGTTTTGCTTATTCTTCTGGTCTCATAATCCATATCGCTTAACTCAGGGACATCAAATATAAAAGTCTTTGGCAATAGCTGGTGTTATGTAGCTTCAAAAGGAAGTACTGAATTTTGGAGTTGCTCTACTTCTTGACATCTGAAGCTACTTTTATTTCTCATACGTCCAGTAGATTTACTTGGTAGATTCAGGCCTGGCCTTTGCTTGGGTCATTAAAGGAAGCTGAACTTCTGTAAGGAAGTGGCTGATTGGTCTTTTTTTTTTTTTTTTTTTCCCCAGAACTTGAGACTCTTCATTCTATAGTGAAGCAGAGAGCCAGAAGAGCAATGGCAAATGCATTGCTCCATAATGGCACCGCATATAGTAGTGTGAGGCCCAGAGGGACATGGAAAAGTGTGTCTCGATGTCTGCGGTCCTCTTTGCTTCCAGAGGACAAGGCTACTATAGCTCTTAAAGTATTCTCCTCTGTGTGTATCAGCTGTGGCTAAAGAGAAGGTAAAATCAAGGCTCTTCTGCCTCCTTCCTATGTTCTTCCTCTGTGCCAGCTTCTATAGGTGATAGGTCTAGGTGTGATCTGGACAAGCTGGTCAAGAATTTTTATTTATGTGTATATAAAAGAAAAGGTTGAAAGTGAAGGAAGCTCAATCCTCACTATTTCCTTTGGTAGTCAGAAAAAGTGAAGTCCCAGCTGACTCCCTTTCATATTGCAATACTGCTGGAGGACATGTGAGGAGGTGGTTTCAGTACACTGGCCCACACTGACCTTTTGGGAAAATTCTGTGTTTAAACAGTTCTTGCTTTAAGAAAGGTGTGGAAAACCTCTGTAGTTTGTCCTGGTAAGATGCAAACCTCTCACCTTTGTGGGGATGCCTGGGTCTAGACAAACTGAGACAAGGCTCAGCAGGTTGTTTGACTCTTCTCCAATGCTGTGATCTCTCTCCTGGTCTGTGATCAGTCCCAGCTTCTGAACAGAGGATTGCAGAATGGAGAGGGGCAACAGAAGTCTCAAATCACGGTCAGAGTCCTGAGGGTCATGCTCTGTCCCCTCACATGGTCAGACAAAACAGTGATAACTATGAATCAGATTCAAAAAAAGAAACAGCATCCAAAAAAAGAGCAAGTAGTGAAGAAAACTGACATTTTGGAGCTGTTTGTCTAAAAGAACATCAGGAAAAGAAGAGATACTGAACAAAAATGGCAGTTTGGAGCTGTTTGACTATTTAATGCATCACAGAATAAAACTGTCCTGCAAGAAAGAAACCTGGATACTGTTGGGATATATCCTGAGCTTGGAAAACAATTGGGTAGCTTAAAGGCAAGAAATTAGGAAGAAAAGACATGAATACTGTTTGAGGAAAGTAAGCCTCTCCTTGGTTATGTGTGAAGGCTTTATGAGGCATTAGCTTTGTATTAAATTTACAGGCCCTTTTTCCCCCACAAAGGTGATCTCTCCCCTGTGAAGCAATTAGCTATTAAGAATCAGTTTCATATTCATCCTCCTGATTCATGCCACACATTTGTGTTCATTGCAGAAAGCAAGTTATGCCCCTTTTGGAGAGAGCCCTATATAATTTTATAGTCATCTGCTGAAAGAACATAACTCAGTGTAATTTGTGTTGCACAGCTCACCTATTGTGCAGCACTTGGGCATGCTTGCAAAGCTCTCTGCGGGAGAGCTGCTGTGGTGGTTGTTCAGCAGTATGAACTGAATGGCTGCTTTTTGGGGAGGCTGTGTTGTGTTCAGTGAGTAGGGATGCTTACAAGATGTCTCCAAAGGCAGACAGTTCTGCACTGAGATGTTCTTGCACCACATTTTCAAAATAATAGTATGTGCTGTTTAGCATTTTTCCCCACTACAGGCAAGGTTGAGGTAGTGGAGTATTTTTATGTTGCAGCAAACTGTTCTTTCCCTCCTAAGCAAATTATCCAGAATGCTGCCATTTTTCTGACTTTGCACAAATGGAAGAAAGATACTCAGATTAACCATATAGTTAGACACTTCTGATTAAATAAAAGACAGTAGTGATATTGGTATGGCTTTGAAATGCCCAAGGGAATTGCATCTCTCATTGTCCCTAGGTCTGTGATAAGCATTGCTCTCATTGTTCCTCTAAGTAATCAGGATACACAGTGCCAATAAAAAGAGGTTGTCTTCAAAGTCTTCACTTTTTGGGGAAGAATGTGTAAAACCAGGTGAAATGACTTTACCTCCCCAGCAGTCTCAACCAGACCCTGCTAAAGCACAGCTTTACATATATGATCAAATTCTCAGATGCTTTGATAAGGTGTGCAGTATCACAGGTGGAGGAGGCATCCCAATGCACACAGTCTGATGGAGTGTGTGGAGATGAGCTCAGCTGGTTAGAGCATGGTGCTGATAATGCTACGGTCACAGGCTTGGTCTCTGTATAGGCCATTAACTGAAGACTTGAACTCAATGATCCTTATGGGTCCCTTACAACTCAGAGGATTCTGTGACTGGCTTTGGTCCATATTCTTAATTTATATCTTTAGAGTCATATTGTGTAAATTCATTACACTAATCTTCTGCACCAGGTATTTTCCTCTAGGTCACCCTGGTGCCAATACACGGAATCCAAAAGACCGTGAATTGAAGCTCTTGTTAACAGGTTTGTTGTTCAGGCATCTGCATTGGCATTTGGACCACAAGGTAAAAATTTTTAAGCTTTAGGGTGAACAGCAGAATCCCTAAGTGAGGTTGCTTTTATTATTCATTTTCAGTGTAGATAGACATCTTAAAGTATATAAATAGGGAAGGAAGTTTGAAAAAAAAAAAAAAAAAAGGCACAAGAGCTCAAAGAAAACAAGGGGAAAAAAAAGAAGGCCCCCAGACAAACCCATGATGCATTCAGATCTGGTTATTCTTTCATTGGTGGATAAAAACAGTTATTTAGAAGAGTAAGGAAGCATGGTAAAACCACTGAATGGTAGAAGAAGCCCAGCTGAAGACCAAAAGAAAGTATTCAAGGAATAAGAATAGTGAAATGAAGGAAAGGAACAAGACTAGAAAATGATGAGTCTGTACCTTCTATAGCACAAGAATTAGAAACATCTAATGATTTCTAGAGAGTGGATTTCAAAACTATCAGACATTCTTTTTCACAAAGTACGTAATTAAAATGTGGATGCCATTGCCTCAAGTTTTTTTGATGCAAAAATGAGGAATTTCAAAAAGAGGTAAAAGGAATTAATACAGCATTGATCCTTAAATGGCTGCTAAACAGCATGTTGCAAATGGGAAATGCTGCTGTAAGATTTGCCTATCTCACTCAAGTGTAAGGAAGTCTGGAGTGAAGGAGATATGCAGAGAGGGATTTCTATGGTTTTTTCTGTTTTGCAAAGTTTTTCTAACCATCTGTACTACTTTGAGTGAAAGGTCATGGGTGTGATCCTTTATTGCTCATTTGCATTTCTTAATAGCACTGCATTCAGAGCAGGTTCTCCCTTGTCTCTTGTTACAGTCATTGGATTTGATCTGCTTTTTCAGACTCGTTCTTGCTAACCCTCAATGAGGACAGGGAAGCACATGCTGTAGGATTATTACTTATGTTAATGCTGTTCTTATTAATCACAAGATTATTAAAACCCCTTGTTTTCTTGAGGATGTCATCACTTCAATAGCTAAAATGAAAAGTCATTCTCAATTCTGAAGAGATTCATTGAGTTAACTTGAATTTTTGGTTGCAGTAAGCATCTTGGTTGCACTGGTCACTCTGAGTGGAGACAACAAAGGGAATGCTGATTTGTGTATTACAGATGAACTGATTTCTGGAAGTTACATTTTTGGTCCCAAAGATTAAACCCTCTTCTATATTTCAAATGTTTGAAGGACATATGCTTTATTGTCTTTACAGCAATATTAGGCTTACTGTTAATGTCTTCAGATCCTTCTTGACTATTTGTGCATGTTCCTTCTTATTTGTTCCAGTTAGCAATATGGCTCCCAGATAAGAAGCACTGCCATTTAATTCCCAGAAGAACAGGCTTTTCTGCTCTGAAACACTGAAGCTTATTAACTTGGAAGATATTTAAGCTACTATTCATTTTAGCAGATCTCATATTACTTGTCTGGTACTTCTTAATAGAAAATGAACTGCATATTCCATCCTAGTACTTCCATGAGTCCCAGTAAGTCTTCTTTTTTTTTTTTTTTTTTGCTTATTAATTGTCTTTAGGTAACTGCCATTAAAAATACAGAGTGCTTTCTGTGGCAGCCCAGTTGTACATACACTTTTCAGATATTGCAGAAAAACAGTTCCTTGGACAGATATAATCCCTGATTCCGCTAAATGCGTAGTTTTAAAGAGTCTTTCTTCTTGCATGGTTCTCACAAATAACTTAGGGTGGGACTCATCTCTAGTCAATAGACACCTTCACCCAGGCCAATCACCCTGGGTTTCCCTTAGAGTTACTGAAAACCATGTGTAACTCATGCTTCTCAGAGACAAACATGGACTTGGCTTAAACTGGAACAATCCTCCCTCTTATTGTCAAAAGGGACCGCAATGTGCTTGCACTGTAATGTTTGTGTTTGATCAGTTAAATCTTGGCTTAGTTTCTTAGTAGTTTGTTTAGAATTACAAGATGTCACAGAATGAATGATGCCACTTGTGGGACAGCATATCTGTATGTTCCAGGATGCTTAGTCCAGAATGGATTTGTTCCCAACCTACTTTGTCTTCAGGCTAAATATCCCTCAACTCTTTATCTCTTCTTGAACTTGAGTTCTTTTTCCTGTTACACTCTCTACTTTGTCCAAAAGTCCAATAAAGTGCAGGGTGAAAACCTGGAGAGAACAGACCAGCCAAAGCTATTGCCATGGATGTGTTCTCAGGGAGTATTTTCCTGCTTATGTCTCCTACTACTGTTTCCTTGGTTCATGCTGTTTCCAGCCTATTTTCAGACTCTGATCCACCACAGATTGTGTCTGCAAAACCACAGCACGAGTGTTTGCTCCCCTTTTGTGTGAGAGTTCTTGATCGCTCTATCCCAAGAGGGTGCCTCAGGCCACTCAACAGCAGAACTTCACCCCTGCCCTGCCCCGTCCTCTTTCCCCTCCTGGCACACTTCTCCAATTTTCCAGGTGACTTTCAATACTAATTATGTTGTTCAGTGGACTGGCAGCTTTTTCCAGCATAGTGTCATTTTTATAATATTATCATTATTTATTATTAAATACTATCAACCTTCATCCAGGTCTTTAGCAGTGGTGAGTGCTACAAGACCTAAGGCCAGCCTTTGCTGAACAGCATGGCACATGTCCTACTTGTTGTCCACAAGCCACTTATTTTTGGTCATAGTAGGAACCTTCATTGTACAGAGACTGAAAATCCAGATGTGATGGGGTTGGCAGCTGTGAAGGGAGTGAGGAGGCCAATGTCTGAGGGAGTAGTTGCTGCACTTAAACTGAGGTCTTCCTGTACCTGTAAAGACCTGTAGATAGTCGTCCTTGTGCAACCCTGGTACCAAGTCTAGTCAGATGTTGGTCATGGAATTAATTTTGCACAGGGAAGTTCCTGAAACAAGGTATGAAAATGAGGATCATTAGATGTAAGGCCTCAATTGTTTGTTCTAGATCCGATCTTGAGTATAGGCACAATTAATCATTCTCATGGTGAATATCTCTATTCCGCTGAAGCATGGAAAGAGTCAAGTTAACCTATTTCTACATGATCCCATTTTGCCTTAGATCCATCTTTTAACAGAAAACATGTATTAAGTAATGTGTCAAGTAGAAGATATCACAGCATGCATAGGGCAAAGGAGGACTCAAAATTAAGTCTTCAGTAACATCCCACACTCTGGCTCTGGAATATGCTGACTTGAACCAAAATATAATTTCAAAATTTATTTCTAAATAAATTGTCTTGTTGTAATTTTTTTGAGCAGATAGTCTTCTATAAGATTTGCAGAAAATTGAATTGGAATACACAAAAAATGTCCTTGCTTGACTAAATTAGTTCAATTCAAAATGATGTAAGTTGCCAATTCTAATAATAATTTAAATCAGTAAGTGGGCAGCTTTGATTTTAATGATCCATTATAACTTTGTTTTCAATTTATAATTATAATTATTTTACCAAAGATAGATTGGTCTTTGTGGGAATGGATTAAGAATATAACTGATAACACCTTGAAATGATGCAGAATGTAACTGATAAGACCTTGAACTGATGCTTTAATATTGTGTAAAATGTATGTTTACCTTTGCCATGTATGTCCCCCTCTGGAATCCATGCTTTCCCCTTCCCAGAATCCTTTGTACAACTTCCCCGATACCATGTGCCCTTCCCAGAGAGCCCCTTCGGCATTCCAAGACCACCCCCCAGGGAACCGAGGGGTGTGACCCACCTTTCTCCCTGAAACCTTTCCCCGCCTATATGTTCATCCCCTCATCCCTGTTGGCCCAAAGCCACACAATACCTTTTCCCCCCATTGGAGAACCTGAACCCCCTCCAAGGGACTATAAAAAGTCCCTGCTTCCTGAATAAACTCTCTCTCTCTGCTTGGACCTTCCCCAAGCTGGTGTGGTGTCTTTGTCCTTTGCCCAGGGCTCTGGCACCACGTGGCCCGGGGGGGAACCAGGGGAGAGCACCCCCTCCCCCTCTCCTAGATGCATGGACTAAAAGCGTAGCCTAGGAGCCTAAATTCATATCACTGTGGCCATCCCACCACCCAACACACCAATGAGGCTCATCACCCCATATATCCAACCGGGATAGGTCTTTACTGGCAGATGACCATTAAAACTTCTTGATCTGGGAATGAATACATCTTTAGAGTAAATGTGGCATTTCTCTGCTAACCAACATTTATATATACCATGTGTGTGAATACAGTGACATAGAGCTATACCTATATATATACACATGGGGTTTGGTATGTGTCAGTAAGTAGTAACTTAGCTTGACATGTACTTGTTCTGATCTTTGTCTATGATTTTATCCAGATGATGATACATATCATCATCTACTTTCTACTAGATGATTAATGCTCTATGTATAATTTGTGTCAAACTACATTTAAACGGCAATAAAATTCAATTAAATGCACAGAAACATTTAAATGATTAATTTCATAAAGCTGCCTTCAGTGTGGTACATATATCAGAGAAAAAAGTTAATGAAAAATGTTTCATATTCAAAATATTGTTAAATAAACGTGAAATATTGCCATCAATTGCTTAGCAAGCCTTGCTATTTCTTGTCATCATGTCCTTTAAGATTTTTAAAACTACCGAATCTCATCTGTTCTGAGCATGTCATTTATCCTAAACCAGAAGAAGAGGAGAAACTGTCCCTACTTTTAAAGAAAGTTATTGAACTGATACTTGATTAAATTAAAATTTTTACTTTGAAAAATTAATATTTGAACCCAGAAAATGTCTAAGTGACAAAGTAGTTTTATAATTTCAAGAAATTCTGGTTTCAGGTCAGAAGTTGTAAATATCAATGAATTCAGTGGTTATCATTTCTATAATAATTAAAGCAGTAAAGATTTATTTAATGGTCATAAAATTAGAGAATTATTTTGGTTGGAAAAGACCTCTAAGATCAGTAAATCCAACCATAAACCTGGCATTGCCTAGCCTGTCACTAAACAATGTCCCCACGTGCCACATCTACACATCTTTTATATGCCTCCAGGAATGGTGACTCAATCACTCCTCTGGGCAGCCTGTTCCAGTGCTTGACAACCGTTTTCATGAAGGTTTTCCTGATATCCAATCTAAACCACCCCTGGTGCAACTTGAGGACACTTCCTTTTGACAGGCTGCAGCCTTGTTTCAAGTAGTTGAAGAGATTGAGTAGGTCCCCTCTAAACCTCCCTTTTTCCCAGGCTAAACTTCCCTGGATCCCTCAGCGTCTCCTCATAAGACTTGTGGTCCAGACCTTTCACCAGCACTGTTGTCCTTCTCTGGACTCACACTAGGACATCAATGTCTTTTTTGTAGAGAAGGGCCCAAAACTGAACACAGAATTTGCGGTGTGGCCTCACCAGTGCTGGGTACACTTAATGCAAATAAATTTATTTATATTGGTTTAGACTTCAGCAAAGGTAATGTCAAATGGCTTATTTTAAGGCAAAAGTAATTTCTCTGATGAAAAACTAATTTAAATAATAACCAGGTTTTATCTTCTTTATTAACAGAAACTTAAAGCAATGGAAAACAACAATTAAAATGAAGAGTATTTATTTAATTGAATAAGAGCAGATTCACAGGTCATCAGTTAAAAAAATACATGCTGAAAACAAACACTGCTGATTGACATTAGACATCAAATGTTCCGCTTGAGACTACTTAATGCAGGACCACCTGACACTTATTTGATTCTGAAAATAACTATGATAGATGAGTCAGTTTTCCTTTTTTTCTTTTTGCAGCAGAGGCAGGGGTGGTGTTGTGTATAGTCAGTTTTTGTTAGTGTGAATGCAGCTTCCACATCTTTATGGATAGTTATCTCCAACTGGATAAGTGAAGGGATGTGGGAAGGGGACACAGGCCTGCCCACACCACTGCCACTGGCAAGTTTCAGACTGCACATTTGGTCTCTGCCCTGCCTGTGTCTGTCCAACTTAAATGCCCAGCCAGGAGGATGTGAACAAGCCTGGGTTCACCAGCTGCGTGATTAGTTTGTTATGAGAAGGACTATGATGAATGTACCATTTTTGAATGGGAGCTGGTGGTTTGGATAGTCCAGCTTGATTTGGAGTCCAACAGCAAGCAGGGAAATGGCTGTAAAATTCAATGCAGATTGAATTCTTGCCCTGATTGTTACTCAGGATAGGAGCTGATGTGGTCCTCCTCGAGCCTTGTGCTTATTTCAGCTTTGCTTCTGCTAGGCACATCTGCCCCTTGTTTTCAGTCTCCCTGCTTGTTGTGAGCCTCCTGCATTAGGTTGGAGACCGCTAGCTTGGGTCCTGCTGGCCTGGAGATGAGACAGATGATGCATGTCTGTGCAAAAACTGTACAGATAAATTGTCACCAATGTAAAGCAGACACTCGAGAAAACTCAGCACTTCTCCTTCTAACCTTGACTTCAGAAGTAAATTCAAGTGGGGATTTTGGTTGGAAGGTTTTAAAGTCTTGATGCATGTGTGAGGTGGAGGGCAGCATGAAGCAGGTGTGTCTGTTGTATAAATCTTCCTCTTATTGATGTAAATATAGTATGAGCAAGTGTCAGGCCTCTGCAGATATTTGCAGATCACATCTGACTTCATTCTGTTGCTGAGGTAGGGATGGATATTGGAGTAGATCATCGACAAGATATTTAACAAGGTCCTTCCTACTCAACATAATATTGCATGTCATTAAGGGCCTTTCTGTGAGCATGTTCTTTTGAGCAGGCTATAGAGACATTGACGTTTGCATGGGCACTCTTTTAAAAAGATGCTTGTGTTCATGAAGGAATCAGGATTCCTCTTACTCAGGTACCAGAATGAATTCAGCTGCAATAGAAATCACTTTGATTTTATGCAAAGTCAAGGGGGTGGCATTTTGCTATTTGGATCTGAAGGCTTTTTGCTCTTAAGAAGAGAAATGATGTTGAGAGGAGGGAGAAAGCTATAGAGAAAAATGTTTTGTTTGACAGGACACTCTCCTGTCTCAAAACTCTCTTCTGCAAGTGAGAACAGGAACCTGGAATAGAAATATTCCTCAAGAATGGAGGAAGTTACTACAAGGATGTTTGTAGGAGAAGTCAAACTTCTTTTTTTTCTACACAGGAAACATAGGAGAACTTCTTAAAGGCGTAACTTTTATTAGCACGGCTAAAGTTCACTTTCACAATTAAACCTTATTACACACTTATTCTGGGCCCCAAAAAGAGTTAATTTCTGGCTGACATCAAATATATGGTAAATATAAAGTTACCACAGGAAAGATACAGAGAACTTATCTAATGTATAATAATCTAGTAACTTGGTTTACTCTGTCAGAAAAACTGAACAGACCATAATACAGGGGAAAAGCAGTGATCTGGATTTCTAGCTGTCTGCTCATGTTATCAGGTAGCTGGAAAGGATGCAGTAAGATGGACAGTTGTATTTAATAGTAGGTGTAAAAATACAACCTCACATCATGCCTGCTAAAATGAAAATCTGCTTTAGGGACTTTACTGCAGCCCTGACCAAAACAGAGAGGTCCTTTGGATTGTGACCACCAAGGAAGGGGAGGCACAGCTTGATCGTGCTTTAAAGCTGATAGAAATCTGCTTGTTAGCCAGTTTCTTACTTTTAATTCTAAATAATGTTTTATCTTGCTCAGTGAAAATAATTGTGAGTCCTAGATTTTGGCACAGAAATGTTTCTGGAGATTTAGGTAATGCTGACTGACCTCTTCAGAGCTCCTGATGGATACCTGCTCACCCGTCAGTCCGTCTGTTTATACTTAAAGGGGTGGCAAACGTAACTCCATGCTGTAGCTCTGAACTTAGCAGTTGCAATTTTCTTTGGTTTTCCTTTCTGCACCTTATTTTCTTATCTAATGGCTGGCTGAATGACATATGGAGCCTTCCAGGTTTTCATCCTGCCTAGCAGACTGGGGAAAAGTCTGTATATTTCAAGTAGTAATCTACTAGAGAAATCTATTGTAGATAAAACAATTATGTCTTTCATTTGTTCCTTTTTTTTTCCCCCCTATGGGCTGGCATACAGTTCTTTCCAAGTCTATAAAGGTGTTTTATTACACTTACTAAAAATGTCAAGGATACTAAACAGCAATGCATAATTTACAATAGCCTTTGTAGGCAATGGGGTTCTTACAGCCACAGCTTCCTGAGAATATATTTATTACTATTTTACTACCTGCTGTAGTATCCAGGCTCAACTTCGAGTGTATTTTGTGGAAAAAAAACCCGGAAGGCAGGGAGAGATAGGGGTTGATGCTCAAAACAAGTGGGTGATTACTGGACATTTGCCAGTTTACCTAAGATAAGTGGATATTATTAACCTTGTTGACCACACTGGAGTGCTTTAATTATCCAGAAATGGAGACAGGAAAACATTAAATTGAAGAAATATGCTTGAATTAAAGTGTTGGAATGCTGGAAAAAAAAGATGTCATCCCATTACAGCAAGATGAAAGTGACCTTGGTTGTTGGTTAAAAAGCAAAGTGAAGATATTTTCCTTCCATTTTAATGTGTGGGATCATTGCAGGAGTTGATGTTGGTTAGTAATGTGGTGCAAGGTTCAGCTGTACAGTAATCATGAAGATATGAAAATATGTTGATGTCAACTTGACAAAACTGATTTGCATAGGCACTAGCTATGATGTTTTGCTGTGTTAAGCACAGCGTGTAGGATGTCCCTAGGAAAAGAATGCACAAGAATGCACAGTCTGCCAGCTGTGTTTAAAGTGTAAGGCTTTTTGAGCGATGGTTTTAAGTACTTATGCCACGTCCTCAGCTAGGCTTTTCTAAAAGAAGTCTATAACTGCAGTTTCAGTCAGAAATGGCATTTTCTGTCTCTGTATTGATTTCTGCTTAAGAAACATGCCCAGGTTTGTCACAATTGTAACATGTTTGTTCAGAAATCAAATGAGCAAAAGCAACAAGTGTTGTTTGGGCCCCTTTTAATTTTAATCTACTCTGACACGAAAATACCTCACACTCAGTGTAATAGCCTTTATTTACCACAGGAGATGTCTTAAATGCTGAGACAGGAGTCAGCCGGGGCAGAGGAATATTTAGGACATGTGTTCACATTAGTGGCTGCCTGGGCTTGTGGTAGCAAGCCAGCACACAGCACTTTCACCATGGCTCACCATCCAGGCACAGTCTCTTAAGCCTAGATGCCTTTTCTGAAACCAGGCTCCGAGGTTTGTCTTGCCTTAAAATCCTCTTAGGAGTTATCAGAGCAGAGAACCACACCCACACTGCAGGTAGCACAGCAGCCAAATGGAGGAAGCCTGTTGTCCGCTGACATTGTCTTGCAATAGGATCTGAGGATCAGCCTGCCTTCAGAAATTGTCACTTGTACTCTCTTCATTAGCTTTTCTTGAAGAACCCGAAACTACACTTGGGACCACCTGAATGTAGGATGCGAAGTACTTCTGTAAGTGTTGGCATGATTGAAGCCATTGATTGACAGTGGCACAGAAAGAAAACTAGATGGTATTAATACACTAGAGTCTTAAGTTTCTGTGCCAGTTTAGAGTTAAACCGGCAGGAAAAAATCAATCCAACTCAGAATGGGATTGCAAGTCAGAATAACAATTTAATAAAAGATCACAAAATACACTGATACAGAAGGAAAAAATTTGTTTGTGATGCAAAAACAGAGGTACAGCCCAGCACAGTGGGGCACGAGCAGAATGGAGCTCACCAAACCCTGTGCTGAACACCACATGGGCACCCTGAGTTCAAAGTAAGAAGAAAGGAAGAAACCTGCTGGTGAAAATGATGGTTGCAGTCTGGTGGCAGTCTCAGTCCGGTTGAGGTTCTGGTCCTCCTCTGGATCTAAAGAGAGATTCCAGTCCCAAAACTCCAAGCTTATATCTGCTTGGGCTCTGATGGGAACGCCCAGTCCCTCCCTCAGGGTGAAGAGTTTCACAATGGGTGATTTATTCTGTGAGGTGAACAGTGACATATTTTTGGCATCCCTGATGGCCCATTGACAGACATGACCTCTCAGGTGGGTGTGAAGGCAGGAGAATTTCCTTATCTCATAGAAGTTCCTAAACATTCAGCTTGTAGCCTGAGGGGTTGGGTGTGCCCTGGACAGCTGCAGATGGGCCATTATGAGCAGTTCATGAGAAAAAAATGACATAGAGGGTTTAGAATCCACACCCACACAGAGACAAACTGATCCTGGCTACTACAACCAGGACACTTTTGAACATCAAATAGCCTTCTTCCATAACAAATCATGCATAGCAAAAATGTGCAAGGTAATCAAGCAAACTGAGCACTTCCTTTTTTTTTTTTTTTCTTCTCCTCTCTTGCTTAATTTTCTGTGTCTAGATAGATGTAATAAGATGTGGCTATAGCAATCAAAAGGGGCCTGCATCAACTAGCAGAGCAGTGGATTTTTCTATCCTGTCAATCAAGATGAATGTCCCTGGTGCTGCATTCCTCTGAAGACTGCCTTTAAAACTGAAGTTCTCAGTTTAATGCAACTGCATTTCTATGTGGGGCTCCAACAAGTACTTGTTTGAGAATAAAATTCCTTTGCAAACCAATCTGTGTAGAGTTGCAACACAGTATTGCCTTGGCCGGTAAAGGGCCGTAAACTTTGTGCTGAATTTGCAGGGTTGCAAGACTAAGGCATGTCAGGTTTGTTTTGCCTGAACTCTTGGTGACCTGCCTGAGCTCTCTTTTACTTGCTGTAGCAGTAACAGCAATTTTTCTAATTGACCAGGTGTCTACAGCTAATTTGTTTTACTTCTGTTTGTCTTTCTATTGTACCTCCATAGTTTTATGGCTTTAGCATAATGATGTAGTATAGAGAAATACAAGCCAGGGAGGAGAGCAGAGAAGTGGAGACACCAGATGTGGCATAGAGGAACACAAACAAGGGATGAGAAGAGTTTGGGCTCAGGCTGAAAATGCAGATCTGATGGCTGTAAATAACTCACACATTGTCAGTTAAAAGAAATGGAGATGTGGATCTGGTCAAACCTGGTTTTATGGGGAGCAAAAAGAACAAAGAACAAATGTCTAACGTGTAAGAGGCATGATATATAGTGAATTTAGATGCAACATGGAGCTGCAGGCAGATTAAAGAAAAGCAAGGTGTAAAAGCATGTTAGTAAACATACAAAATGGACCCCCAAATGAATCCATAAACCCCAAATGGATTCTGAGGTGAGGAAGATGAAACCATCAAGATCACAAAGATCATACTCCTCTCAGTGAAGGAATCCAGATGCTGATGGCTTGCCATAACAGTCCTGTTCCCTCTATTTGGTTTATGTGGCCAGGATTTGGCAATGGAGGGCCTACAGGGGTGGGTTCTGTGAAGAACTGCTGGAAGCTTTCCCCTTGTCTAGCAGAGCCAATATTAGATGGCTCCAGTACGGAATCACCACTGGCCAAGGCTGAACCTCTGGTAGTAATGATAGTAATGCCTCTGATAAGTTTTAAGAAGGAAAAAGAAGTAATTGCACAAATGTAATTGTGGCCAGAGAAGAGAGTTTGTGGAAAATGGTTGCCCATGGGAGACACCCTGTGCTGGATCAGATGGAGGGCTCTTCTCTGTGAGCGGCAGCAGGAACAAGTGTGTGTGATGAACTGACTGTAATACCTATTCCCTGTCTCCCTGTGCTGCTGAGGAGGAGGAAGTAGAGCCTGGGAAGGAGAGGAGGGATGATGCTTTTAAGATTTATTTTACATCTCATTATCCTTCTCTGATTTTGTTAGTGATAAATACAATCAGTATCCCCAAGCTGAGTCTGTTTTGCCTGTGATGGTATTTGGTGAGTGATCTCTCCCATTAGCTCAGCTCATGAATCTTTCATTATATTTTCTTTCCCCTGTCCACTTGTGAAGGAGAGTAATAGAGCGGCTTTTGTGAGGGTTGACCTACTACACTTACCTCTGGAATGTAATTACCAACTTTGTGACCCAGAAGAGCAGGGTAAGAGTGAGCTTCAGGAAAAGAAATAGGAATTAAAGTGTGTATGTATAAAAATTGTAGTTATTATGGGAAATAATTGTTTTTACATGAAGTATTCTTTTTTCCATAATAATTAGATTTGGACTAATAATGATAGTTAAGATTTTAGTTATATAAACAGTATATTGTAGATTCTTGGGTTTATATGTATCAGTTATGCTTCCTTTTTGATGATAAAGAAAATCTTGAGAACTACAAAATGCAGTAGGTCATAGGGCTATTAGGAGGTTGAAACAGCTACACTTATACCAAGTGTGTCTGAAACAAAAAGATGCACAATACTTATTAAACTAGACTAGAAAAAAAGTAGGAAAATGACATATTTGGAAGCCCATTTATTTATTTTGTGTAGAACTTCCTATGTTCCCTAGTATCTCAATATGGTGATGAATGATTGATAATGTGATGGGTTAATGTCAGAGTCACAGAATCATAAAATGGTTTGGGTTGGAAGGAACCTTAAGGATCACCTAGTTCCAACCCCTCTGCAGGGACAACTCCCACTAGACCAGGTTGCTCAGGGCCACATCCAACCTAGTCTTGAACACTGCTAGGCATGGGTCATCTAAAACTTCTCTGGGCAACCTTTCCTGTGCCTCACCTCCCTCACAGTAAAGAATTTCTTCCTAACATCTAATTTAAGTCTCTCCTCTTTGCAGTTTAAAGCCATTCCTCTGTGTCCTAACACTGCACATCCTTGTAAAAAGTCCCCCTCCAGTTGTCTTGTAGACCTCCTTTAGGTACTGGAAAGCCCACGTTACATGGTGTGTTATCTGAGCTGTGTTCACTGTCCCTTCTCTAGTCTGTGACTAATATAAAGAAAAGCAATTTTGTGTAACTTGTTTTCACTGTGGAATTTGAAATTATCTACCTTGCATTCATCATAAGGTAAGGGCATACACTCAACTACCCAGATTCTTTGGATAAGGAGTATCCCATAGGCTAAATGTGAGATTTGTGTTTTCTTACCCACATTCTTATAGACTAGTAATCAGAAATGCCATGCAGCTGCATGAGGTATAAGAATTCCTACACAAAAGGAACCAATCTGTATTCTACTCTACCTACTTAACTGGCTTGAGTCCAGATGCAAATCTAGGCAGTGCTGTAGAAATAGTGACAAGTTCAGGCCTTCAATTATGAAGTTAGAACAATTTATTAACAGTTCCTAGGGTATTATCAGCTGTTTAATGTACTTGTCTTTCCTCAAAATGCATTTTTTATTTTGGAAGGACAAGCAATGTTTTTCTTGCCTTGTAACCTGCTGTAATCTTTCATGAAAAAGGCTCCTATCTCTCCAAATGAGGAAGAGTAGTGAAGTCAGTATTGTTGGCTCATAAAACATCTTTGACTTCATTCACATTCACTTCATTTCACATATTCATAAATTAACCAGTCAGTTTGCAGAGTGGGCCATGCAAAGGGAAGAACTGAGTTGTTGTACAGCAAGTTCTGAGTGGATTCAGGATGAGAACATGGGATGCTTTGGGTTTTCTAAGCATGCTCTTGCCCCTAGGAAGTAGAGGCTAGCTGAAATACAGGTCTGAGGACTTCAAGCAGGATGTATGCAAAATTAAACTACCCAGGTTCAAAGTTCTGATAAAAGCATCTTGCTGAAATCCCTGTGGTATGTTAACTCACGAACCAGAGCTCTAGTTGAATTCAAGGTAGTTTGAATTCAGAAAATATTGCCCCTTCCTCAGGCCAGATCCATTTCTGCTTAGGCAGATCAATCTTTAACTCCATGACAACCTGATAGGGAACTAAATATAACACTGAAAAAGTGTTGTGGAACCTCACTGGGGTAATTGAGTTAAATGAACTCCAAAATGCATGCAAAATATTTTTCTATTCACTTTCTTTTGAAGCGTTACTGCTGAGGATAACATACCTCTCATTGTGTATTAGCCAAAGGATTAGATGCTGTATCAAGGGATTAATGGTCACTGCACTTTTCAGGTACATGTTCACATGGAGGATGAAAAAACTCTTGGTTGCATCCCAGTTACTCTGTTGCAGCCCTTTTCTGTCTATCTTTATAACTCTCTTTCCTCATGGTGCACACTCTGGCCCTTGAGCTGCAGAACACAGCCAGACAGCAGTCACCTCCTGAAAGAAAGGACTCCCTCCCTGTGTAGTTTTTGGAAGCAATGACTGTGGGTGCCAAGAATGATCGAGGGCTTGGACAAGGCTCCTTCTTCTCCTTGGCATTTACTCACCAGCAATGATCTGCTCTTTGTCTGAACAGTAAGGGTGACTTTTCTGAGGCATGTAAACTATGCTTGGTGCTGTTTTCTGGAATTCATAAAATCACTGTGGGGTCTGTAGTATCTTTAGGAATCTAACTCAGGTTTCACAACCAGCCACTCAGACTGGACTCTCAGCTGCATTGTGTATGTGTAAGTCTTACAAAGGATCCACATGGAGCAACTGCTGGTGTGCACCTCTGAGGAAAGAGTAACAATCCAGAATTTCAGAGTATTCTGCTAGCAGTGTTATGTCAGATATTTTGCTGGATAGTTTTTATTTCTTCCTTTAACTTCATTTTACTTTAATTCATTCTTTCTAAAGTGTATTACATATACACACAAGGGAAAATCAGGTCCTCTGTAGTGCTGGTGGCATTAAAATCTCTCTAGTTCTCTGCCGCCTTCTGCTTTATAGGAAAAAGTAATTGATGTAACTAGCTTCACACGTTACTAACAGGTAGTTGTAACAAAAGTATAACTTAAAAAGAGTCCCACAACCTATAGGAAGTTTGCTCTTTATTCTCCCAAACAATATTTTTCCTTTCAGGAAAAATCAGCTTTAACTTTGTGATAACATGATAAAAAATTCATTACTGTCTGCTGTTGGGTTCCAAATGTGAACATGTATGTGTTAGCATTCTTGGCACCAGAGTCTGTGGGTGTCAATAAATTCTCAGTCTGTTGAAGGGTATTGCTCTGGATGTCAACCATCTATGATGTTCTTATATCTTGTTTCACACCATTTTTTTCCCTCCTAAATCAAATGAGGCAGCTGCATTTCCAACGGCTGTTAGCTTTACTGGCAGTAGTTCCCCCCCAGAGATATGGGCTGCTCAAGTATTCATTCTCTTCAATTAAGCTTCCTAGATCATGCTGCATTGATCAGGCAATCAATTGATCGCTGAAGACTTACTTGAAACAATGAGTCAGGTATTTTTGTTCCTTATGAGCTACCCCTGCTTTTTTTCAAACAATACAGCTCAGAAATATGACATTCATTAGTAGTTCGGTGTAAACAGGCACCCTTTGGTGGTTATAGAGTCTTGCCACTTGTTTTTGTCTCACAACTCAAAGGAAATCACAGCCTTATTTTTAATATTACAGAAAGCTGACAGGTGGGAGGCAGTGAATTGCTCTATATTTCTGTTTTTAAATAGTGCAAAAATCAAGTGGCCATTACATGGGGTCTGGAACTGTAAGCCTAATTCAGTTGTGTTGTGGTGCTGTGAATACATGTTTCATCTTCCCTACTGTTACAGGAGAAGAGCATCTTGTTTTTTCTGATGCTGTGGGAATTTCCCCAGTAGAAGCTGTTTGTTTAAAAGCACCCACTTGAAGGGTCCTAGGATAAAAAAACAACACAAAATGATGTCAGGCCACAGCAAAGTAGAACAATTGCACATTCAACCTTGTCCTGTAAGTCAGAACCAACCCCAGAATTAGTATCTTTCAAATACAGGACTTGGAGGGCTTGTACCTGGGAGGTGTGAATTCTGGTGGCCAGCCAGATTATTGTGTTGTGCCTTCTGTTCTCTAGAGTTTCAAAGCAAATTTAAAATAGTATGGACCAGAAAATAATACTTGCAGTAATAAAAATTGAAAGGGAATGTTGGTTAAAGAATGTAGGAAGCGTTTGAACAGTACAGCTTTTCCAGAGTCTGCTGCAGCTTTGTAGAAACCCTTTTATAGTCTTCTGAGGGTTTTGGTTTGGACAGCTTGTGAGTTGGAAAAAGGGTAATGGAAACAGTGATATTCAGATCCATGGTGGAGGCTGCTCAGACACACAGAGAGAATTAATTCCACAGTGAAGTCGGACCAAAATTTAATTTCTGTTAGTTCCATCATGAGAAGTAGATAAATCGTAGTCTCACGGAATATGCCTTGCTGGAAGGGACCCACAAGGATCATTGAGTCCAACTCCTGGCCCTGCACAGGACCATCCCCAAGAGTCACACCATGTGCCTGAGGGTATCATCCAAACACCTCATGAACTCTGTCAGGCTTCAGACTGTGGCCACTTCCCTGGGGATCTTGTTCCAGCACCCCATGCTTGACTTTAGGAACGTGCCCGTGCTGATACTGGCATAAATCTTTAGCTGCAGATGAAGCCAAAACCAGAATGAATCCCTTTTTTAACAAAAAGTTATAATTCAGAAATGTAAATAGCAAGTGAATGCTACTTACTTTGACAATATATTGATACACATGCATGTCTGGCTGGCTCACTACAGAATAAGAACAGCTGTGGGACAAGTTGCTGTGAAAAATGAAACAGTGGAGTAGTTCACTGTAACCATGATTATTGATTGAGAATATACTTATTGAGGCATTTATGTTTTCTTTCTGGTTAGCATCATGATGGAAGGGAAAAATCCTCTGACAGATCTACATATGAACTTTTGAAGGCCATCCTGACAAATTGCTGCATGTTGGGTTTTGTTTTGCTTTCTGAAGGCATTTTTATAAGCATTCTCATTTGTGAAGGCTTATTTTAGTGGAACCCAAATTGCAGATAGTTTGTGCTCTATTTATCTTTGCCTTAAATATGGAATGATGTCCTAGAGTTGTTCTTGGTCTTGTCCTTCTGTTCTGCAAGAGTCGGGAAAATTAATATGAATGAAATTTTAAAGACAGTCTATGGTAGTGACCTGTCAGACTCCTTTGAATGTGGTTTTGTATCCAGTTTGATCTAAAGCAAATGATTTATTCAAAAACCAAAGAGTCAGAGAACTAAGTCCTGTGAGAGGAGTCATAGAATATCTCAAGTTGGAAGGGACCAGCTACAGTACCATCCTTTGTGTCCCTACTGTTAAGTCCATGACTAATGACTGTTTTTTCCCTACTTGTGCATGCATAGCATATGCTTCCCTTCTTTATGTCCTCCTGTTTAATCCTTGACATCCTCAAGGGCTTCATTTGTGGCCATACACAGTGAAACATCACCAGTGACAGCAAGGCTGCCACTCTGCTTCTCCTGCAGAGAAGGTGTTAATGTATTATTGGTATGTGACACTTTTATCAGTCCTATCTGTTTGTCCAGCTATGCCCTTCACTTGTGACAACCCAATCTGAAAGAACTGGGTTTTAGTGGTTTAAGAAATGACCTGTGTCAAACCACCATTTCAACTTATGTTTGCTATTTTCCTCTGTGGATATAGAATTGCTTAGGTATTAACTGGAAAGGGCTCTCTACTGCTAAAATGCTTAGAACAAGGATGGGATCATTTGTTGAAAGGCTCACTCATCTTAATCTTGAACATTTCCAAAATTGCTTCTTGGGCATCTTTTTGATGCTTTCTTCAAGCTTTTAGCAAGGTGATATATGGAAATAGCTGTATGGTGTCTATGAGTATTTCTCTGCTTTCTAAATGCTGACTATACAGTACTTAGATGATGCATGTGTTTGAAGGATGTGTTCCATCTCTAGAAGAAGTGAAGCTTGGCCCAGTTATTGACATCAGCAAGCTCTTGTTAATCCTGTATGTTTCTCATACTTGACCTCTCTGCAGGAAGTATATTCAGTGCAGCAACCCCTGGGACAGATCATAAATCTAAATTAGAGATAAAATCCAGGGTGCAGACCAGTTGGTTCTTTTCATTACATCTTCATTTTCTAATTGCTCACAGAAACCTGTGAGCATCAACTCTCTCATGCCCATGTACTAAAGGCCATTTAGGTTCTTTTTCTGTAGTTGGCATGGTGGGCCTCCTTGGTATCCCATGATGCCCTAATGACCCAAAAATATAATTTTTTTTTGTTTTGCTTTGTTTCCTTTGAAATGTCAGAAACAGTAGGAAAATTGTTATAGCCAAATGATGTTTTTGTAGGATAACACTGAGGCTGTGTACTACATGACATGGCAACCTGTGAGGAAGTTTGGGAGTAGGGGAGCCTGCTGAAATACTGTTGATAACTTGTGGCTGGGGGAACTAGAGCTCATGCAGTGTCACCCATACTGCCATTTGGAAGATGTCCTTGCAGGGCAAGATATTCCAGACAGCTCCTGAGCTTTGTCTTGGAGAATGAGTTAATTGGGTTGCTCAAAAGTAAGCAGATAGGATCCAGGATCTAGGGTAAACAAGTAATATTGGTCTCATCCTGGGAGAAAGACTCGGTGAACTTGATCCAATTAAAGTGAAAGAAGTGAAGCAGGAAAGACTGAAGTAAATCTTACTGCTGTTCTTGAGCTAGTAGCAAGGACCCTGGAATCTCCAAAACTCTTCTCTCTATTAGATGAGGGGAAAAGGATGGATGTAGCTGGGTAACTTCTCTGTTGCGGTCACCCTGGAGAGAAAGAGAAGTGTGACATTAGAAAATTTAGGTCTGAAAAGGAACCAAGAATGAGATATATGGATGGATGCAATAGAAGGAAGTCTTTAGTCCTGAGGGACTTTTGCCTTTGCAAGTTTAAGAGGTTAGAGAAGATGCTGAATGACCTCTTGGCGTTTTGACTTCTGTGACCGTTTTACAGAAGAATTTACCAACATATTTTAGTCTAAATATATATATATAAAATAAAATCATCTTCTCCAAGGCTGCTTGTACAGTCTATCTCTCCATCCTCAAGGCAACTTGAGAAGAGTGGTCTTTAGTTAACTGACTTTACTGAGACATTTTCAAATTTAGATTTTATAAGAAGGTAAAAACCTTGGAGGAACGGAGGAGTGCACAAAAGGTTAACTGTAGAGCTCAGAGTCGCTTCAGATTTGCAAATGGCATTGTCATTCTTGCAGAAGCCCTGGAGAGACAGGAAAGAGTAATTAGGGAGAAGTTCATAGTAGGTGAGGAATAATTAGGAGCTGCTGAGAAAAAAACTGATGAGGACATCTCAGAGTGCCTGGGAAAAAGAGTGCTGCAGCTCATATACATGTAAATGAGGTACATTTGTGATCAGAGGTTGGAGTTTAGATGTAGAGTATCTTTTTGCATCCATCTGTGCTCTTCAATTCACACACTCTTCCTTGCTCTTGAGTACCTCCTGTCTGCTGAAGCATTGTTACCCTGCTTGTTATAGTAGTAGTTGATGCCACTTTTCCCAGGTTGGGTCCAGACATGAGGAGGCAGCTGGACCCAGATGTTAGCAGAACATTAATGTTGTCTTGGCATAAAGATTCTTAAGTTCAACTCCAAATGCTGTCTTGTCTGCTGTTTTGTTTGGGAGCTGGTTACTAAAAGGCATGATGCCCTCACATGTACTCTTGAGATGATACAACCCTGTAAGCAGAAGAAAGATGAAGCCCTAGTGTTACTGTCTCTACATCCAGAGAGAAATAACATTGTCAATCAATATAATATAAAGGCAATATGTAGACAGAAAATGTGTTTGTTAGAATATGAGCTCTGAGCAGAAGTTTGGAGTGACATTCTTAACTGTGGAGAATCTAGAGGCAGTAGGTTGGCATACATGAATATTTGAGGATAGTACTTCAAGACTGAATTACTACTTCTAGCTGGGGTCCTATGGCTGTGGTAATGTCTGGAGTTATTTTTACCTTCTCTGAACAACTTGTACTGTGATATCAGTATGATTGAACCCAGGAAATCTAAAGTTCAGTTTGTTGCAGTGGTGAGCCAGGGTGGGTTCATCAAGGTGATACGACTGAGGCCGAGGACTGGGTTTTCATACTTTAGTACCAGTTCTGGCCTTGTCCCAAGGACTGAATACCAATCAGTGGTTTGAACACATTGTTCATGTTCCTGGAGCAATAGTTTTGCTTCCAATAGAAACAGATCCCATTCATGTTCTTGAAGACTGAGAGGCAAAGCATGGTTCAGTGGGGACAGGCAGGAGAGTCGCTTAAAAAGTGCACTCCTAATCCCAGTCAAGCATGTTCTGGACTCTTTCTGTGCCTCAGGTGCCACTGTGTAAAAGGGAGAAGAGGTCTTTTTCTGCTTCCCGGCAAACTGACTTACCCTGTTGAGGATCCTTAGTGGGGTCATCCCACAATCACTGGTGATACTACACTAAGATTGGTCATGTGTTATCTGCTCTGTCTTGTGTCCCTTACTCAGGTGGATGAGTTCCACCTGAAAGGACCAAATCCACCTGCCCTTATAAATAAAGAACAACATTTCTTTGCCAATGTACTGAATACTGTATTGAATTTACAATATTTAGCACTGAAAACTGAAAGTGATGTTATTTTCATCTTAGAATCATGCATCGTGAAAATTCTGCTTCTTTGATTAATCTCCTATTGGCATTTAGGCATCATGATCTCTCTTTAGCAACTTGTGATGTTTTAGGCTATTTCATACTGTTCAATTTACATTTATTTTTATCAGCAGGAAGAAAACTGTTTTTTTTTTTTCTACCCAACTATCCAAAGAAATGATCTGTACCTGTCTACCCTTATGATAGATGATCTTTCTATTTTCATTATACTTTTATGAGATAAGCTTATTAAAATGTGAAAGTATAGCCAAGCACATCCAGCATATCAAATAAAATGCATCAATGTGTTTTTACTATTGACACAGAAAAGTTTTTTCTCCATCAGGTTACCTTGCTTTTCAAATTAAATGTCAAGTATCATGTCTCCCCCAGAGATCTGAGCTACAGAGCAAAGTTTAGATTTGTCAACTACAGAACTATATTTACCTTAATGCTTATTACATATCAAATTACCGTGCTGTACCATGAATAAATATTGGATTTTAAAGTTACTCTGTTCAGAGTTTTTCTGAAAGAAATTTGACTGCTTTAGTGCAGCTATGTGGCAGGCCAAAAGGTTATGCATTTTAAGGGAACACTCAGCAAAATATATGGCTGTCCTGAAAGGAAACATTACTTTTCTTGTCTAGTTATTCAGTCCATTTGTTGTTGAGGTGTTGCATCTGGGCTCCTTCAATCCGTATTGCAATTCCACGCACAGCACTGTTACAAGATAAATAGGCTTGTTTTACCAAAGGAGGAGTTGCAGCACAAGAAGTGTTCTCAGTAACAACCTGACACACCTCACAGACACAGGAGTCTGCTCTGCTCCTACCCTGGATGAGGATGCCTGAGCCCTTGTGTTTGTCTCCTGTGTTCAAGGTGAGGACTTCATAAGGAAAGAGCCATGTGTTGCAGAGCAAGTTGTGAGCATTCCACATACTGAGGAGGGGGGCGACCTGGGCCCAGAGCTAGCCATTGTCTGGGGTAGAGGTGTCCCTACTATGGGCATGGAATTAAGACATCATAATCTAAACTCCACAAGCTTTGTCACCTCTTCTTCTGACAAAATTTTACCATTGTGTCTTTGCTGCTTGTTCACAAACTTACTGCTTGATGATTAGACAATCTGCACTTGTTTGGCTTTGATGCACAGTTCTCTCTCCATTCCTGGACCTGTCCTGTAAAGTGTTGGCCTATGGGTCAGATATTATGCTAAACTTAGTGCTCTTCTATTTTTTTTTTAATAGTGTGCAAGCTATGTAGAAAAAATGAATTTTGCTACTGTCTTGTATTCCTTCTAGTCCATAGCCTGGTTTGATTAAGGTCTTCAGCAAGCCAAAGGAGATGTGATTACAGAATGAGACAGTGTTGTTTGTCAAAGGTCATGCAGAACTGGGAGTAAATATAGAAAATTGGTATTTTCCAGCTATCCAGATTAACAAATCCTGTTAGCTGTTTCAGGCTTTCTGGGCCATTTACATTGGTACAATCTCTTTCAGGGTGAGGATCTCGTAGGTCTTAAACTGGCCTTGGTTGATTAACTTCTGATTTATATAAAACCACCTCTAAATTTGCATCTGAGAAATACTGGTTTAATCCTGTTACCTAATATTAAATTTTAAAGCGTCGGGTCAGGGGGTCATGGATGTTTGGTTATATTGCCTTGGATAAAAATAGTGTGACATTATTCCAACAATATTAATATTAATGAGATGTGCAGTCTTACTATGTGTGTATCAAGGACATGGTATTTATACATTAACTTTATTATGCCAGTTAATGCAATTAGTGTAGTGTTGCTAATGTAATTAAAAGTTTTATCAGTAATCATATAATCTCCACTAGGATAAGTATAAAGGATTATTAATGTGGAAATTTATTATTAACAAGTAGAGAAGCAGCAGAGCAATAAGCTTTGCCTTGCTGCTGTAGTGCCTTCATATGTCATCACATTTTGGTTTTCATTCCTTACACTGACTACTGGCTGCTGCTAGATTCTATCTAATATCATACAAAGAGGACTTGGCATCCTTTTGAAGATCCCAGTGTCCCTCAGTCAGCTTTGTGGTGCATAATTTTCCTTTTACTTTTTCTCTTTTCCTTTGGCAGCTTGCAGCCTGTCTGACTCTTATCTGAACAGGATTCCTGTCTGAGAAAATAATCTTTAAATACCTGCAGTTCAAGGGCACTGTAGAATGTCTCTTTCAACTAATATAAGGTACCAAAATAGTGAAATTTAATGAGATAGAACACCAAATTGATTGTCTCAGAAAGAGTACCTGAGAGGGTAGTTAAGATGTGTCAATCATTTTGTCTTAACAGCTTGTTCTGTCATCATGTGACACTTCTGCAGAATGGCATGAACCACTTGGTGTCAAAGGACTCATATTTGCACCTGTGATTTAACTAGCAGACAAAAGTCATTAAAGGGCATAGACTGCTTTGCTTGGTTGAGAGGGTGCAGCTTGTGTAGGTTTAAACAATTTAAAAAATATTGATGCACTAGATTTAGGACAACTTTGAGTTGTCTTTGGTTTTATTCTTCTATCACTAGTCCTAGAATTTTGAGGACAGCCTGAATATGTTTTAATTCTGCTGGGTCATTTGATGCCTGGG
Organism: Formicarius rufipectus; assembly: GCA_013399695.1. Classification (NCBI taxonomy): domain Eukaryota; kingdom Metazoa; phylum Chordata; class Aves; order Passeriformes; family Formicariidae; genus Formicarius; species Formicarius rufipectus. The sequence continues at coordinate 839,538 of VXAU01000753.1, forward strand.
AGACATACAATTATTCACAGAATAGTTTTCAAGAGACAGTAAGCTGAAGTTGACTCATGTTTCACGATCCAGGTAAAAATCTAATTAGGTGAGATGTATCTTTAGATATTTCAGCAGACAGTCTTCTTCAAGAAACAATGACAGGGGTTGCTGATGGGCTGGCCTTCTGAGTACTGGGGGATGGTCTGGTAACATGAAGCTACACAGCAGCTTCATGACACAAGAGCATAATAAACCAGTCAGGTGACAGTAGTGAATCTGAACCAGAAACTATGAAACTGGGTTTGGGAGCTTGGTCTGGACAAGAATTATTGATGAGATTACTGCTGCTTCTGTGGGAAGAGAAACAAAACCAGCTGTTTTTCTGCCCTCCTGATTTTCCCCTGTGCATATCTGTGTTCTGATCCAATGCAGGGAGTGCAATGCATGTATCAGGTATACAAGGCTATCTTTTGTATTCCTGCTATCACAGACAATTTGATCCTTGTGGATCCCTTCCAGCTTGACATAGTCTGTGACTTTCAGTAATTTCTGCTTCAAACAAGGATTCTGGCAAGCAATTCTTAGGAAGGAGTTTTAAACCTTGGACTTTTTTCACTTCTTACCTATCCAGAATCCACATTTGGTGTGAAATCTAATGTAAAAGCAACTTGTATGTTGTGCTTGTGTAGGCAACAGTCTGCAAGGGAAGGGAAAGGGATTAGAAGGAGAGGAGTTACTTTACACATTGCTGCATGGGGTAGTGTTGTGTGGATTAAAAAGAAACTTCCAACATTTAGGGACAGCATGCAGAGATATAACTGTCAACACAGAAACACCTGGAAGGAACTGGTTGGGAAGCAGTGAAAAGAACAGAATTAGCAAACTGCATGAAACTGTAACAAGAATAAGATTTTTAAGAGTGAGGAGGTTCTTGAATGACACGTGAGTTAGGGCTCATTGATTTCAAGATGGACTTTGTGATATTTTATGAAACAGGTAATATCTGTTTTCTTGGACATGGTAAGCCAGTTGGTATCCAGTCCTATTCTTTAAAAACTTTGTATAATAAGTTAACAAAAATAATGTCTAGGAGAATCTTATGGATTAGAACAAAGTGGCTGAATTTTATACAATGTGTCCTTATAAACAGATAATATGCTAGTTATTTTATATTGTGATGTTGCTGAAAATTTGTCAAAGATCAGTTTGGGCACTTTCTATGCTAAATAATAATGGCAGAAATATAGGACTGAGTTATTGAAGAGCTGTCCACTCAGAAAGATCCCAAAGCATCTATATGCTGCTGTGCCTAATGAGAATCACAGGCTTGTCAGCCCTTCCAGTGAAATAGAGCTGTCAGATTCTCAGATGTAACCAAAGAGAGAGCAAGAGCTACCCAATGACATTTAAAATTCCTTTCAAGTACACATACATAGTAAAATGCCAGCAATGGGGTTAGACAAGTTCATAACAAGCCTCACAACTGGGTTACTCTAAATGAGAACCCATACACCTGCTTCCTCAAAACTGAAGCTTTTAATTGAATTTTCTACTCATGTTCGTTCCTCTTTGAATCTCTTTCCCCATCTCTGAGTTGTAGTTGTGCCCCTAATCTCAATCTGAACCATCTGTTCCACTTCTAATATTAACATCTTCTATCATATAGTGTACTATAGTACTAGACTCAGAGGACAAAAAAGAATGAAGATGATGACTTTCTCCTGGGAGAAAACCTTAAATTTCACAAAAGGTTCAGCTGTCACTTTAAAACAACACCTTCCCACACACAAATATGCACCTGCCACATTAGAATATTATTAATAATGCAGTCTTCACGTGTTTGACAAGCCAAACAAAATTAACCAAAAAATGTGTAGAGGTCTAAGAAAGGTGAGAGCAAGTCAACATTTCTTTTCAAAATTACAGCTCCCAGACTGATCCACAATAGAAAGTAATTACATTTTAAACAAACTATTCTAACTTAACTCCTTGCATACATTGCAAATTACTATTCTTTTCCAATTACACAGGTATCTTTTTAAGATCAGTGAAGTTTGCAGTTTTGTTTTTTCTCCCTAATCCCAGTCTAGAACTACAAATCCCTCTTCCTTCCCTTTTACGTTGTTACAGTCCTTCACCAGCCAATAGTGTCTCTCCAACCTTTGCCACTCTTAGTGTAATCCCAGGTTCACAGGAGATTTGAGGGTTAGAGGATGAGGGGATAGTGGTACTGCTCAATTTTGCCTGTTGCTACAGTTTCATGATGAGCTAGAGTTGGTATCCCAAGTGAAAACAGAGTGGTAGTGGAAAGAAAGGAATAGGCTCCAGGTTCAAGGCTGATCCTAGTAAGCTGAGGAAGTGAGTTGTAGTGGGAAAGTTTTAAAATCTGGCAAAGACTTGAAAACTGGTCTGGGAGATTTAGGCTGGGATGACAAGGTAGAAACTAGAAAGAAATTAAGTAGTCTCAGGAAGGAGTTCTGAAAGATGAGGTGAGGAGTCAGGTTTGTTTGGAAGAATCAGGCAACATGTAATGCAACACAAGGTATGATCCTGGCTGGGGCAATGTAAGTGAAATAATCTGTGACCTAGGAACTGGGTTTTGTATAATTGTATGTGCATATATAAGCATATGTGCAAGTGATTGAATTCAGGTTAAAAATGACATCTTAATTTCGACTCTTAGATTCTGAGTTCCTAACTTTATGAAAAAATGTTTTTTAAATAGATATTTCTCATGTAAGAGGAATAAGTAGCATTGAGTTAGTCACAAGGTACCTGTCTATTGTATCCTTTACTTTTCTCTTAATACTATGGTTTGGTTTTAGTGTTATCTTTTTCATGATCGGCTTCACCTTTTGTGAGTTCTGTTCACAAACACTAAGAATAATGAGATTAAAGGAAAACACTGGTATTATCAGAGAAGAAATGTCAAAGAATCATACTTGCAGATCTGAAAGTCACAGTTCAGCACATCCAGAGAAGCTTGTTTTTTTTTCTTGTGGAGAGATTACACAGTACAAGCCATCTAATGCTGAAATGAAAATTTGGGACTTCTGGTGCATCTGATTCAAAATGCCTCAGTTGGTTTTATCTGTCCTGATTAATCTTTCTGCCTAATGTAGCTGCTCGCAGTTTATGCCCCTCAGGAGGAAGGTTGTTCTCTAATCCTGCAAGTATAATCCAAAACATCATAGTGACTCAGGCATTGAATTTCCATTTACAAACAAGGATTTTGACATCTAAGTTTTGTGGAGACTAAGAAGGCACATAAAGGTTAAAGCTTTGAATGTAGCCCAGAACAGCTGTTCTGCACTAGTGCTCCTTGTGGTCTCTCTGGTTTTGACTTTAACTAAGCTGCAAAAAACCACACTCATGTCCAGCTTGTAACTGAAGTCATGAGCTGTGTTGCAGAACTCCCTGCATATTCAATACTAAGACAGTTTAGCCAAGCTGCATCTCCCTCTAAAGTATCTTTCTGTTGATTAGAGAAGACCTTTAATATGGAGTTGAATGTCAATAGTTAGACAGAATAAAGCTTATCTCTAGGCTGGAATAATGCCATTGGGGAATGGCATAGGGGAATTTACTAATTTCAGTCCATCAAGGCAATAGGAATGGTAAATGCAGAAAATCTGTGCTTTACATTCTTAGCCTGGTTCATTTCACAATGGCTTTGTGTTTGAAAATGGCCTAGACGATGTTTGATGTTTGGGCTTAGGTGTTAAAGACACAAAAATATTTTGTAAGATGTTAGCTGAAACCTAAATCTAAGCTATATCCAGGTTTCAACATCTTTTCACTGTTCATGCCTCATTATATGGAAAACACAGAGTGCTTCCTCAAGTAAAATGAGATTTATATGGTATAATTTAAAGACATGATTTTAATGTTGCCTACTGGAACAGAATTTCCTCTGTGAGCTACAAAGTTACACTGACAATCCTTCTGCGGGAAAGTAGTTACCTGGAGGGTAGGATGCCTCCCATTATTGCATGTACCCCGTGGCTTCATCTACCATATACACTCGTCTAGGACTGAATAACTATCTGTGTGACCAACACTTGGAGACACTGGAAGCAGATGTATGTCCTGAATTTTGTAGTAGTTTTAGCACCTAGATAAGTGTTATATATAGAAAGGAATATAATCATCAACCAGAGTTGAAAAAAGAGATGGGGTATATTTTCACAACTGATTCCTACCCCACAAAGGTTTAAAGTGTCTGCAAGGTTCTGGAAATCTGGTGTTACAATTAGTTAAAAGTAGTTGCAAGTAATTTTAGGACCTAACCCTGTAAGACTTTAGTAGAAAGTTTTGTATGTCAAAAGAAAGTCCCTTTGCAGTGTAAAAATAACTTGCTAATAATTGAACAGAATTGCCAGAATGACAACAGTATTTTAAAGAAAGTGTCCTTAAAAGTCAATTGTCTCTCCTAGGGATGGCCATGAATCATGTCCTTTTCTAAGAATTAAAACAAAACAAACAACCAAAACAAAAACCCAAAAAACCCCCACCAAACCCCCAAAACAAACAACAACAAAACCAAACAAAAAACAACCCCCAACAACAAAACTAATGAGACATAGGAATCCTCAAGTTTAATTATATAAAAATGATAGAAAATGTGGAAGGTTTTCTCCGTATCATCATGTATTCCTTCAGGTCATGTCTAGTAATGTCCTATTCCAAGTATGTTTTTATTATCAGTCATGTTTTTATTGCAAAGATAACATGTTCACATTCTTACTATGTGTTTGCTTAAACATGGAATATGTTATAGAATGACTTCTACAGAAATTAAACCTCAGCTTTGGATGATTTGTTATAGATACAGGTATATCAGGGATACAGACACTAGGTAACAATATATTTATAGCCCTACAATGCAATTTGATCTTTTTTTTGTTGTTTTTTTTTCTCTGAAGAAGTGTTACTGTTAGAACATACAGAAATATTTTCCTGCAAAATACTGCTTCTAAAGAGAATCTGTTGTCTAACACAAAAGAGCCACATTTTGTACAAAAACAATCTTAAAGCCAAACAAAATGTCTTAATACTCAATAGAATAATATCCCTTTATATAAAGAAAAAAAACCTAGTATTTGTATACACATGGTGTCCTTTCTTAAGGGGAATAGGGATGCTGACTGAGGACATGAGTTAACTTCAGAACAAAAGTGCTATCCCACTGAGCTGGACCAACAGACCTTCTAATCTGGGATTCTGTTTCCAGCAGGGACTGGTACCAGATGTTTAGAGAACAGTTTAAGAACTAAGCAGTATACAAAGGGATACCTCCCACCTTCCAGATATATTGTTTATGGACTTCCTGAGCTGGTGACTATTTTCAGACCATCTGCTTGCTGCACCCACTCTCCATGAATTAGTCTAGGGCTTTTAAATGCATTAGTGCCTTTCGTCTGTGCCTCCACAGCATCCTGTGGTAATGAGTTTCACAGTTTTATTATGCATGATGTTAAAAAGTACTGTTGATGGAAAAAGGTATTTCCAGAGGGTGATTCATCCTTCCTGACTTAGCAGAGGATTAATTGCCCTTTGAAGGGTCTCATCTTTCTGCATTGACACTAGAGCTTTAGTCGATTTCTTCACAGTAGACATCTACACTTTGGATAACTGCAGATAGGTGAGACTTATCCAAATTTTGGGGTCAGTTTAATTAAATGCAATAACCTCTTTCAGTTAAATGCCCTCAGCATAATATTTTTTCTATGGATTTTGATGATAGGAAATATCATAAAATTTTCCACAAAGAGGTACTTGAATGAAAAATTGCTGCCTACCTTTGTAAGCCTGATGGCAAGGCTTTCCCTCTGCCAGTTTAAAGTAATTAACTCTGTGTGTAGATGAGGCCTAAAGGATCACTATAAGAAGAGGAACATTAGGTTTCATTATTTATCTTTTTATTTATTTTTTTTTTAATTGAAGGGCTTTGGCTAATACATGTGGATGGTTAAACTATATGAACTGTGCTCTAAAATGAATGAACAAATTCTTGTTGTTCTGTCAGTCAGTGGTTACTAAACAAATAAATTTTTAGAGAGAGAGGCCTTCACTAGATTTTGTGAAGGGAGCCATAGATCATATATCAACTATATTAACAAAGGGGATGTTTTCCACATCCAAAAGATAAAGGTTTGTACTTTGGGAGATGACAATGCATGCAACACTGATCATGTAGAGATAAGGTTTTTAAACAAAGTAAGATTTAATGCGTTCTATTCACCTACTGCCTCAAAAGAGTAATTAAATCATGTAAAACTTATTTTTAATAGCCTATGGCATAGGCTGAAGAAATCATGTTATAATGAATACTTATTTTAAACTCTTGGGATGAGAAATCTAAATAAAATATGCATTTACACAATATTCTGAAACCTTTATAGCTGTGAAATAGTTCTTATTTGGCAAAAGCACAGGCAACTGCTTGGCATTAACTAACTTACCCCCTGTAATTGTAATCAAGGGAACTGGTACTCAGTTTCTAACAATAAACTTCATAAGGCTTGTTAATGAAACTCACTATTTAAATCTTGTTTTTCTGGAGAATAGTTCTTTTCCCAAAGAAATAATAAAGTTGTAGAAAAAAAAAAAAACCAAGCCAAATCAAACACCCTTTTCATTTAAACTTGACTCACTCCCCTAGCTTTCTGAAGAGGTGTCATTAGAAACACTGGCATTTTGCAGGTAGACCTGCAGCAGGGTGGAATAAATGGTTAGTTCCTCAGTGCAAGCTCCATGAGATTTGAATTTCTTGCTCAGTGGCAGATATCTAGTGTCCTTCTGCAATGGAATGGTGGATGTGTGGTGGTTTTCACCCAGTGTCCACCCAAACCTCCAGGACCACCCCTTTCCCAGAGGGAAAGGGAAAAGGAGAAAAGGCAAAAACCAGCTGAGAGATAAATGGCAAAACAAACTCAGAGTAGCTAAATACTTAAATTTATTACTAACAAGATAAGAACTAAAACTAAAGGTAATAAAACTAAAAAGAAATAAATCAGTCTTAAAAACATCCCTCTCCTCCCTCCCTCCTGCAGTTCGAGAGAGCAGGGAATGGGAGTTTCGCAGGTGGTTGTTGTTGCTGCTGCCATTGCTCTTGTCCTGTGGGTCACTCCATGGGGTGCAGTCGGGTCTCTGCACCCTGATGGTCTCCATGGGCTGCAGGGGGACAACCTGCTCCACCACGGTCTTCACCATGGTCTGCAAGGGGGCCGCAGCTCTTAGTCCTTCCCCTGCTCCCGTGGGGTCCCTCAATAGACTGTCCAACATGAGTCCATCCCCTGGGCAACACTTCTACTGGGGGAAAATTCCAGGTGGGTCTCCTTCTCCACGAGTCATGGTGGGTCTCTTCCAGGATCTTGCTCCATCCTGGGTCTCCCACAGGGCAACAGCTCCTTCAGGCATCCACCTGCTCCTCCAGGGGCTGCAGGGGGGTCTCTGCACCCCAAAAGATCTCCACGGGCTTCAGGGAGAGGGGAGGTGGAAATAGCTTTCAGTCCTCCCCCTCCCTGCTCCAGGGTGGGGTCCCTGCTTTGCCTCCTCCTGCTCTGGCCTTGGTCTTTCTGCATTGTTAACTCATGGCTGGAATTTTCAACTGCACAAACACTACAATTCTTGAATATGTTATTTTTAATTGGCTCAACTCTGGCCATCAGCAGGAAGTCCCTCCTGGACCTGGCTGTCATTGGCTCCACAGGACAGGAGAGGCTTCTAGCAGCTTCTAACAGAAACCATCCTGGAAGCCCCCCCTTCTACTAAAATTCAACTACAGAAACCCATGACTGTAGAATACAGTACAGTACAGAGATGCCTAAGTTATCTCTCAAGTAGGATGGCCACTGGAAGCAGATGGGCTATCCTAGTAATATGCCACAGCATAGATTACTGGTGGAACAGATAGATCCAGTAATAGCTGTGCATTATCTCTGGAGGAGACTAAAACTGCACCCTCAGGTTAGCATCTGAATGAATGGTCATGCTAAGTTTTTCCGTATGATAGGAGTAGGACAGTAAGAGTATGTTTTGAAGTGAAGTTTGGCTTGGTAAAGATGTTAGACACTTCAAAGGTTTGTACCTAAAAGTGTCTGAGAAAGTCTGGATAGAAGAGAGATGTAGAGCTACCAAGCTCTGCCAAGATGGAGCCATTTTAAAGCAGAAACTTGAAGGAAATTTATCTAGTAGAAACCCCATTTGTTTAGGCCTTAAGGAGTTTCCAAAGTTAAGTAGTAACTAAAGTCATGTGCCCAAGTTACTCTGTGCTTTATCATAAGACACTGGTAGTTCCCTGACTCACGGTGATGTTTATAATAAAAGAATGTCATTCTTACAAATATAATGAAAATGACAGTCATTTTTGTAAGCCAGATATGTAGAGCTCATTCAGAAATGGCCTCAATATTTGCTTGTGTGCTAACTATTGTGATTTCCTTTTTCCTTTTCAATTGGTGAGGTTAAAATGTTTGTAGGGGCTGGACATTCTGAGTGGAGATGCACAAAATCTTGGCATTCACTGTACTGACCTGCCTCATGGAAGTTAAGTAATAGTTATTTAATGGTAATAAGAGTGTATCAAGAATCTCAACTGAAGGGCATTCTATGTTCTTGAAACAATTCTGTTCATGCAGCTATGCTTTTAAGGGCATCAATGTAAATCAGGATGTCATTATGTAAATACAATATTAACCAAATAAAGCAATATGTTATTCAGGAAGCTGTTTTTATAAACTATGATTTTTAGCACATCTGGATAAACTGTTCTATAGGAAGATATTTGTTGAATTTCCATCTCTTTTATGCTTTTTGTGAGCACAGTACATTTCAAGCATCTGCAGATATTTCAATTTGTGGAGGGTGTTTGCCAACTACTTATTCTGTGCTACTTAATTATTTTTAATTGCAATTAAAAATTCTAGCTGTGTATATGGACTGTGTGACAGATGGGGAATGCATACTTGACAAATGGTGGATGCTTATTTTTGTTGCCTTTTCCATTTTTTTTCTTTTGGAATGAGTGTCAACAGCATCCTGAGCTGTATCAGCAGGTAAATAGTCAAATCAAGGAAAGCCATCAGCACTCAGCACTCATTACACCACACACAGAGTTTTGGGTCCAGTGTTAGGTCTATCTGTTCAAGAAATATGTTGATGAACTTGCGTGATGGTCACCAGCATGGTGAGGGGCAGCCCTGTGAGGAAGTGGGTCTTATTCAACCTAGTGAAGGGATGGCTTTGGAGCAACCTAACAGCAGCCAGATCAGAAAACAATGCATTGAGGATGGAAATGAATAGATAGTTGGTGGGATGGCAGGGAAAGATGTGAATATCACATCAGATTCTTGGTCTCTGAGGACTGGAAAACAGGAGACAGGCTACGGATCCTTACAGATGAACCATGTCTAAATAGTGGTGTAATTTTTTCCTGAGTCAGTGACTGTCATGCTCTGGGGTGAGCATTCATAAGGCACAACTTCAGAAAGCTTCTGTGAGTGTCCTACAGTACTAATGTGTGACTGAATGTGCCAAATGTTGCGCAGCCAAATTTTTTACTGTCCAGTGGAGCCAATTGTAGCCAGGTCCAGGAGGGACTTCCTGTGTGCTGGCCAAAATTGAGCTAACTAGGAATCATAGTCATACCTCTGTGATAACATATTTAAGAATTTAGGAGTGTTGTGCAGTTGGAAATTCCAACCATGGGATAATAACCCAGAGCAGGAGGAGGAGGAACCCCATGCTGGCACAGGAGGGGGGAAAGGATTTAAAGCTATGTCCCCTCTGCAGCCTGTGGAGAAGCATCGGGGTGTGGAGACCCCGCTGCAGCCCATGGAGAAGCAGGTGGATGCATGAAGAAAGCTGTTACCCTGTGGGAGGCCCAGGATGGAGCAAGGTCCTGGAAGAGACTTGTGGCTGTGACTCGTGGAGAGGGAGACCCACGCTGGGGGAGGTTTTTCCCCTGGTAGAAGTGTTGCCCAGGGGGTGGACTCATGTTGGAGAAGTCTGTTGAGGACTGTCTCTCATGGGAGGGATCCCATGGAAGCAGGGTAAGGAGCTGTGGCCCCCCTGCAGCCTATGGTGGTGGTGCAGCTGTGGTGGTGCAGCTGTCCCCCTGTAGCCCATGGAGGACAATTGGGGTGCAGAGAGTTAAATAAAACAGCCTGATTCCATCACACAAAAATGAAAGTTTTATTCTAAGTCCTTATCATTGGTAAGTTACAGTGTAATTCAGGAATGGTGGAGAAGAAGCCTCTGATGTTTACATTAAGGCACCTTTATAATCCTCTGCACAGGGATATTAGAAAGTACAAAAAGGAACTATTTTAACACACCATTATGTATATTTTAAAAACTAATACACTTCATCAAAACTAACAGCACACTGCTGTAGCTAAATATTAACTAAGATATATTTTATAAAATTGGTGCATCAACACAGTTCTTATCTATCTTATTTTTAACTTTAGTAATAGAGTTTTTCACATGTGTCTTTCTGGGGAATATTTGCAGGCTTATTCTCACTTTACTGTTAGCCAATGTTGTCTTGCAGATCCCATTGTTATCATTGAGACCTCTGTCTGGGAAGCTGCTTTTGGCTCTGTTGTCTGAAAGCCTGCATATTCTCCAGCACTGAAGCTGAACTGAGACTCATTGTCATTGCTTGATCGTGCTGTGTGGTGTATGGTGAAGTTTTGGGAAGCAATAAGTGCATTGTGCTGATCCAAAAATCCCAGGATCTTATTGACTTCTGAATACACTGTCTGAATTTCAAGTTATGTATATGCATGCCAGATGTTTGTGCATGCCATGCAGTTTGTGTCTTGCTCTATCAATATGTTGCTGATTATCCTCTGTCTCTATTAATGTCAATATATTCAGCTATTGATAAGGGGCTCTAAGCAGCCTGTGGGAACTGTAGGTCTCTCAGACCTGTGGGGTGAGTGTCATGGTTTGAGACTGAAGTGTCGGCAAAATAAAGGGACTTGAATACCAAAAACTTCTAGTCACAGATGGAACACTTGTCCTGTGAGGAAAGCCTGGACAAGAAAGGGCTCCAGGGAGACCTTATTGCAACCTTTCAGTACTTAAAGGGAGCTTAAAAGAAAGATGGGGACAGACTATTTAGCAGGGCCTGTTGTGATAGGATAAGGGCTACTGGTTTGATACTAAAAAAGAGTAGATTCAGACTACACAGAAGGAAGAAAATTTTTACAGCGGGAGTTGTAAAATACCAGAACAAGTTGCCTGAAGATGTGGCTGTCTCATCCCTGGAATTATTCAGGGCAAGTTGAATGGGGCTCTGAGCAACCTGCTCTAGTGGAAAGTGTTCGTGCCCATGGCTGGGGTGTTGGACTAGATGAGTTTAAAGGATCCTTTCCAACCCAAATTATTCTATTATTCTTTGATGTATTTGGTGTCAGTGTGTGACATGGCATCCCCATCCCACAGGAGGACAATGCAGCCCAGTACCAGCCTGTGGGGTGTGGTGGGACCCTTTCAGGAGCCTTCAGTCCACCTCTCAAGGGGCCTCTGACAGTTCTGTCAGTTATGGGAGTGAGAGTGGCCTTTAGGCTGAGCTCTTCAAGAGCACCAAAGATCTTTCTGCTTTCTTCTCTGCATATACATCTGTCATTTTTTCCCAGGTCTGGCTTCCTTTCTCAATGCCAAGCTGCTTTGGATAATTTGTCCCAATTAATTAGATCCCAGAGCTGTTTTCAAAGGCCTGTATCATTCAATCCCCATGCTGTTTGCTACCTATTAAGTGACATAATTTAGGCTCCTATAAGGCAGATCAAGCATTTAGCTTACTTTTTGTCTACGCCCATAGCACACCAAAGAGCTAGTATTTACATGGAAGCCATCTGAAATGCTAATGCAAATAATTAACTACAGCCTGAAAACTCCTTTCAAATTGCTAAGTGAACCCCACACCAACTCAAGAAATGAAAGTTGAAGCTTTTTTAAAAAAAATTATTCTATTCTTAGTACTGATTAAAACTGTGATTTAATCTTTTGTCTGTACCTTCCTTAATTTGAAGTATAATTAAAGGAGGTCTATAATTGCAAATCCTTTTCTGTAACTCCAAACTTTTTAGCTGTTTCCTTCTGTAATTCTTTCAGGAGACTACATAACTTTTAACAAGGCTCCCCAACCTCCTTTTTATGCCCAATAACACCAGCTGCCTTCTTGTGTCTCTAATGAATGTATCTTCCTCGTCTCACTCCACCACCTCATCACTTTCATTGTGTTCCCCTTCTTTGACAGGTGGTCTTGTGGGTATAATGACATCATTAAATGGCTTTAAAGCCACTACTAAGAAAACAGTTATTGAGTGAATCAGAATACCTTCACTGCTGTAGCTGAATTAACAACTTAGTGTTTGCTAAATTTAACTGTTTCTCCTCTGCTTGATCTCCTCTGTCGGGTTCATAGGTCAGGATACATTTTAATCTCCTATATAAAGGGATTTAGGACCACCTGAAATACTTAGGGCTTCCCTTACCCAAACACTCCCCACACTCCTGCCATGGGTAGCAGGAGATCTCCAGGTAACCCACATCTTGGGTAAACACATATAGAGCATGCATGGAGCACCTACAGTAGCATTATGAACCTATGTTTAGGGGACTGAGTTCATCCACTTGTCTCACACAAGACCATGGCTTGAAAGGTGATTTCTTTCTTTTTCTACAACCAAAAGAAATATTCCTTGAGAGATGTAAAAGGGAAAAAGAGCTGAGAAGAAGCAATGCTCTAAAACTAGTTGTTGTTGGCTGGACTTCGCGAACGAAGATTTTTGGGATAAGCCTGCGCAATGGATTTTTCAGGTGAGGCGCAGTGTGCGCAGAACTGGCCCCACCCCCCTTACTCCTGAGGTTCATCTTGCCATGGCTGAGCAGCTCGGACGGCGACAGCGAGTTCCTCCAGGATTCGAACCTCAGAGGAGGAGCCGGCGCCAGAGGCAGTGACTTACAGGACTCGGCCAATGCCCGCTGCTCTAAAACTAGTAGTCAGACACAAATAATTTCTGACAATTTTTCCTGATGTTTATTATTACCACAAGGAAAACTGCTTGTTGTCAAGGAGTGAGAATGAAAACCCAGGTCATAATTCAGTCATTCTTCAGGGATTAATCAGGAGAAGGGAGGAAAAATGAAGCCACATCCAAGGAAAATGGAAATCTGTACTGACTAAGACATTTATTTCTCTACTAGGTCTGAAGTACGCTTGCCTAAAGCAGACAAAGAATTCTCTTGGGCTGCTTTTTTTCAGTATGCAGATTTAGTTTTGGAGAAAGAAAGTGAGTCTCAAGATGTCTGGTTAAAGGAAAGGTCAGGAGCACTGCAACATGGAATGCTATTTAAGCATGTTTCATTTAATTGAAAAATTTTAATGGTAGTGAATAGATTGCAAAAAGCAGGCAGTGATTTTGGAGCTATATTAGCAAAAAAATCCCTGATGCAGCGTGTACAGTGAGTCTTGTTTAAGATGAGCCCTAGCACTTAAAGAACTGACAGAACAGACCTTTTGCACTAATTTGAAAGCCTGATTGACTGCTCTTGAAAAAAATTGTGACCTGAAAGGCCAAGCCCAAGTATGCAGAGGGCTCAGTCCCATCCTTTTCTCCCATTACCTAATGGCAGAAATGTTGCTCTCATGCTCGAGTAGGTGAGGAAGTGTCAGTTTAGGAGTCACCATAGGAAAAAACCACCACTACAGCTGATCCCTGGGTAAAGACTGGTCTGCTTAGATTAGAGTTTTGTTCAATTTGTAGCCAAACAGCAGCAGCAGAAGGGCTGCTGACATTGAGAGGTTTGGCTGTGGATGTTACTGTTGGGTATGATCCACCGGTGGCTGTTGAATAATGTTTGACATTTGCATTTTGCAGTTCACAGAACTATGACACCTCATGTCAGCGCAAATAAACCTGCTACAGTCTGATACTGTACTTGAGGCAGTAGATTGGAAATTGATTGTGTGACTTATCTGAATATAAATTGCGTATTTATTTACCCCAAACCATGGACTTGCAATTAGTCAATACATATTCATAAAATATGTGTTAGGTAAATTAACACTTGCCTATTGTAAATTACAACTGAGAATAATTTGCGGTGGCCAGGAAGTCGAAAATGCAGTTAATTTTAAAATGGATTTGATGCATTGCATTATTTAACCATTCCCTGAATAATTTCAGGCCATGAATTTTGATACGACAGGAAGTATTGCTGACATACTGAAGAAATTTGCTTAGAAAAATTGCCTTTCTTTTCCATATATTGATGCTCTTTTGCATATATGTTTTAATTGACCAGTTCAGAAAAAAAGTTATTCAATTTTGGCCTATCCAATTGGCCTTAAATTTTTGTTACAGAGAGATCTATACCCTCTATACATTTCTGCTGTCTTTATCCATGCTATCCAGGATCCTTCCCTTATAAATGAGAATATAATGTATCATGTATAATCTACATTAATGTTGGCTTGCATTGCTCCCACCAGGGTAAGTTGTAGTATTTCCCATCCTGGTGAAATAGTGGTTTTGCAATGTATGGAAGGTGTGGCTTCTGGGAGAAAAGACTTCATACTTTGGCTAGAGACTACATGGAAGATATTTGTAGCCATGCTCTGTCTGCTTTAAATCAGTACCTGAATCTAATTATTTTGTCTTTTAGCTGAATGCCTTGTACCTCGACTACTGGACATGAATGTGGCTAGTGTGTGGTCTCTAAAACTGGTCAATAGCTGTTGCCACTGGAGGAGTGTAGAAGCTGGGCACGTTTGGAGAGATCTCTATTCAGTTCATGGCTCAGTTTTCAGTAATACACAGTGAAGAGGCTTCCTCAGCCAGCAGTGTTTTCCTCTGTATTTCTAGCTCTCACTGGCTTTTCACCCTATTTGAAGGTGTTTCCTCTGTTCTTTCTCCCAGATATTTACTGTAAATTAAATCTCAGCTCTGAGTGGCCTTTTGGAAATTATCACTGAGCACTTACTTGTTAGCTCGAGTACCAAAAACATGTTGTATGTGTGGAAATGGGGTGTGGGTGGATGTGAATAGTACTTCAGAGGCAAGGGCCAAACTCCAGAAATTGTGTTCCTCTGCCAAAACAATTTATGGTATGAATGATGTTCTACAATCTTCTGCTGAGTAATGTATTATTGTTCAAGTGGGTAGTTGGGTTGTTTGTCAACAAGGGCAAGGTAAGTGATGTTCAGCCTAAATAAAGGTTCAGTTCAACCACTAGAAATAAGAGGAGAAGACAGGATAAGGCTGATGGTAATTTGTACAACCAAACCATGGAATTGAAAAGTTTCTTGTGGTGAACATTAATGGCTGTGTGATACAGTTTTGTCCCTCTGGGAACACAGAAATGTAGAATTTAAAAGCAAGTTCATGCTGAGAAGGAATTTTTCATTTTCTGGGCATACACTGAGCCACTGGTGCCCAATGTGTAGAGGGAATTATTTTCTCTTTTCTTCACAGAATGTAAGTCTTTAAAATTGGAAAAAGTAAAATACTTTTGTGATTATATGTATCTCGACCACATAATAGTTTTTTCTATTGAAAACCTGAAGATTGTGGAATTACTTTGTGCTCAGAGGGTACAAAGTCTGCCTTCTCTCTTAGGTCATGTGGAATAATGAGCATTCCTCTGTCTCTAACAGCAAATAAAGGAATGTGAGGTGATTCACCTCTGGTATTCTCGAGTAGTTGTTATTTTCAGCAGCAGTTCCTCACCTGTTGGAATGTGATTGTGCCTCAAATAAGTCCATGTTCAGATATTTAAGTACTGAAATATCTGCTCACTTTAGAAAGAAACCTAAAAAGTGACTTCCTTTCTGTACCTGAGGACACGTACACACACATGCATATATATATATTTTTTCCCCCCCATCTTCACAGCATTTATAGTATGCTTCCAGCATACTGATGCTCAAGGAGAAATGTTGCTGGAAACCATTCACATGGCAGATTGCTCAGCCTGTGTGGTACAGATATGTAAGGGAGAGTGTTCCAAGACTCCGGAAAGGTGCCTTTTGCCATAGGGTGTAGAAGGTTAACCTATTTTCACTTGGACAGATTGAAACTGAGATAATAAAGGTACTCAGTGGTGGTAGCTGAACTCAACAAACCAAAGAGGGATGCTTCTGTCATGTGATTCATTGCTTCAGCTGTCATTACTCTCTGGGTGTTTTCTCTCTTGTCCTCCTTTCCTGGACATCTGCAGAACAGAGCAGATAACATTCCTGAAGACTTTATTCTTGCCCTTCCTTAGTAACTATGGTGTTAAGTCCAGCCCGGTGTCAAGGAGCAGTGGTGTGACAAAAAGACAGGCTGGAAATCTGGGACTGGTGTGGGAACTTTGGTGTGGAGGCATCACTTACTTCCATGTTGTAGAAATCTGTCCACTAAGGACTTCCTATCATTCAGAATAAAATTCACCACATGCTGGTAGTTGCACTGTTGAATTTAATTTCATTCTTCTAAATGACATCAACTTTTGAAATAAAATTAGCTTGAAACAAAATGTCATCAGGTTACATTTATGAATTGGGAAACTACATTTTAAACCAGGAAATCACATTGTTTTAAAAAGTGTTACAGAAATAACTTTAATGTTTTCTGGAGTAAGGTTTTGGAATTGTTTTGTGCCTAGGAAACTGAGTTTTTAAAAATGGATTTACTGTTATTTGAAAAATACTGACAGGAGAACTCTGTTTCAGTGAAGTGGGAACAATGCTGCTCCTGCTCCAGGTAAGCTGTGTTCTACTTACTGGAAGTAATGATACTTTTCTCAGTTTGTAAATTACACCACATAAAACAGGAAGAATGTTCCTAATTAGCAGAATAATCTAAGGGCACGTGCATCTGTAGAGGGCAGTACAAACCGGGGGATGGCATTTTAGGTGCCAAACACTGAATAATTTCTGCTCACCTCCCTCCTTTCTCTCTCCTTGTATTTGAATAGCAAAGTGTCTAGTCTTCCCCTTTCCAGCTTATAGCATGAGACATGAGTTTTTGGCGCCTCTCCCAGAGGGCCAAGAATTCACAGGCTTTTATGTTTCACAGCTCTCTGGTAGAGGTTCAGGTTAAAACACAAATAAAGCGCAGGTTAGCCACCAACTAGATAGCTATAGCTGTAGCTCCAGAGTGCATTTTATCTTCAAGATGCATCTATATTAGTGGTTGCGTTTGTGTCAGGAGGGAGCTTTTGAAGAAAGCCATCTGTGCATCCCTCTTAGTGTACTTTTATTCACACAGCAAAGTAGCCTTGAAGTGCTCAAACTGGATTTCTTTGGCATGAAAGTGACTGCAAGATGTGCTCCAGGATTGCCCCAAATGCATTCCAGCTATTAATGGACCTTCAGTTCACAGGAGCAGAATAGAAACAGGATGGGATAAATCTCACTGACCATGTGTGTGAGTGATGGTCCTTACTAACAGTTGTTTCTCTCCAGATGTCTATCCTTGGGTCACTCACTAATGTAGGCATAGGGGTTTTTTGTTTGGTTGTTTTTTTTTTTTTTTTTTTTCTTTTTTTTTTCTCTCTCTCTTCAGGAGCAAGGAATGGGTACACTAATAAATTATTTTGCTATTCAGTTTTCCATGTGTGCTTAGTGATCTGGCAGTCTGCCTCTTACGTCAATCTGGCTCTTCGTCACCAGTTTCCATCTCCAGCTGTGGTCCTTGGGCAGCTCTCTGCACAGAACTGGCTCTGGTGATCACTCAAATTTATAGTTTTATCAGGCAAATAGACAAAGGAGCTGTGACCAGATCAGACTGAGGCAGAGTAGCTAATACTCAACTCATGGATGATGGCATGGGGACAACAGACCTGATGCCCTGCTGCAAAGAGCCCAGCTGCATCTTAGGGAGAGGCTCGAGGGCTCATCCAATCTTAAATCTGATTTTTGTCCTTGCCTGAAAGCAGATAAATGCACTGGGATTCAGAAGGGAACAAAGAATTTGCAGATTACCATGGATTTTATTCACCACTAAAGCTTCATGTCTTGATGGTGGAGTGGGCTGGCTTCACTTAGGGTTTGCTGTGGAGCCTGCTCACGGATTAGTGCAGAATTACCCAGACTAGGCAAAATCTCCACAAAAATCTTACTGTAGTTTCCCAGGGCTTGATATTGCAATACGTTCTGTATCTGCCTCTGACCGTTGTAGTCTGAGATGATGTTCATCTATACACAGTCAGTCAGGTTGATCTCGTATGCTGCCCTGTGGAAAGATGCTTATCTCCACAAGTATCTGCACTGTAGGTAGAGGGCTGCTTTTTCTGAATTTCCCAGGGCATCAGGCAGGTGTACTCTTCACAGAATTCTTAGGTCTTAAATTTGTTTCTTTCACTGATCCTGCAGATCCAGATTATTCTACAGAATATACAATAGAATGACAACTTTTCTGTGTTTGTTTCCTAGAAGAATGATCACAATATGATAAAACCAAACAAAAAATTCTTCACTGAAAGCTGATCCTAATCATGCTCTTATGGGCATTTTTAGAAAGAAATAATTGCTTGCATGAAACAAACCTGTAGCTCTGTAATGATGTACCATTGATGACTTCTGAAGTATCTTTGAGCTTGAAAAGAATTTCATGCTTCAAAGAAGCAGTCTTGGAGGGTAAAAGAAAAAACAAAATTCTTCTCTGGCCTATAAAAGAAAGTAACCTACTGGTACTTTCAGAAGAATTACCTAGGAAAAGAAAATGTAGGAATTTTCAAAATGAAAATGTAGGAATTTTCATTTTCTTGAGTAGTAATAATTTTCTTTCAATGGTAGAAAGAAGTGGATTTTCTGTTAATATTGAATGAGATTATATGCTAAGTAAAAATTCAGAAGATAAGATGGGTGATTTCAGGCAATCCTAAACACATTGTCACACATCCTGAGGTAAATTGTTGAGAGAATTTATGGGGAATTTATTTAAGAGTCAGTGTTTATATTGCAGCTTGGTCCCTTCAACACCAGTTTCAGGTAACACAGGAGGGGTTCTGGCCTTAAACATTACTCTAAATTGAGTGACAGTGGTAATAAAAATAGAATACATTTAGCACTTTGGTTGTTCAGAAAGATGGTGAAATTGTATACTTTACATATGTAACTTTGTTTCATCTGCCTTGGAAAAACCTGAAATCATTGTGGTGTTCATTTTATTCAGTAAGAAATACATTTATTTATCATTTTGTGAGACCTATACTTTCAAGAAAATTCTTCCTAACCCCTTCAGATTCATAAACTTGTGGTAGTGAAAATCATTTTATCCTTCTGTAGAAAGCTCTTGGTTTAATTTTTGCTCCTTGCTTAACAGTCTATTGAGTACTTCATTCACTTGTGACCTGTAAGATAATGAATCATAGAATCTCTGCAGTTGGAAGTGGCCTCTGGACATATCTAGTCTAACCCTACTGCTCAAAGCAGGGCCGGTTAGGGCAGGGTGGTGACTCCACAATCTCTCTAACTCATTCCAGCATTTGAATACCTTCACAGTAAAATCTGTTTCTTATAATGTTTGAATGGAATTTTCTGTATTTCACATGATGCACATCGCTTCTCAGACTGTTACTGGGCACCACAGAGAAGTCTGTCAAAGGTCAAAGTGTGCACTGCAGGGGCTGTTGAGTGCAGAGACGGAAAGGCTTTCTAACCAGGGCTATCGTGCTCACCTCTCCTTAGCTCTTCCCCTTCACAGAAGGCAACCCAGCAAGGGTGTCTCTTACTGCTTTGGCACTACTTCTTTCTGGTTTTAATAGGAACTTGTGGCTTTGGTTGCCAAAAGTCAGACAGAAGGCTTGGCAAGATGCTTCTGATCTGTGTTCCATTAAAATAGTGACTTGTGACGGTATAACAATAATCTGACGTGTGTCTTTTCATACTGTGTATTTAATGTATTTTGTAATATATACTTTGCTGTATGTGTGCAAGAAGACTCTGAACCAAATGCATCCGTAGAATAGGTTTGGAAGGGTCCCTATCTTCAAATGTCTGTTGCTACTCTTGACTTCTGGGGTAAGTCTATAAAGGTGGCATCCATATTGTTAGACACCTTCTTCAGAGGGTATTTCCCAACGCCTAAGCCAGGGAATGCAGAGTCTCCCAGCCCCATCTCTATATCATAGATTTTTGAAGAGAGGATTGGTTGTATCTGCAGTGCATACTACTTGATCCAAGTCTGCTCCAAGTCCAAAGTAGCAACTGTGTGGCTGTAAGGAATAGTTACTGGAAATTAATGAATTTTTCAAGTCAAAAAGTCTCAAATGCAGTGATGCCTCTTTCACAGCCTCAAAGCTTGTCATTTAGTGACTGTTATGCCCCAGAGCATGTACTGAGTGGCTGTGCAGACATCTCAGGGAGCAAGACTTCCTGGAGAGCACTGCACTACTCAGGTGTGGAACAACCTAAATTTAGTTTTATTCTATGCTGCCTGTGAATTTGCTGGACTCAGCAGTAGTCAGTTATATCCAGACTTCATCTGGGAAACACCTTCCAGGTTACTTTTGAAAGGGTCTAGGAATGAGTCAGGACACACATGTTGGATTTGAAAAGTCAGAAAAGGCAGAGCTAAACTGACAGCGTAGTAGTACCCAATAAATGTTCCAAGTTTTGTCATCACCAGCAAAATTACAGCTGAGCATGTAATTTTGTGATCCTTTCAATTTTAAACAGATTCTTGAGGATATAGTGACCCCATATCCTCCTCTTCCATCTACTAGTCTGACAAAACCAAATAAATGTAATCTATCTTGGAATCTTATGGGATGGTCAGAGTGGACTAAACTCAGCTTTTCCAAGTCAAAATTTCAAATGTACGGTATATGCAACTGCAGTTTCTATCCAATTTTCTATCAGAGTGTGTCCATTCAATCTGCTCTTTGCACCTACTGAAATATTGACCAATATTCCAGGATCTTTTAAGGTATTAAATTCTTTTTTTCTCCTAAATTTGTGTCTCGAAAAGGTTAATTGTGCCACCCATGAACAATTCCACTTATCAGATCCTCCACTCTTCCCCTGAGAACTTTTATTTCTGTCATTGTGTTGATTCCTGCTTGCTTCTCACCAACAACTCCCTTTGATTCCACTCCATGTATTTATGTAGAGTACTACCCGAGAGCTGAAGCTGCTTGTACACCACGGGCTCAGACACCTATGCTGGTACCATTATTGATCCTGCAGGAAATGTCATGTCACTGAAACTCCAGCAGAGATCAATGTGTGTGCAGGGCTGCAAAGAGCAGTGAGATGTGCCAGCTACAGCAGCTTAACTTATGTCTTCACAGTGTTCTGAATGCAGCTGGATGGTTTACTGCGAATGAGATAAATGATAGAAAAATTTTGAACCGCCTTTAATTGTTTGGCTTTGCGCTCCTCTGTTGTAGAAAATTTCTTCATTGAAACAGAGGCAAGAACATGATATGCAATAATCAGAATGGCATCTTTTCTGTTTTCACTTTCAATGAATTTCACAGCCAGAAGAGTTGCATTTGAGTGCTTTTTAATTTTTGGGTACTGTTACTAATCCATCCCTAAAGGCATAGGTCACTGAGGTTCTTGTTAATACATCCCTTGGGGCAGATTAGAGCGAAACAACACTGAATGACTGGTGTATACATAGATATGTGTATTTTAGAACAACTTGGTTGCAGTGGAAAAGATGTATGTAGCTGTTTTGGTTATTATTATCTATAGTAATATAACCTTATAAAAGTATAACTCTATCAGTTAAGAATAAGGAAAAGAAAGAAAGGATAAGAGTAGATAGTGGAGAGGAACTGTGGATCCAGTAACTAGATGTGATTATTGCAATTCAGATGTCCACTGGATGAAATGATGGTCACAGTCTTGATCTGTAGAGGATGGGGGAAGTCTACAAAAAGAAGAGTTCAACAGGTTAGTATATTCTCAGGTTCAGGTGGGAATGCCCAGGTACCTCCCCTGGGTGGGGAGTTTTAACACTGTTTGCAGTTACATCAGATTGTGGTTTTTTTTTTTTTTTTTTTGTTTGTTTGTTTTGTTTTGTTTGTTTGTTTTTTTTGGTGTAAATATAGGAATCTCCTTAAACAAGGAAGTTAAAGGAATTAAAAAAACACAAACAAACAAACAAAACCCAAAACCAACCAACCAAAAAAAAAAAAAAATCCAGCATCCCCTCCTTCTACCAAAATATTCTGTAGCTGCTTGCATTCTAGCCAGCCCCTGCTTTCAAGGGGCATAATCACAATTAAACTGTGCCAGTTTGCAGCATGGACATGAATGTGGGTCACAGCACTTGACTGGCTGTGCTTGTCCCCTTGACACCCTGTGTGGTAGCATATGGAAATCCATTAGACCATGATACCTGATCAGTTGATGCCAACTGTTGGGCAGGAGAATGAGTGGTGGATATTAGCTGTGGTCAGTGACATCCAGAATCTGTTCTCTCTGAGCTATTTAAGCAGAACAAACAGGATTACTAGTGAGATAAACAGAATTATATTTTCAGAATAATTAGGAGGCTAAGAGATTATAAAATGAAAAATCAAACAAATAGATATAGTTTAGACATTCATTGAGAAGGGAAAAAGAAATTAACTATAGTAAAAATAATTTCTCACTTTTTTCCTCCTGAGTTTTATATTCTCAACCTTGGCCACCTCTGGGCAGTCACATATCTCAGGGGTACAGTTCTGTACAATTGTCTTCTTTCTCTGGCAGTTAAAAAAATAAAAAAGTGAGATACAATGGTACAACATGTAAGGCACAACCAGATGTGGGGAAAGTAAGTTGTGTAATTGTCTTAGCATTTGTGAGTGTGCACCAGGAGTGAATACTGAATAGAGTTCCATATCTTGAAGAAATATTTTCATAGGTTACTACTCAGCTTAATAGTGGGCAGATCAACACATTTTTACTTTGGAAACTTTCAGCTTTACTTTTTGATCAAAGGCCAAATGCATGTGCTATTAAGATATTTTTAGTGAAGTTTTCCTAATGATGGAGGTAAAATGGGTGTTACTTTCTGCATGTATTGTCCAAAACCAATGTAAGGACAGGCATCGTGATCAGAAAGACTCTTTCTGGTGACAGCCTACTTTCTGCTATCTTTAGATTTAGAAAAAATAAAGGTACTTTTTCTCATTAAATGTAACCTACTTGTACAATTCACTCATACTGTGATATATAATATACTTTACTGGGAGAGAATGTGCACACATCTTCCAGAAAAGAAGGCAATTTTAATCCAAACTCTTCTGTAAAGAGAAAGGACAGACATCCATTTGGTTTATCTAACATAGTTTTCCTTGCATTTATTCACTTTCCATAATGAGGAAATCATGAGAACTTCTTTATCTGTGAATTCTTTTCAGTTTTTTCTCAGGGATGTGCCTGTGCTGAGTTGGCCAGCAATACCTGTGGGAAAGTTTGTGAAAGGATCAAATTCTGCAGTCTTGGAGTTTATGGCACCTGCCTGCTTAAGCCCTGGAGTCACCTTGGCTGACTTTGGTGTCACAGCTCAATTGAGGCAAAAAGATATTGTTTAGCAACAAAAGAGTCTGTAATAAGCAACATCGAAACAACTTTTACTTTGGACATCAAATTAGATTATAAAAAGATTAGAAATTAGTGGGATATATTTAGAAGTCAGGCATGGTTGTCAAATCACTACAAGGATTTTCAGGAGAAGGTGAAAGAGAGATTTGGCCTGCGTTCACAGATCTTTGTAGGTAAATTGAACCTGTACTATTCATAGAAAGTGGATCCTATTCTACAACTAATTAAAGCTGGAAAGTTATATAAAGGATACTACTTTTTTTAAGGCAAGTGCATCAAATAAGCATTAACCCAACCTCCAATGGTTTCTTTCAACGTGAATTATGCTGTAATTTTTAATGTATTTCCTGCTGTACAAGAACTATTCTTAAGTAGTCTTAGTGAGCCATTTCCAGCTAGCAAAATGAGTGCTTCATCATAAATATTATTGTAGTATTTTAAAAAAGGGTTCCAAATAGTGGACCATTTTCTTCTCTGTGATTACTCTGGCTCTGCCTGAGCCAGCTCCCATCAGGTCTTCACAAGCTCTGTGTCTTTCTTCAGGTGTTGATGTTCTTCGTACAAGATCTGTCTCTGGAAGATCTTGTCATTCTGAATATTTTGCTGATAGATGGTTTATAAGCTTTTTGTGCTAAAGCATCAGCCACAATATTAGTTTGCTCCAACAAGTTGTTAAGCAATCTTAACGTATTTTCCTTACTGAAGATGTTGACTTAGGTCTTCATCAATAAGAAATATGATAATCAACCTGCTTTGATCAGTCATTGTTTGATAGGAAACTAGTTTAAACAGAATATAATTTCTCTTTACTTTGAAAGTGAATGTCACTTTTTTTCCCCCCCCCATTTACTGAACTGATATCTAATTTATAGCAGGCTAAATTTTATTATTTCACTGGAGGCTTTTTCCTGGCTTATACTGATGCAGATGAGAGCAGAGCCCTCTTCTACCATCAAGGAATGAACATAAACCATCATTAATTGCAATTTCATCAGATGACTGATAACATACCCTTAAGCTAAGAATAGCTGTGTCTCTTTGAACCACTTCTAATACAATTATGAAAGGCAGAAGAGCTTTAAAAGTGGATCTAAATACATTTAAAAGGGGTAAGAGTCTTTGAGTAGTGTACATGAACAAGACCTGAATTACGAGATTTTGGAAACTAGCAATGTTAAGACTTCTCATAGTGGATACAGGTTTGTAAAAATTACATGCTTTTATTTTTTATCTGCTATCCTATCAGAAAAAGAAAAAGATGATGCTTACAACAATATTTTTATGGGTCTGCATCAAAGAACACCAATCATCTATAAAAATATCACTCCTGTTTGAAGCTTTTTCCTTTTTATTTTAGCATGAATGTTGTATAGTGAAAGTTTTAAGGAGACTGGAGGCAAGACAGTTTTTCAGCTTTTAAAAAATTTTTGAAATGGTCAGACCTGACAATACACTGGGGTTAGGTCATTCTACTTTATCTTGTGTTAAGTGCACTTCCAGTTCCACTCATGTGGGTCATATGTGGGTCACCCAACCATAAGGGAGAAGAAGGAAAAAAATAAACTAAAAAAAGGAAACAACAACTCTAAAGATTTAAAATTTTATAGGGAAATACATAACAGCCTGACATGGAATTATTTTGACATTTATACAAACTGATTCAACTTCAAGCTGGCAGTATCACTTTAAAAATGAATTATTTTCTCAGTCTCATGTAAGCTATTTTTATTTGACCCAGACATTCAGCTAAAATCAGTGATTCAGATCTATCACTAACTGTACCTTGAGACTGGTCTTCAGTATGACAGAAGGGATCCATATTCCAGATATAGTTATGATCCAGCTTCCCTGAAGAAGATATTTTACTGTTTAAGAATCTAAAAATAGGATTATTCCTCCTGTTGACATCTTGTGTCAAAATCAACACAGGTTTCTCTGGGGGGTTTCACAAGCACAGCATCAATTTGACTTTAAGCAATGCTGTTCTACAAGGGTTGCATTAAGATATTGTCACCAGGGTTAGTTTAGCAACTTTATTAATTGCCTCCACAGCGCCCTGCTGATCTTCAGTGTGGATGCTTGGAATCACACATGAAGAAGAGCTTCTGTTAATTTGCAGAAAGTCTCATGAGCTACTTACTTTTGTCTAGGGAGTCGGTAACACAACTCCACCTTTTCCCAAGTCCTTCTACAGTTCATTTCCTCTGTCAATGAATGAAATATTTGGTTCAAACTGAAACTTCTTTTTCTTTGGTAATCTGTAGAAAATTCCAAGTCTTAGTTTGGTTTGAATGAAAGTAAATTGGGAATATGGATTTTTTTTTTTTTTGATTGTGTATCTTTTTTCTTTTGCCACTTAATTGGAAAAATCAGTTATTCACTTAATTCTAGTTTTAGTGACAAGTGAAGTTCTAGACTTCTAATTAAACTGCTCAGTGGGCACTAGATCAAGTTACTGTGTTTACTGTGGCATTTCTTGTAAGTAAAGTGAGATTTGCATCAGCTGATGATGCAAAAAAAGAGAAGTGAAATAAGTTTAAATGAAATAGGCTAGGCTGTTAAAAGTGACTACAGCCAAAAGAGAATAGGAGGCTGCAGAGGGTACATTATCCCTTAAGGTAGGAAGGATGATCTGGAAGCACCTGTTTCCACATACTATGAAGAGAGAAAAATCAGCACAGACTGGATGCCTGACTTTCACTGTCACTTCAAGCAATTCATCTTAAAATCTTAGGAGACATCTTTTGCCTTAGGAGTATTCATATTGAGTGTCTTGAACAATGCACCAGTTATTTAATGAGATTGAAACAAGCTATTTAGAGGTCTTCACAATTTATTTTTTTTTGTCATTTTGGATTTGAATGTATGTACTTTAGGCTAGCATTCTGCCCAGATTGAAATCCTGACCTCTGCATTGCTAAAAGTCATGCCAGAATGATGTATTCCACTCAAATACAGATTTTAAAATGCTTCCTGTTTAAAAATTTAATTTTTTTCCCTATTTGAATCTTGTTTCATATTTTAATAATGACATGAATAATTTAACAGCATTTTGGCTAAATAAAAACCTCTACGACATGCTTTCTCCTCTATCATTTGAGACACAACTATGCAAAATAATGTCTGTGCGGATGAACAGAGGTCTCCCCTGTGACCTGTGGTGTGTATAATTTTAATCACAAGACATTTGCTTGTGCAGGCACCTTAATGGCTGAGGACAGAAATCGGTATGAAGGTTTGTCTTAGTATCACTGAGACTCTGTACAGTTGTGTTAAGACTGTTCATTTGTCCTTGTTGTTCTGCTACAGAAATCCTGCAGCGGCGTGGGGGACAGAGAGGATGTCAAGTGCAGGATGCGTTTCCCATCTGGTTTGCAAATATGCTCCTATGAAGGGAGCAATATGTCTGACATTTTCCTCATGCTGAGATCTTTAGAAAGGGCTTTCAAGATCTGATCAAACAACTGTAGTTCAAGAAGACTGACAGGCAGCTGGTTTAGACTCTCTGGGTTCTTTATTTTGCCAAAAAACACCCTCAGCTCATAAACCTTCATAGAGGAACCTTAGGATTTCTTAGACTCAGGTCTGCAATTCATTTTTACCAGGAGATGCCAAAAAAAGCCATGTTCCCCTCATGAATGTGAAAATAACAAATGATCCAGGTGCTGAGACTCAGCCCTTGGTTGCTGTGAGCTAATGTATCTCAGTGGACAGCTGTAGAGCTGTGTGTGTTGGCCAGGTCCCATGCTATACTAAGGCTCTGGTCATCCCACAGAAGTATAAATATGAATTTCTATTGTGTATTTGCTATTAAAGTATTGAATTGAAGCTAGCAAACAGTTATTCTGTTTTGTTGACCTGGGAAAATTTTTACTTGTTTTCCATAAAGAGATGAAGGTAAAACATTAAATACATGATGATATTTAGAAAATATATGCAAAACTGTTATTGAAATATTACTTTGTGTAATTGCATTCTACTAATGACTACTAGGTCCTAAGGTACAGCACTCCCGACTTCTATTCAAGGTTTTTGGTCTAGCAAACAGAACAGGCTGCCCACAGCATTCCACAGCCAGGCTGTAACTCTCTAACAAGAAAGTTAACCCTTTTTGGGCCTAACTTTTGCCTCAATTCCTAGAATATCAGTAATATCAATAACTTAATGGAAGTATGGTCACATTTTCTTTCTACTTGCCATTATCGATGCTACACTTCTTCAGCTAAGCTGAGCATGTTTCCAGGCTGTCCTTTGGAAAGCCAACGACTGCAAGGCAATTCCGAGTTTCCTCTCCTGACACTGATAGAAGAACATTGTACTTAGATGAATGGTGCTTCTTATCATCTTTTCCCAAGTTAAAATTTATGAGGTTATGAAGGGAGACAAGCAGATAACAGGTGAGGACATACGCAATGTATCTACTCCTAAGAATACT
Source organism: Formicarius rufipectus (assembly GCA_013399695.1). Classification (NCBI taxonomy): domain Eukaryota; kingdom Metazoa; phylum Chordata; class Aves; order Passeriformes; family Formicariidae; genus Formicarius; species Formicarius rufipectus. The sequence goes on from VXAU01000753.1 coordinate 867,506, forward strand.
TGCGTGCTCATGTGATCATACTGGTGCAATGACTTGACTCTGGCTGGATGCTATGTGTCCACCAAAGCTGCTCTCTCCCTCCCCTCCTCAGCTGGACAGGGGAGAGAAAATACAATGAAAGGCTCATGGTTAGCATAAAGACAGGGAGAGGTCACTCATCGATTACCTTCATGGGCAAAACAGTCAGCTCAGTGAATTGAATGTATTACCCATCAAATAGTAAATTTTGTTTTGTTGGCATTCTAAGGGCAAATTGCACGTTAACTGCGCCATGATGTAAACTAATTATTTCACCTCGGGGTTCTACTGGTCTGTATAGACCTGCATGTTGGCTTAATTGCTGATTGGTGTGGCTATCTCTTCATGGGTCCATGTATTCAGAAGATACAGACTTGTAGCAGAGCTGTGGTGCTTCAGACACTGCTAGGTAGGTAGCTTTGGGTTTCTCCTAGGCTTCTGTAGAAGTCAAATTCTTAAACTCATATATAACATCATCATTGCTTGAACAACCTGAGGTCCCATGTCACTGGGCTAGGATTGATGCCGTAGGACTAAGCTGAAAAGGGTGTTGATGCAAACTGTAGCAGTGTGAAGCTGATACTGCACTGAACCATGACTGTTGGTTCAAAAAATGAACAACTGTCTTTATGTGATGAGCATCTTAGGCATCCTCAGCTGAGACTTGAGTAAAAGATCCACACATTTAATTCTGGTTTTTAGACTTAATGCTTCCTGTTAAAAAACACCCGAAAGAATGTCTATTTGTTAGAAGAGTGATTTCTGAACAAATGGACAAATATTTAATTGTCTGATCCTTGTACTGCGTCTTGGAAGTCATTAGATAGAAATTAATATTTTGATTGTAGTTTGATTTCATTTATGCACATGTATCTGAATTAAAGTCAGCCATCTTAATTTGTATCTGAATCTCTGAGATCAGAATCTCACCTGCTAGGTGTACCTTGTTTGGATGCAGTACCTCATTTCCATACACAGTAAACTCAAGCATAAATATTAATCTTCTCCTCATATATTCTTCTTGATATGATTGCTAATATTTCACTTCAATGCAGATGTGACATCACTTCAAGCATCTTCTATTTAGATGATTTTGAAATAGGCAGAATGAGATTGTTTTGGTGTGCCCTCTGCAAGTGTCTGCTTGCAAGGCTGAGACAGCAAATCTGAGGCAAAAGGAGCTGACTCAACAGAGCCAGTTATATTTGTCAGAGCTTATCATCGCAATTTTTCTAGGATGCTTGGCTCAAAAACTACTCTACACATATACACACACATGAAGATGTACACAAATAGAAAAATAGGCACAAAAAAAGATCAGAAGTGACTGCAAATAACTTTCATTATTCACTTCTCATGTATTCTTTGTAGCATATCAAAATTAAAAAGCAAAATAGGGTCATTGCAATGTTTGCTTTACAGTACAGATACTATCTGCTGTTGTCAGGCTTCATCATGGTATATTCAGATTTCCCTCTTTTGCCTCGACTATCTGTCATGATTTAGGGATGTCTTAATCACATTTAAATGAGTATTTGACATATCCATGTTTAGGTTATGATTAAAGAGTTTTTTGAGCTCTCTAGCAGCTGTCAGTTGTAGTGTGCTAGTTATGCAATGTTTACAAATGACATGAGGGACAGTAGAAAAGCATCATTACATTCCAGACAGATAATTTATAATATTCCAGTATCCCCTCATTTGTGATATTTGTAATGACAACTGTTTTTCAAGGCCATCTGATTAATAGCTGTTCAGCATGTAAGACAAGGTAGAGGAGAAGGCATAATTAAACACACAGATAATACAGCCAATAACAAAGACCAGTAACCGATCATCGGGCAACTGAAAAAGCCACTCCAGTGCATCCTTGGAAAGATTTAACCTAGAATTTTGTATCTGGTAAGAAGGAAAGCAAAATTTTCCTCATTGTTGCAATCTCTCTGCCTGTTAAATTCTAGGTCTAACATTTCTGTGTGGCCCTGCCCTCTTCTCTCTCTGAGTGCATGTGTGTGTGTGTGTGTGTGTGTGTGTGTGTGTGTTTTGCTGGTAAGCTTCAAGCTGGACTAGCTAGTGAGTAAGAGTCTGAAACATGAAGAGGCTCAAGGTGCAAGATAGAGGCTGGATAAACAGTACCTGGGGTTCGTGCATAGACTCTAGATGGATTTATAGTCTGGTCTAAGGTTTGAGGAAAGATTGAAAACAGATCTCAAAGGGAGTACAGCCTAAACTCCAATTTAAGCACTTAAAACCTATTAAATCAAAATGTACTTTCTTTTTGCAGATCGTTATCCTTGAAGATGACTGAAGTCTGTATCTCAGTTTTCTGTGTCACATTTCAGGAGTGACAGGGCTGGATATATCAGAATTCCATCACATCCTGAAATGTTACTGAGATCTGCAATCCGGGCCATTTCCTGGGTGTGTCTCTTGGGGAGGTCAAACCAAATAATATGTATAGGGATTGCTTTAATGAAGCAAGATGCACACAAAAGTCACTATTACTTTTTTTCCCAGCACATTGTATTGTCACAGAAATCCGGGGGCAGCCCTGGAATACACTGTAATGTCATGAGCTCTGAATAATGGTCTTTGGCAGTTACAGGTGTCAAAAACAGGAAAGGACTCTGACAATGGAGAAAGTGAGCTGTGTTATTTCCTTGGTGCTGCCTCTTTTATCTCTGAACCAGCTTCCAGCACAGGAATGAGCGGGACTGCCCTTTCTTTGGTTGTGCATTCACCAGTAAGGCTGGGCCCAGCAGAATTGCAAAGATTTCCCTCTGTCACTGGTAATTGGTTTCTAAGTAGCAAAAATATATCATGCACAGCATTACTCTTGAAGTAGATAAACAGCTCAGCTGTGAAGGGTATTTAGTTTTCTGGTCCTGCTGAATGAAGACAGTAAGGTACAAATCACAGCAATGTGATCTTGTTCAGCTGCCATGTACCTGCTCTATGAGAGAAAATCCTGGGCTGCATTCTCATGTTTAATTATGCATCCCAAGCTAGCTGAGATGTGTTCAGCAGAGAGAACCCTTCCCTGAGGACTGGTCGTTTATCACATTAGGAAAGATGCTGAATGATAAGGATGATTGGCCTACAGAAGAGGGGGGACACTTGAGAGGACACAGTTACCCCACTTCATGTGTCTCTGAGATTTTTATTTTATAGTGACATATTTGTCTTTTTCAGTCAAATATTTCAAAATTTTTATTCACATTCATTTTCTTTCTATTCATTTTCACTCAATAGTTTAACCTTCAGTGAAGAGAATAAACTGCTTTACTACCTTCTGATCCCTTTTAATTGTCAACACTAATGAATGATAGAACTAATGCAGGAAATGTCTGTTGAAACTGAATCCATGTGGGATACTAGAGAGTCTTAGAGCAGGATCTCTCTCTCCTACCACAAGAAAGTCTAGATGTTTCCATATGAGCCAGCTACTCTGGGCTCTGATACAGTGCAAGAAATAGGCTTGTTTAAGATTCTTTCTCTTTGTCTGCTTTAGGAAGAAACTCTTTCCTGTATGCACCTATTCATATCAAAGGATGTTTTATTAACTATAAAGTAGTCTAAGAATGTAGTCTAGGTCAGATGTAGGTGCTTATATTGAAAACAAGTTGAAATACATAAAAAGAACTTACATACCTATTTTCCATTATGCTTCAAAACTCTTTTGCATTGTCTGATGAAACACACCGCTCCTCAAACCTGCTTCTTTGCTTCTGGTTTCCGACTTTTGAGCAAATATCCTGCTTTGAGCAAATGTTAGTGTTAAAATAGCCTTTGTTATCCCATAAAGGTTTCATCAGCTTTCCAACATTTACCTGATTTGATGATAACAGGCTTACAGTTAGCAGTGACCTACCAGTACATGGTTGCTGCTTAGTTCTGAGGACAAGAGAAACACCAGGTTTCTCATTTGCACTTGTCATTAGCAACGATGGCACAGAAGCTTGTCTGGAAGGACCCTGCTGGATGTCTCCAGGAGCAGCTAACAAATTCATTGTGTTTCACTCAGAAGAAAACACGTCAGAGAATTTGTCTTGTGCAGAGAAAGGAAAATCAATTAGATCAATACTAAGTAAAAATATTATTGTTTTATTCCAATGGAAGCAAAGCACTGCTGGCATTATTGTAGTCAACCTGTTTTTCCCCTGCAGAATATTGTCTATGTGGAAGAGGTGCAGAGTGACAGTGCTATGACAAGTGAGGCATTTATGACAGCCATTTAAAGCTCCTTGGGGTAAATCTTTGATACTGAAGTATTCCACTCATAGAATTAGAATAAAAAGTGAATAAAATAAATATTTCAGAGAGAAAGAAGGGAAAAGAGAATCAAAGTTGAAGAGGATAGAAATAGGATGAAAGCAAGTGCTCTGTGGGCCATAGGGGAGACAGGACACAACTCCATGTCTCATCGAGAGAAGGAATTGAGTCGCCAAAAGTCCTAGAGGAGCTTTAATGACAGGTTGATAAAGGAGTGGCTGGTTGTTTGCACTGTCCTCTGTCTCCTCCTGTTTCTCCCTTCTGTAAATAAAAGATTGCTGTTTTTAGCCACTCAAATAATCATTTATAGGTGAATAATCGTGACTTACTGAGTAATCAAAGATCTTCACTTAATATCCCTGGTTTCTTATCAGGGTTCAAGTCACTATTTACTTGAGAGTCCAGAAACTGAGACTGGCCCCTAGGACTGCCAGTCAAGGCTTGGCAGAAGAGTTATGTGAATACATGTGTATATATCGTGAGGCTTTAACCACTGTGCAGTTTCCGCTCCACATGGTGGCTGGACTGACTGTACAAGCTATGAATTATTACTGCAGTGCAGCCTGAAGCAGGCTTTGTGTTTAGAAAGCAGACTACTGGGAGTTTTCCCTGCATTGACCTAGGTCAAGCATCTCAGCTGGAAGTTGTTTCTTTGCATGACTTAACCTCATTTGCAAGCTTTAGAGTATTGCTAGCACTAATATTATCTTCTTCCTAGCAGGGAAGAGAATCAAGCTAGATTTGGCTAAGAACCACAACTTCTAGTTATCTGGAATTTTGAATTTAATTAAACTTTTAATGCTATTTAGTTACACTCTGAATTAACTGATTTTTTTCTTGTGAGATTAATGTTGGTTAACTCACACGCCCATGTCTTCTGATGGCTCCCTGGTACTATGTCTCTTTTTAGCCTATAACCCAGACACAGTCCCAGAGCAAAGCCCATCAGGAATCCAGGCATCTTTTTTTGTAAGATTTTGTTTATAGAAGTGAACTGGAGAGCCAAGGCATGGGCTCAAATACACTCTATCCTTGTCTCTTTAATTCCATATCTTGCAGAGTCCCTGCTGTGGTTTTTGCCTCATGCAATCCAGTGCTCTCCTAGACAATGTCTGAGCTGTTTGCATCAGAGTGGATGAGTCCATGCAGTTTCAGACTGAGAGGGAGGTACACTGTGTAGATGAAAGTGCCATGCCACCTGCCCTTGAAGCCAGAGAAAGGGCCCTGTACTTATCAATGAAATCATAGCCTCTGAGCCTTACCTTGAATTTGCCGAGAGCTATAAGTTACTTAAAGACCCAGTGAAGTTTTTTAATGAAGCTTTGTGTCATTAGTCTCTCTACTTGGGCAATAATGAAATATAGTTATAGCACCTCTGTAAAGTTGCTGCTCTCCTCCTGTAGTGACTTTCACACTCCAGGTTATGGGACACAGTACAATGGATAGTATTCATCACTACCAGTGAAATGACCCACACTCTCTGCTTCTGTGCATCAGTTAATAACCTGAATGCAGCACTACTCTGTAATTGGGACAGTGGTGATCCACAGGGAACACAGATCATGAAACTCCCTACTGATTTGTTTTTGTTCTTTAGCTTTTGCTTGTCAGTTCAACCAGCATGGGTTTTAGGGAACAAAATGGACATGAAGGTTGTATCCAGGTGAAATCATAAACAAATGTGGTTCGGGAAGATGTGAGTTTTCAAGCATGAGGAGTTCACTTTAAGATGTTCTTGGAAGAAGTGCTACAGAATGTTTAATGATCAAGTGGTCAGAAACTCAGTGCAACTCTTGTCCAATAGGTGGCACCTTTTAGATGCAAAGTATTTCTCCCCACCATGATCAGGGCACCAAATCACTTCACAGTCAGAAGGAAGAGAGCCATTCACCAAATCACTGACTTCCAAGCACTGACCTAGGCAAATCTGAATTAAGGGCAAAAGCCAGCAGAGATAGCAGTGCTGTGGTAGTTAATGACTGTGTACTGCTCCTAACCTTCTGAATACAAGTCACTGGTAACTGTATTTGATAATGAGGATAGCACTTACCTAGATGAATTCAAGTAATATACACACAAGTGACCTGACAAGCAATTGTGTATTTACATTTTTAGGTCAGAAAAATGAGCATGATTTGCTATGCAATGAGCTAAATGTGTAGGTTGTGGATATTACATTTTGATGTATCAGATGGGCTACTTTTTCTTGGAGGTAATTTGTATGAATAATTTAAAATTTCAGGGAAGATTTTTTTGTTTCTTTCCATTTGTATATATTAAAGTACTATCAGTCTCATACTGCTTGGCGTGGAGTCTTAAAACACAGCTGGAGGTGCAACTAAAGCTCATAACTCAACTGTAGCTTGCTGTATAAACGAACTGATCATCACATTAGTTTTATTGAAATGTATGCAGCATCAACCAAACACCGCTATTTGCTCATCTGGATTTCAGCAGCAGGAAGACATTTAGAGGCACTTGTGTTGTGTGTTCTAATGGCCTGCAGCAGCAAGGGGCTCTTTTGGATAAAACTTCAGTTGAGTCTCCATATTAGAAGAGACTGGGACCTTTGTAATCACTATTAGTTGGTGGGTCTTGTTTTAAGAATTGTGCTTCTTTCAGACTTCATATATCTTAGTCAAGATTGCTGTTTGTGGTCTGTTTTTCCCTTGGTAGTTTGAAATATATATCTGTTTTCCTGTTGGATTAAAAGGAAAAAAAAAAGACATATACAATGTACTTCCACTGTGTTGACATCTTCCTGCTATTGGAACACAGTATTTTCCTTTGACAGAGCAGTTTTGTTTGGCTCTTATAAGAGGGTAAGCCTTGTGGGAGTCACATCCACAACACATTCCTCATGTGGACCTCTGGGAACAGTGTCCTAGGAGCAGTGTCTTGGGAATGGTGTTTGGTATGAATACAGGCCACTGTCTTAATGCTTGTTCTGCTGCTTCTTCAATGCCCACACACAGTCACACATTTGTATTTATACTGCATGCACATCAAGCCCATTATTTCTGTTACAAACCTCTGCAAATCCATTTCTGGTCTCTTGTGTTGACTGTTTTCTAAAGGGGTGACAATGGAAAAGTGCAACATCATTTGCCTCCAAAAGATTTCACTGTGTGGGGCCCTTCTCAGGTTCAGAACAGAAAGACAGTTTAAACCCCAAAACTTTCACCCCTCAGGCAGTGAACACATGTTATTGTCTCTGCTGCTGGGTCCCTCTCAATCCAAACCATTTTAAGCTTCTATGACCTGTAAAAGTTCTTCAGATAGTGACTTTATTAAAAAGCCTGTTTATTTTAGTAGGAATAGAGCCCTCTGAAAATACTACCTTTTATACCTGTGCCACTTGTGTATTTTTGACAGAGAGCTGAATCCAGAACTTCCTCTGGCCTAACTTGACACCTTCACCTTACAACTTGTTAGCTCATCATTCTGTTCTAGTCACTTAATCTCATGTAGGATGGCAGCAAATCTTGCAACTCAGGACTTTACACCACCACAGTCTCAGGTGTTTGGTTTTTTATGTTTTGGGTTTTTTTTTTTTTTTAAATAGAATTTGAAGGCCATTTGAGTAGTGAAGCAACCTTGAGCTATCCTCAGTGTGACCAAAGAAATTACAGCTTGGATTCTTTTTACTACGAAATGTTATCTTGCAGCAGAGGCAAGTGAGTGGAAGAGATAATAGGATTAAAACCAAGTGGCTATACTGGCTTGATGTTTGTTACATCTCCATTTTAATTTCTTTTGCTTCCAAGCAAATACCATCATGTTTATCAGTAATTAAATAGTTTATCTTGCCCAAGTACTGAAGTAAAACCTACAGCTTTAAGGAAAGATAACATTTCCTTTTCACTTGTTTGCAGTAGCACTAACATCAGTAGGTTCCCTGGAATCCCTTGAGAAATATCTGTACAAGACCAGAGAGAAAGAGTGGTTAAAATACCATAATATCCCTCCTCTTCCTGAGTCCCAATGAATGATGTCCCAGGTTCAGTTCATGTAAGCATTAAAAAAATAAATGCACACATTACTAAGTCCCATTTTTTAGGTCTTAATTCTTAACTATGACTTGAAATTATGAAGCTTTTTGCCAGCAGTAATGGAGTTGGCACAGTCGAACAGATCTAGTTGGTTGGGAGTTATATTAAAAGTGGAGTAAATAGATGTATTAAAAATGGAGCAAAAATTGCTGACACAACTATAGTGGTTTTTTTTTAGTTTTCAGGTTTAGTTTTACATAGTAGTAAAATCTAGAAACAATGCTTTTAGAAGATGTGAAGATGATGTACTGATATTGAGTGTCGAGGGTGTGAGAAAACTCTAAAGTGAATGGTTTTTGGCAACAGTTTGAGATAGGCTATTTGTAAGGCCATAATTAGCCATACAAGTTAATGAATGACTGTTAATAGTAAGTGATGTAAATATGAATGACTGTTTCAACAATAAGATGAAGTATTCAAAATGCTTCATGGGATACACACACCAGAACAAAGTTTGAATGAATATGTAAATTTGCCTGTCATGGACTGTAAAAGCATAGAGTCTTTGATGTTCTCCCCAAGGTGTCCTTTTCAACTTTTGTTTTCTGGCTTGTTCTGTCAGGCTGAGGATATTGTGAATATGAAAAGCATACAAATGGCCAGCCAGTTTTTGCTCTTAGAACTGTTTGATTGCATTAAAAAGGTAATCTTTGCTTTTTTTTATTAGATTTTTTTTGGTAGCATTATTAGCATGACAGAGTGGAAAACAGATCCAACACTGGTGGCAGGTGTCAATTGTTTGTTAACCAATCTCAATCTCTTCTGAGGGCCAGCAGATGAGATGACCTGCAGTAGCCTTTGAATCAGATTCTTCCCACAAGCACAATGCTCAAAAAAAGAAAAAAAAAAGTTTTTGTCACACACTTCAGCTTTTTCTTTCCTTTTTCTTACAGTGTTTTACTCAAAGCCATGCAGAGACAGAGAGCTATTAGGGTAAAAATCAAAACCCTCATGGAGTTAGGCTCATCTGACTCCATTTCCTGTAATGTTGGAATATATTGTCTTTAACTGGTACCTCACCAGCTAGCTATCATCTGGCCTCCTGCTGACTGCTGAGTTGTTTATAAAAACACATTTTTCTCTGCATATGATACAGATCCTTTGGAGGGGAGGAGGAATATATTAAGCATGTAGAAGAGATAGACAGCCTTTTCAAGTTTCATGAGTCTTGGTGGGAAATCAAGAGAAGTTAGTGGCAGGAAAAATAATTCAAAGTCTTTAAAGCTCTTTTGAAGTGATTTCTTCAAAGCCCACCTTTTGCATTTTACAGTACAATCCTTAAGCCTGGAGATGCAAATCCAGGCATAATATTGTATCACTGAGGAAATTGCAAGAGTTAAATCTACTGTGAATGAACACACAGGCTGAGATTCATCTCACCTGTCTAGAAATTTGTATGTCTGTGCAAGCTATTTAGTTTCTTTTATCAGTGGGAGATAAGCAGCTGAAGAGGATGGCTCATCATGTCCTAAGCTAGGTATCAAGGAGAAGTGGTTAGAGTCATACTTTGGAAGTCAGTTTATCTGTCCTTTAAATACCTGAAATAGATAACTTTCAGATGACTCAGGCCAGGTTGTGTGAACTCCACCAGCAGTGATCTGCTGGTGAGTGTCATGCTACTAATACCTGAATGTTCACTGCAGAAGAGAAGAAACAATCTAGGTCTTCTGACCCATAATTTAAAAGCTACCTAGGAAAAGGAATAGAAAAACATGATTTATAAGCCTACCTATCTACACTAACATTGGAGGAGATGAAGGAGAGTTCATTTTATGTGATATATTCAGCTTCCTAAATCTATAAGTTACCTGTAAGTTATTCTGGGTCACCCTTTCATAAACAGAATTATTCATTAGACTGGAAATATAACATGAAAGTTTTGAAGATAAGATTTATTTCAAATGAGAATTTAGTATGTGAATTTTGAAAGTGCTCAGTGGTCACTGAACAGCAGCTGGTTTCTGAGAGTTCTACATATAGGTATATCTTTAATTTTAATTTCTGAATGAGAAAACCAAAAGAATCAGAATTAATTGTATTCCTCTCAGAATTTTCCTTCTGAAGCAGACAGCACTCATGTAGCAATGGGAATGGACTCAGGCCAAGGCAAGTCCCCTTTTAAAAATGTAAGGTTAATCCTTTTAAGGCTATTTTTCAAGATGCTGAAATAAAGGAATTAAAAATATTCAGAGATTTATACCATCTTAATTTGTGAGAGCAAGAAAAATATTTTGTAAAAGAAGTCACAAGTTATTAAAAGAAGAAGGGGCTGGTTTGGGGTTATTGGATCCAAATCTGTAAGAAATGGCCCCTTGAAAAGCAGAAACTGGTAATATAAGGCTTGGTTTTGCTTGCTACCACTTCAGCTATTCTGTCAGTTTTTGGGCTTCTCTCCTGCTGTGCAGGAAATCTCGACTAGTCTGTTTGCAGCAGGTTTTCTGGGGTGCATGTAGTGTCGTGGCACAGCAGTGTTTGTATTGCGAGTGAACTAATAACACGAAGGTTTTCTGAAATGTGGTATTTTCACAGGGAAACTGGGTACTAATGAGGTCCCCATGGGTGGCTGGGTGATTTAAATATTTTAATTCCCATCCATCTCTTTTGTAGCAGTAACTTGTTTACCATTTACTGCTGTGAGAGCAGTAAGAACTGCAGTACTAGAGAGTGGGAAGGAAAGGCTCGTCTGAGCAGCAAATTTGGAGGGACTCTGTTCAATTCATTCCAAGATTTCTCCCTGAGCAAGCTTCTTGACTCTCTTCCTCAAGGATTTTCTGCCAAATACAAGAAACAACCACTTAGTCTTTCTAAAATACACAGGGTTACCAGTCAACATGAGGGAAACAAGCAAGATCTGCTGGTCTCTGTTCATTCTTTGTCTACCAGCCAAAAAAATACATGCCTATAAGGAGAAAAATTGATCATTTACTTTCTGCTCTGTTCCAGACATCATCATGCCTTCTAGCACAGAAAAGTAGCTATTGGCTGATGCTTGTGTATATATGCTACTGTCACTGCAGCTTAATACATTTTTTTCTTTTTTTTTTTTTCTTTCACAAGTTTCAGTCAGCTGCACGAGAGCATTGCTTTTTGCCATTCCAGCATCTCGAGCTTTCTGCTAAAGCTCAGTGTAACATACAGTATGAAAAAAAGGAATCTTCAACTGGATCAGGCTGGTCAGAGTTCAGGCTGACTTTGAATGCTTCCAGGGATGGGGCATTCACGAACTCTGTGCAACTTGCTCCAGTGCTTCACCACCTTTTTGTAAAAAATTTCTTCCTATTATCTATATAAATCTACCTTCTTTCAGCATAAAGCCATTATCCTTGTCCTATAACAGCAGACCCTAATAAAAAGTCTGTCCTCATCTTTATTATAAAGCCCCCTTTAAGTATTGAAAGGCCACAATAAGTTCACCCCCCAGTTTTCCCTTCTGCAGGATGAGCAACCCCAATTCTCTCAGCCTCTTCAGAGGAGAAGTGTTACATCACCCTGATAATTTCTGTGAACCTTCTTTGGACCTGGTACAGCAGCTCCATGTCCTCCCTGTGCTGGGGACTCCAGATCTGGTGACAGTGCTCAAGGTGGGATCTCACAAAGACTCTCCCTCCATGTGCGGGCCACACTTCAGATAGTGTTCCAGCTTTCTGGGCTGGGAGCACACATTGTTGGATGAAGGACTGGGCTTGATGATCTCAGAAGTTTCTTCCAACCCAACTGCTTCTATGATTTTATGATTACTGGGTTATTTCCAGCTTGTCATCCACCAGTACCTCCAAGTCCTTCCTGGCAGGGCTGCTCTCCGTCCCTTCATCCCCGATCCTGTATTGGTACCAGGGATTGCCCTGACCTGTGTGCGGAACCTTGCATTTGCTGAATCCCATGAATATCACTTGAGAGTCTCAAAATAGAGAAATAAGTCATCTTAAGGGAGAAAAACAAATTACAATTCCAATGATCTTTTAAGTTAGTCTAAAATGGAAATCTATATGATGGTGTCACTTTTCTTCTGTTAGAAGACCACTGATTTGAAATCCTTAGCTACAATGAAACCTAAGGAAAAAGGAAGGAATCAAAAAGCAAAGTTTTTTAAAACCAAATACTAATAAGCTATTCCTCCTGTTTAGATATTTTGAGGGATTGAGGTAATGTAAAAACTGCACTTTTTGTATCTTAAACTGTTATTTTCATCTTTTGCTGAAGACTCCTCTAACAGACAGACTTTTCCTCTTCGAAAGGAGACTGGAAAAGGAAAGTTGTTGTATGTTCATTCTGCAGGTCTCAAAGAAAAACATTTCTTTAATATCCGAGCTGCTTTCCTCAACATCCAAGGGAACAAGGTGCTGGGGCACATAACAATATGGGGGGGTAATTTTCTCAAAGACGCAACTGGACAGATGTAGATCAGAGCTTTCCCCTATCTGTCACAGTCTTCTGAATATTGTATTCCTACCCTCAGCTGATTCTGTGTGGTCATTCCTGTAGCAATTTTAGTTTACCTTACAGCAGTTAGTGTCAGGAAAATTGCGTGAAGCTGCCATAAACTGATTCAAATCACTCCAGGAGATTACAGAAGTGAAAGCTTTGGATGGGCTGGGATTTCCTTACTGCGTGAAGTCTGACTGCAATTGATTTGCATGCAAGGATGTTTTGCTCAGTCCTACTGTTTGGTGGTTTAAGCAGAAAACAAGCAATTTTGCTTATTTCTGAAGAAGCTTGCTCATTCAAGTGGAGGCACTGCAGTGGCCCTAGACTGCTACAGGACATCATGGGACTGGGTGTGCTCTGGGATTCCCACTGTGGGAACTACAACTCCTCCAGCACACTGGCAGCCTTAAAGCTCACTTCTTCAGCCCATTCAGACTACATAAAACTGTAATGTGCAGTTATTGTTTTAATAAACTGCATTTTCCTTCCATTTTAAAGATTCTGAGACAGAGACACTTACTTCTTGAGCTAAACATTAGTATAATGTCTTTATTACTATAGCTTATGAGGGATATCTCTCAGGTGTAATAAATACCTTCCCCCTCCCTGCCCAATATAACTGTCTGAAAGTTAGCTATCTAGTGTAAATTAATTTTCCTAATTCCCTGTGAAGTTCCCCAGCAAAGATAATCACCTCCTGATCATTCATCTGACCTATTTTAACCATGTATTTGGAAAAAGATGAATCAGAATTTTGCCTTTCCCAGGGTTCTGCTGTCCTGAACACTCCCTCTGGATCTAACGACTGATATTTGTTTTGTCTAGAGAGTTGATACAGTAGCATCTTCAGTAATAGAGTTGATAGATAGACACATGAAAGCATACAAAGCTAATAATAAAACAGTAGCAGTGGGAAAATATATGTAGATATACATAGATCAAAGCGGCTCCTTGAAATTTAGCAGATTATAGAAAATAAATACATAACAGAGCTCAGAAGAAAAAATGAAATAGAAAAAAAAAACAAGAAGAAAACATCTCAAATTATTTTGTTTTGTGATCTGTATTGTATATTTTGTCTTTTATTCATATGCATGACAATGATCTTGCCTTATAATAATAAGAATGATCAAATCATGAATGCAGGTCTATGGAAAATCTACAATTGGCTTAGATCTTGTTTTAGCTATCAAATATTTATTGATTTGTAGATGCATATCATAAATGACATCCCATTCTCCAGAGACCTTCCAGTCTAAAATATAAACCAGAACAGGCAGATGGTTTATAAAATAGCCCCCCACCTTCATTAGGTAAAGGAAAATAAAATATAAACAGATTCTGCAAATTCAGAGGAGCACTTTCACCTACTTCTAGTACCACTGTATGAGCTACTGGTTTGCTTTGAATGTAAGCACCATGATGGCTCTTTAGGTTTTGATGGAGAAATTCTTTTCTACAAGTTACTTGTGGTACAGGGAAAAAAGATAGAAAATAAGAGGAAGAAGTGTGACTGAGACCTTTGGACACCAGAGGTTAGAGAGCTGACCTTCTGTTAGACAAGACATTTGGTGGGTGTGTTAAATAGAAATTATGGAAGGACTGGAATAACAAAAAATTACTTAGAGGAATCTGGGGAATGGAGGACATTAGAGATAGCTAAGAAGAACGTGTCATTAAGGGCCCAGATAAAGCAACAAAGACAAAAGAGAGGAAGTTACAACAACTTAAGGGGGCAGTTTTCAAAGATTTTAGAAAACTTAAAGTGGAATAAGCAGCATGCAGAAGACCATATTATGCATGATGAAGCTGCAAGATCAGATCATAAACCATCAGAGGATGGCTGAACACCAGCACAGGCTTCCCAGGGAAGTGGTCACAACACCAAGGCTGTCAGAGTTCAAGAAGCATTTGGACAATGCTCTAAGGCTCATGGTGTGAGTCTTGGGGCTATTCTTGCAGAGCCAGACGTTGGACTACAATGATCCTTGTGGGTGCCTTCCAATTCAGGATATTCTATCATATTATGATTTTATGATATCTGTACCATAAAAAAATCAAACGAGACACTACAATACTATTGTATTGTATTTGCTAAACAAGAAAATATAAGTTCTAATACAGTTCTCACTAGAGAGAACAGCAGTTTCCCATTTTGCCAGAGTACTTGAGTCAGATCTGTAACATGCACTGTCCTTTGCAGGACCCTGAGCAGAAGCAGTTAGTGGCCTCAAAGGAACATAGAATGGTGTATGTTGGAAGGTACCTTAAAGACAATCTAGTGCCAATCCCCCTGCCATGAGCAGGGACAGCTTTCATTGGACCAGTTTGCCCAGAGCTTCATCCAATTTGGCCTTAAACACTTCCAGGGATGGGGCATCCACAACTTCTCCAGGAAACCCATACCAGTTCCTCAGCACTCTCATGACTTGTTTGTTGGAGACTGTGAATTTCGGGTGTTTAAGGGGATACAACACAATCAGGAACACAAATGCTCTGCTACAGGGAGTCTGGCAGTGAGCTTTGCTTCTCTTGCAGCTGCTTATATAGAAGGTGGTAGTCTGGACTATAAATATGACCAGATGACTTTTTATTTGCTTGGTAAATACAGAACAACCAGCTCCACAGTAAAATGCATGCAATAGCAAGATAGTTGCAATTAAAGAATAAATTATGATGACATACGTTATTTCTCAATGTCTGAATCATGGTTGAAGGTTACATAGCAATTACTTTTGATCTCATTAAGAATAATTAGTAATTATCAAGTACTCTAAGGGAAATGTGATTACTGTGAAGCTACCTGATATTTCCCCAGGGAAACTCTATCTAGTGACAGAATATATATGCCCCATTACTTATAGCAGCACATAAAATACCACTCTATTTATGCCATACAAGCAAAATAGGCCTGTTGAAATGTTTAATGAAACATTTGGCAATGAGAAAAGCTTTGCTGTGCCTATACCACAGAATGTTTACAAGTTCTTTTAAATCAGCTACTCTTTATCTTCAATCTTAATGCCTTATTTTTTTTAAGGCAAAGAAATAGATTCATTAAAATTAAGACCATGCCAATCCTCTTTACTTCTTTTCTGATGTATTGCTCAGAGGATAAGATTTGGAAGACACCTCCTCCTAACCAGAAAATGCTAAAGGCAAAGGTGGAGCAAGCTCACCCTACCCAGCTGCAAGCTCCAAGGTTCACTCAGGTAATCAGACAGCTGAGTCATGGAATTTCAAACACGAAAGGAAGTTTATTTTGGGAACGTTACACAACTATCAGAACTCACAGCTGGGTGGCAAAAAACACTCACAGGCCATAGGTCTTCCTGGCTCTATATATCAAAGGGGTTTAGGCATGTGCTGTGCTGCCATCTGAGCTGTTTCCTTTCCCTCCTTCTCCTCCCCCTTGTGAGGAAAGGAATGCTTCTTTGCTTCTCAGGTAAGAGTTACGTGTTTTATCTACCTTACTCAGCAAACAGCTCTGAGGGAAAGCCAAAGAGTGGTTGTTCTCTCACATTCCCTCAACATGTTTCTTTCGGGCATGACAGGTTTCTTGAGCAAAGAGTTTTCCAACCATTTACCTCCTCGAGCATTTCTTGCAGCAGGGTCCCCTCGACCCCCACACCAATTGACCACAGCATTAGTGCAAAAGAATACAGATCTACTTGGCTGACTTTGCCAGGAGCCTTCAGAAAGACAAGCAGTTGTTCAAATCTCAAAAGAAACAAAGAGAAAACGGCAAACTGGTCTTTCACACTGAAGAATTTCCCAAGAGCCTCTGCTGCTGTGAAAAAGGCATCTAATATAAAGTAGAATGTAGAACGTACTTTTTTTTTTTTTTTTAATTTTAAAGTGTTTTGATAATGATTAGAAAGGAAATATTTCATATTGGCAACAAGTTATGTGTGGGAAGGTCCAAATGTTTATACTGAAAAAAAGAATTATTTGTGGATTTTTATGATCACAGAGTAGACTGGCTTAAAGGATTTTTTTTTCTGAACTGTTGAGAAATTATCCTGTTTTGTGAGTTTAGAAGGTCCAATCTTTCATTTTATTACATTTTGAAATCCAGAAAATGGAATTATAGAAATAATCAGTAAAGTTGCCACATATTAGATTGACACAGAAGCCTGCTTTGAGGAAAACTCCTTTTGGCAGTAATAGTTGAATTAGCCCTAGTAGGAAAATGTTTATCAGAAATATGGAAGAATCTGCTTCTTCCTGTGGGTTGCCATTCACCCATGAACCACAAATGAGTGTCAGAAGAATTATTTTCTCCCTCTTTCTCACATTTTCTGATTGGACTCAAAATGGAAAATTAAATGTTATTTTCACTGCTTTTATCATATAGAGTGAGAAAAATGCCTTTGGTATTATGGCGGAGCCAAGAAATCTCTGCTAAGTTTAGGAACCACATGATTCATTAAACTCCACATTTGTTCTAATTCCAAAATAACCTATTATCAATGGAGCTTGTACTGAGGAAAGTATTCTGTCTCCTTCATTGTGAGCAAGATTTTGTATCCTTTTCTCTTATTTAATATTATTCTTGAGTTTGACTCTAATATTATTTCAGAAGTTGCTATTTAATTGTATTTCATCTCAACCTTTAATGTTTTGGTAGTTCTGCAAATATTTTTTGATTTCTTCACACTGTAATATATTCATTCAGCACCTTGAGATACACATTTTTTTAATCATTCAGATAATTTTTTCCCCCACAATGATGGTACTGATATCTAAACATGTAGAAGTTCCATTTGGCATTATCAGGTTTCATAATTATTTCATGTTCTTATTAGAGCATATATCCCCTCTGAAAAGTACAGATCTTTTAAGACTGTATGGGTTCACATGCTGAAATTCAGAATACATTTGAAACTTGGAATATATTCTTATGTCTTTTAGAATAGTTATGTGAATGCAGTTGTATAAGTATTAGCTGATTCTCAGCCACAGTTGCAGGCTTCATACTGCATGGATTACATTTCCTTTAGGAGATTTATTTTTGCTCTCATTACATTTTTTATGGTGATTTGTCTGGAAACACATTTAAGTCTATAGTGTTTTTTTCACTTACTATTTCCTTCCCCCTTGGACCCTAACCTTGTGATAAAATAGACCTACTGTCCTCCAAACATTCAAGGATAATGTACAGGATTTTCTGTGCTTATTATCCTACTGTGTAGTTCTTCATCAAATGACTCTGTCTAATCAAATTAGATTACCTCCAGCATCTCATCCTTGCCTGCTTTCTGTTATATCCTTGAAAAAGTACAGGTGGGCTTGTCAGACAAAGATTTACTCTGTATAGAACCAGATTGAGTGTTTTTGTCCATCTCAGATTTTTTTCAGGGGTGATCTCAGGGTTTCTCTTCTTTTTTTGAGATCCAGTGTCTTATCTTTCTTCTTTCCTTCCTGTTTTCTCAAAATTCACCAGGTTATGTCAGTCTCCCTTTAGAGAATTACCCAGTTTCACACAACCAGAAATTCAGCTCACTATTCCTTTCAACTCCAAAGGAAAAGACTATTTGACCTTAGGACCTTGACTGGATTCCGTGATTCGGTACCATGTGGATGGTTTTAAGGTCCCATTCTCTCACTGAGGGGCTGGAGACACCTCACCAAAAGTGCTTAGGGTCTTTATTTTGCTTGACATACAAATATTTATACTCCTAGAACATGGGCACACTGCTGTGGTCTGTAGACTCTGTTCACTGTGGACCATGACAGATATCCCTGCTCTATACTGGCTGCAAGCAAGTTTCCCTTTGTGCTGTCATGAGAGATAAGTTTTCCCATTTAAAAGCCATAATTGACTATTTCTTGGGGATAGTGTCCTAGAATAACCCACACATGATGCGGTCCGAAAGGGAAAGAGGGACATGGTCCAGGCAGAGGGAGGGGTGGTGAGCAGGTGTGGTAGTTTGATTTTGGGCTTTCCGGGGGGACAGATCACATGGGTTGCTGTGTCCAGGTGAAGTATTCCATCCCATTTTACGTCAGCCTGGATGTAGGAGGGGATANTGTAAACATTATTTTCTTGGCAGGTTCTGACAGGTGCTTATCCTGACACATGCAAGTTACTATTGCTGAGCACATTTGGCATTAAAGGGAACTATCTTGCTTTATTATAAAAAGTTCCAGTTATTCAGAACATGAAAGTATATATTTTGCCTTCAGTGGGTGAGCAGTGTGGTGGTATTACTGGTTCCTTAAAATCATGCAAATGTACAGGAGCTTTGCTGACTCACAGCCTGTGTAGACGCAACGTGCATCTTAACAGGGAATTCAAATCAGTGCTCAGTTTCATGCCCTATAAATCACACCGGCGACATTTATAGATACAATTTACTGAGCTACTCTTTAAAAAAATGGCCTTACATATTAATCCTTGCAGGAATTCATGTGTTTGTTTCTCTTCATGGTACAATTATCATTCAGATTACTTTGCTTGTATTAGTGCATCGCTAAGAGGGAGAGCTTAAGTACTACATATTTAATAGCAGCAATACTTTTAGAAGACAGAGAAAAACAGCTTTGTATGCTTCATCCCAGAAAGTGAAAAAAAAAAAAAAGTACATTAGAGAGAATGTATTCAGACACAGTCACTTGGTTGGTTTGCAGGGACATTTGGCAGAGAATAAGACCCTACAAGTTTCCACAATTAAGTCTTACCCAGTAGATGGCATCCATACACCAATGCTTGAGCCTCTGCTCAAAGTACAGTGCAGTAAAGAGTTTTATAATGTTTTATTTATGAAAGAAAATTAACTTTGAATCTTTGTGTTTTGCCTTAGGAAATATAAGCAGTAAACATGATTTTCACACCAATAGGTAACAAATTGTTTTCTTAACAAATTAGATGAACCCTGATGTCTGATTTCAGATTGCTTTAGAGCGATGTGTGTATAATATATTTCTCTTTCATTCAAAATCTTTTGTTTTACATGGGATAAAGTGAAAATGACTGGAGATATGCTGTGAAGCATGAATTATCTTTGGACAATAGGCATTTTATTTTTTTTTTTTTTTTTTTTAGTAATGGGTTTTAATAAATGTATAAGCCATTCAATTTTTTGGCTGCCTGGGGCTTCACAGAGGTGGTTTGCTTTCCTATGTCAGCCTCCTCAATATTATCACAAGTTATTTTGCAGAAGTTGCTTAGTTACAGTTTGCAAGAAATACCTCTATGAGGTATTGCAAATCAGTAGTGATATATCTATACTCGTATAGCTGGTAAACCAGGTATTGAAATGAGAGTGATTTAGTGTCTCAGTGTCAAAGTAAGGAACGGAGCCCAGGGTAAGTGGCTTCTGTTTCCCTGGTATATCCATCACAGATGTGCCTCACAACTGTGCACACCAGCCCTTCCACATCTGGCAGCACTGCAGTACACCAAGTATAGCTGCACTGATTTAGGTGGAGCTAAAGTTCCTTGTGATCTCTTGTATGTGGAAACTGGATTGCTTTTATACTTTGTTACATGACTAGGGATGGTCAGATTCCAATTCTGTATTTCTGACTTCACTGGGGAACCATTAGGGTTGCATTTATCCAGGATTTGCATTGAACTGAACACAAATGTTCAAAAACTTGTGACCATTCAATTTCATTTTCAATTGCTTTCCAAATCCCTTTTTGCTAAATATGAATTTTTTTTCCCCATGAAAATTTTTTCAAACCTTTAGAAAAGTTGCTGTTCGAGCCTTGAATCTGTCCCCAGGGTAGTTCTGAAAAACCTTATTCATTTGAACCAGCCTGCTTGAACATATAATCCAAATCCCACTGTCTTGACAGTGAATTCTATTCCATAACAGTTCTGATGACAACAAACAAACTGCTTTTAACTGGGTTAAACTGCTGACTGAGGTACTGACCTTTTTCCTCTGGTGATAGAGAAATTCTTCATTAGGTTTGTAGCTGAATTTTAGACAACTAAAATTAGGGGAAATTAAACTGTCCTTAAGAGGTTCATCTTCATGTATTGCTAAACAACAGGTTCTCCTAGATTTGGTTTTTTATCACACTCAATCTTTTGCTTTCTTCTGAATGAAAACTTTTTTGGGCTGCTGTACAATTACACAGGACTTTGTTTCAGAGGAGTCAGATGGCTTAAAGTCTCTGACTACTCTACTGGGAATGTGGACATTATCTTCAGAGACCTCAAGGAGTTAGTATCATATCTAAGTTGTTTTCTTTCCCTGGATACAATTATTTAATACTGATTCCTCCTTTAGTCTAATGAAATTGGAAAGCTTGATATTGGGTATAAATGGCAGTTAGACAACTACAAAATGACTGTATATTTCTTTTAATAGTTCAGAAAATGAGATTTTTCACTTTAAATCTATCTGTTCTATTCCTTATGCTCTCTGTACTGTTTTCAGGGCATGATTCCTAACACAAAATATTTTTCAAGCATCAAGATTACAACAGCTTATTTCCCTGATAAGATTTCAAGAAACTTTCTTGTAATTCTGTTCTGTGCCTGTTTCTCTGGAAAATGTTGAATGTATTACACAAAATACGACTATTGAATTTGCAACAAATTCAGCATTCTTATGAAATACAAGGTTTTAGACCTTGACTTAATGAAATTCCTTAACAATGTATATCAGTCAGCACCAGTTCTGCCTCTATTACATTCAAAAGATATTATTTCAATAAATTCACTACTTTTTCAAGTGAAATTTCCCTTGATTAAGTGGTGCCTGAAGCTGAATTTTCTTTTTAAAGTTTGAACAAAAATTGTGAAATCATTTGTGTCTTACATCCCCAAAATGAGATTTTTCCCTCCAGAAAAATTATTGCGGTATTACTTTGCTCTTTATAAGTAAAAAATGGATGAAGCTTGAGACCTGAAGCTTATTTTAACTACTAAACTAACTCCTCACGAGAAGTGGTTTGATGACTAAGAACTGACTTGGGAAAAAAGTTAACCATGCCATGTTTAAAATAACAGCAGATTTAGAACATGCTTTGAATGCAGACATTTCAGTTTCGACCACTGTTGTCACCACTATTGGTGGTGACTGCACCTTGACCAACAAACTGGTCTTTCTCAATCAATATTTCCAAATTATAGGCTGCAAATGAGTCAGATTAGCCAGGGATAAGATACAGAGCCCTGACTGAGCAAAGGATTAAAAACTTCATTCTGGCTCGTGAATCACTTTCAAACACCAGAGACCCTGAGCAGTTCGAATTCAGAACTGAACATTTGCTTGAGGAGGTAAATTTTATGTTCTCAGGGATGAGTCATGGACTTCTGGGGCTAAAGGCTTGAATGTAAAATATCTCTGAATTAGAGACTGGTTTGTCAGATATCCAGAGACTGATCTCACAATTTACTGCCTAATATATTGAAATGAACTGGGTTCAATGATTCCCCACTAAACATGTAGATAAGACACCTACTTAAAAGAGAAGTTAAGGCTTTTTTTCTTAAGCATTATTTATTTGGGATATAATTACTTCTGGAAATGCTGACATGTCCTGAGTAGAGTGATGTCAAGATTTATGTTCCAAAACTAGATTCTGCAAAACAAAAGGCTAAAAGTATGGTAGAAAAGTAGAAGAATAATAGATACTTCTTGAACTTGTTAACTTTGGAAAGGAACATAATTTTTCATTTCATTACCTCACTGTATCAGAAGCAAATGACAAAACCTGTGTTAGTGAAATAAAACAGAAGCCTGACACTGACTATGAATGTTCTTTTGCCTCACTCGGAGCAGACCTTGACAACTCCACATTTCCAGCGATCTTTGTGAGGGTTTCTGCAGTTGAGTTACAAATGCAAGAGGCAAAAAACTTCCTAAGAGCCAGGGGAAGGAAGAGTCAGCAAAAACATGAGCAAACATGTCTTGAAAACTTGTCATTTGGAGTATTTGTCTGCATTTGAGGATACAGTGTCAAATTTAAAATGACACTGACAGTCCTTTTCAAACAAGCCTTTATGACCGTTGCCATATAAATCTCACTGCCTTGGTAGGGTTTGCTCAACAACTTTGCAGCAATCCATTCAAATTACTGACAGACAAAGCATATATTGGAGTCTCCCCCAAGTTAAGCACAGGAAATTTTACTGTGTTTTCCTTTCAGTAAAGTCGCTTTTCATGCCCCAGTTTTATGTGGTGGAAAGTAGAAGGTAAGAAGAAAGAATAAAAAGGGAAAATTAAAACATACCTGGTGGATGAGCAGGAGGTCATTCATTTTTGGTCTTTATATTAACTGTTCTGGTCCATTTCTCAAGTGTGCCCAGGTCCCTCTGGAAGGCATCCCTTCCCTCCAGTGTGTCAACTGCACCACACAGCTTGGTGTTGTCAGCAAACTTGCTGAGGGTGCACTTGATCTTTCCGTCTGTGTTGCCAACAAAGATAATAAACAGTGCCAGTCCCAATGCTGTCAAGTGCCATGTCCCAGGTAATTAGTTTTCCCGCTTACTTCCAGTGATGGCCTCCACTTTCCCTAGTCTTCATTTTATCACTGATGTACCTATATATACATATAGAAGCTTTCCATGATGTCTTTGACACCTCTGGTCAGATCTAATTCTTTCTGGGTTCTACTTTCCTAACCTGATCCCTGGTTACTTGGACAATTTCTCTTTTTTTTCCTCCCAGGCTATTTGTCCTTGCTTCCACTCTCTCTAGGGTTTTCTATGCTGAGTTCTTCAAAGAGAACAGAGTTCCATGCTGCGTTCTTAAATTAGCAGCTCACTCATCGCTCAGTCTAACAGCAGCATGCTTAGGGAAGTCTTCAGACCACAGGCAAAGATATTCCAGGAAGATTTGAGTTCCATGCTGTGATATAAAACTAAGAATATTCTATTCCAAGGTTATCCCTGTTCTGATGTCAATCAATTGCTGTGTCATCAGCAGCTAAACATCTCGGAAGAAGAGAACACAAGGCACAGTAGAAATTACAGTGGTAGTTAGATCTGTTCCATGCAGCCAGTTTCTGGGAGTTTAATGCTATTTCTCAGCTGCTGGGATAAAAGGTGTATTGAATTTCACAGAAATCAAACATCCTAAAAGGAGTAATTAAGCTCTGGAATCATAATGCTTACACTTGAACATCTCTTCAGATTATCTGCTGACTCCACCTGTACCATGACCCTTTTAATTAGTATATTTTATCAATGGAGCCATAAGTGAACCTTAAGGTTAAATATTCATAACAAAACGAAGATGCTTTCAAATAAATGCTCAACCTGAAATACAAGGTACAATGACAAAATCCGTAGTAATTTGAGTCAAATCTATGCTTAAATTCATCCTTAAATTACAGTAGAAACTTCCATATATAATGATTAAAGACTGGAAAAATGGGCTTGCATGATAAGAATGTAAAAATATTTTATTATTACTTTGCATTTCTGTAGTACTTCACTTCTTCAGAGTCTCACACAACACCAACAAAATGTTACTCCTAAAGGGAAGATGACATCAATGACACTGTTAGAAGACATCACAGCTGTGACCTTTCAGGAATGCTGCATTTTCATGTGTTTTCCAAGGCAAGAGACTTTATATAGAAAAAGTATCCAGAGACAAATCTGCCTTATGCTACACACAACTCCAGAAATTCAGTAATGAAAATCTTAGATGTAATATATCTGTGCTTTAGTTACGTGGCAGGCCATGCAGTTTATAAAGTGTCTGTTTTCCTGACAGCTAGAGACCACTGAAAGAAAATCCTACCAGTTTGCTTTTAACTGTAAGGATTACAGCAATTTATCAGATGAGGGAGTGGCCACTTGCTCCTTTTCTTTTCTCCTTACCTTGTAGGGGGTCCAACAGCAATGTACTGAGGGAGTTCTGGGGATCTGCAGACACTCTAGACATGTTTTGGCATGTGGATATGATGTAGAGGAGCCAACATGTCTGGGATCTTACTTGCAAGCAGGAAAACAGTATCCAAAACAGGCAAGTCTCATTTTGATCATAAGCTCACACTCAAACTGCAGCTGAAAATCTAAAAAAAGGCAGGATGATAAGGCCAGAAGAAACAGTCTTCTAATGTCCTCTCTGAAGCATGTAAATCCCACAATGTTAATATCTTTTTTTTTAATTTGCAAAAGTCTGCAATTCAATTAGCTCAAAGACTTTAGAAAGACATTTCTTCTTGAGTTAAAGGCAGACAGTTGTGATTTACATACCCCTTAGTAAAGTTCCAAAGGCTATTGAATCTTATTGACAAAACCAGTTTTGCATCTTACTTGCTAATTGGATATTTCTCATCTCAGTTGACAGTTCATGTACTGTGGTTCTACAAATGTAGAAAGTATTAGGAAAAGAGAATGCACCGTATGGTACAGCCTCTGATTTGCAACTGGTGTGACTTGTCTGTAATATTCAAGATAATTTTCAAAGCAGAACTCATCACAGTATTCCTGTTAGAGTTAGCAAAAGTCTTATGCAGATAATAATCTTACTGCTTGGCATTTGTACCTATAACAATGCTTCAGTTGCCTTTGCCATAGAAATGATAGAAATTACAGGATGGTTTGGAGTTGAAGGGATCTTAAAGATCATCTGGTTTCAACCTCCCCAGTGGTGCACAGCTATGCCACCCTAGATCAAGTTTCTCAGGGCCCCACCCAACCTGTCCTTGAATGACTTCCAGGAATGACATGACACCAGCTAAACAGAACTTCTTTCAGGATTGGCTGTAGACCTCAATTCTGGTAAAAGAAATTTCTTAGTTTTGTTTATTATACCTCAGAAAAGTTAAATGAGTTTATTTACCCTTTCTTTCATTAATGAAGGAAGAGGAAGTGGGACTTTGTAATAGAAAAGACTAGTAATAAATTCTTCACCCTAATCTCAGAAGTCAGATTGCTGAGAAGGCAGTGTTGTATCCAGAAGGATGTTGCAGATATGTCTGAAAAAAAATCTCTCTCTTAAAAAAAGCTGTGTAAAAAAACCCTCTGTGAGCAATTTTTCCATTTTCACCAGGAGGACAGAAAGAAGAATTAAGTCACTAGGTACAGTCACAAAGTACTTCACAACAGCTTCTGCCACCATCAAAGCAAAAATGATAGGTCATTAGAGTCTCAGAGTAGAAGGATCCTGTTTTGGTGACAGCTGCTCTGTTGTGTAATGCACTGAGGAAGATGACATTAAGTGTAATTAAACAGAAAACCTAAAACATAAGGACAGAGACCTTTTTTCTTCTCAAGATGAAAACCCTCCGTGTACATACAAAATTATCACACGTCACAGCCGTCCTCTCTTTTTTCTCCCAGGAAAACAGACAGATGTCCAACTGGCAGGGAGTATGAAGAGTGTTACAGTCTCAATTTTCTTCATGCTACCTCTTTCTAATCCCATTCGTGCACTTTTCCATCAATTTCTGCTTTGTGTGTGCTTCCTTGTTTCCCAGGCCGCTACTTCTACTCCCCATGCTTCCTATGAATTTGTTTCTACCCTCTTCTCAAAAATGATGCTGTTCTGCCTGGCTGGCTGTTTTTTCTGTATCATCTTTCTTCTCCTATATATTCTCTCCATTCCCTTTTTTTAATACCTGGCTTTTGGACACTTGTTCCCTAATGTTGGATCTAGTTCCTTGGTTAGGTTGTCTGGTTAGATTCTCTGAATCCACCTAATCTGAGGTGGGATTCCTTAGATTCCAGGGGCCAGGCAGTGTCTTTCAGGCATTCAGACACTCTTCCCTGTTCCCTGAACTCCCTGGTTTTTCTTGAGGCTCTAGTGCTACTGATCTCCTTCTGGTACCTCTCTGGCTGGCAGCATTTTGTGGTACCTGACATTCCTGGTCTCACTGACTGCACTGCCTCCAGATCTGCTCTAATATGCACACCAATGGAGATCTCTTTCCTCCCTACCCTAAACAGAGCCCTCTTGCCTGGCTTTTCTGTCCTCCACTGTGGATTTGCAGACCTACAGATACCTTTTGGTAAAAAAGAGCTTAAAAGCAATTGAGCATGCAAGGAGAGGGTGGTGTGTTGCAGTCAGTGATGTAATCCAGCTTCCAAAACTGACCACAAGCCAGTCTTGCATCTCGGCAGCAAAAGAGGCCAATAGCATCCTGGGCTGGATCAGGAATATGGTCAGCAGCAGAGCCTAGAAATCCAGGGAAGTGATTATCCCCCGATTTGGCACTTGCTAGACCACATCAAGACACTGCATTCATCTTTGCGTCTCCCAGTACGAGGAAGTCATTGATAAACAGAAGCAACCTCAGGAGAGGGCCACTAGGACGCTCAGTGACTGGTGCATTTACGCAGTGAGGAAAGGCTAGAGAATGGGGTTTGAAATCAGTCAAAACCACAGTAAAAACTGTCTCCAATGAGTAGCTTTTTTCAAACCAACCAACCAACCAAAGCCCTTTGTGATGGAGTTTTAAGCTGGAAAAAAAGGTAGTCTTAGACTTGCATAAGGACAAGGTATTTCTTATCTCCTGCAATTCTCCTAAATACCTGTTCACTTGAGATAGTGTAGGTGTATCTCCTGGAGAATGTTGTAGTCAACATATATGATGCAGTGTGGTACTGAGCAATGTGTTTAAAGAAAAATTTCAACTGGTTTGCAGCATAAAACATTACATAAAATTGGATGTTTTCCCACCTTATAATGAGCTTAATTGCCAGGTTAGATATTCAGAGCCTTACTGACACCCTGAACAAAGCAAAGGATATCATTTGGTACCTTCTCACTCTCCTCTACTGCTACATTGGAACACTAGAGTAAAAAAATTACTCTGCAGAGTCTGGGCTAATTCCCAGTCAGCTGAGTAAGGAGGAAAGACTATCTCCAAGTCTCTCAATCTGTTGTTGCCTTTCTCAACTTCCTTCTACTTTGCTCTTACAACAAACGCAGCTTCTCTGGCTCAGTGACTGGTTGAACAAAACAAAGCATTCTTTCAAAATATAAACACACCCAAATAATTTGTTGAGATATGGTGTTTTGTTCATACAGAAGATGTTTAGTATTTTTTTTTTTTTTTTTTCCCCTTAAAAAATGGATTTTTTTTTTGGTAAAGATCAACTCATATCTTCTTCCAAATCCTTGAGATTGTTTCCAAACATGTTTATTTTGAAAATTCCTGAAACAAAAAGCCGTTTTGACTTTAAGAACAAAGACAAGAATATTCTGGCAATTGGGAATATTTGAAAAAAAAGGAACATAAGATAGATGAGATCAGAGTCCTTCTGTAAGCTCTTTCAGGGAACTGACATTTTTTCAATAAATGTACTTTGTTAAACCCAGCATAAGCAAATCACCCAAACTTTCAAGTGTTCAAGTGTGGGGTTTTTTATTTATTTATTTTTATTTATTTTTTTTTTTTTAATTTTTTTTTTGTAGATTCACTCCATAATAAGTTTGAAAGGATCTCCAGAGGTCATCTAGTCCAATGCTGACACTAAACAGGGTCAGTTAGTGAAAGTTGTTCAGAACCTTGTCCAATTGACAATTGAGTATTGCCAAAGACAGAAACTGTAAACCTTCCCTGGGAACCTGTGAGACTATTTGGCCATGTTCTTGGTGAATAAAGAAGAATCCTGGTATATAAACAAAATTTTTCACACTTCAGGTGATGTCCATTGCAGGTTGTAATTTCATTGTGCATTCCTGAGAATAGTTTATCTTGGTCTACACCCTCTCTGAAGACAGATTTGTGCATGTTAATGTTTGTTGCTCATCTATTGTGCATATTTTGGTTTGTCTTTTTGCCATAAGCACACAATAGACAGCTGAGTATGTTTTTTTTTGTTCCTTTTTTCCAAGGGCAATGGCCTGTAGTTTTTGTAATTCTCTTAGTTCAATTCACTTTTACACATGGATTCAGGTTAAAAACTCTTTTCACCACCTTTCTTAAACTAAGAAGCAATCACTTGCAGCTCCCTAACACGGTTCACTTCTATCTCTGACCTGCACAGAGAGCAGCTCTGAACTTAGTTCTTCTTTTTACTTCAGAGGGGTCCTCATCAATTCTGACTTGCAATACTTTGAAATCAAAGGATGGGGATAAAACACTCCTATCAGTATCAGTCATTATTCCATTACAGATTCTTCACAGCGTAAAGATACCCTACTTAGAAATAGAAGGTGTCATGCACTTTACATGCCATTTGATTTAAACCTCTTTGTGTTACATTCATGCTTTCTCCTGATCACTGAAGTCCTAATACTTCCCTGCATGCATCCAAAGAGATCATTCTTTTCTTTTTGGACAAAGGAAATCAGACTTGTGGCACTATCAGTTAGAACAGTCAGCCTGTGTAATGGAACAATTACTTAAAGCCTAACTTGTAAAACAGCGTGTAAATAAAAGTCTATTTTAAGCAAACAATTTTGTCATCTGCAGGAATAGTATTGTCTCCATGTCTGAGGTCAATGGATTCCCACAGTGCTACTAGTTTACAAACTATATCTAATGAAGACCTAAAATTCCCCCCTAGTCAGAATTGTGGGTAGGCTATATTTTTCTTATCTTACATCATCAACTCAACAGTTTTTAAGTGTTTCGCATCAAGTCTGGGTTGTTTCCCTCATTAGTAAATGAAAATAGATAGCTCATCCAAAGTCAATGTTTATGCTAGGATAGCATGAATCGCCTTAAACACTTTTACACTGACTAGAGGCAGAGTCAAAATGGACTAATTTAGATCAGGTCCTGTTGTTGACAAAAGTTATGAGATTGTACCTCCCCTACCATGTTGTCCCTGTTTACATGTGTTAGCAGTGTGTGTCTCACTTTGCCTACTGCTTTGATTCAGTTTTGAGCCCATGGGTGCTATCAGAACTTAACAATAACAGTAAGCCATGACAACCCAATTACAAAAACCTTTGGAAAAATATCTGGAGTTTTGAAGTACAACTTCCCCTCCTTTCTCCCTTTGGGAAGCTGAATCAGTCAGCCCTGCACGCCCTCTCTCACTTCTCCAACAAGCTTATGCAAGGAAACAAAGCCCCTGTTTCAAAGCAGATGTGATCTGCTTTTACCATGCAGAAATCACTCAGGCATTTTCCAAACAGAGCTGCAAAGCTTGTCCCTGTATGTAGATAAATTGTTGAATGGTAGAAAGCATGCATTTGAACTTCAGGCCTTGCCTAGAGTGCTGGTGGTTGCTCCCTGATATCAAACAGATCTTGCTAGGTTACCTTACCTGGAAATCAACTCAATAGACTTTTTTTTTTTTTTTTGGAAAGCATGGATAGAAACACAGACATACTATTTACTTCCAAGGAAAGATGGTCATGCAGGGGAACTCAACCAACTTGCATATGTTACGTCTTAAACAATTACAAGCAGCTCTGCAACTAAGAACTAAAAGGCTGAATATGCTTGGTTCTTCCTCTCCCAGAAATTGCTGGAGACAAGTTTACAACTGTGACTAAACTAATATCCAAGCAAAGTGGATGCAAAGATTTGAGAAGATTCTTGGACTCACACCAGCTGGACCATGATGTTGGCACTGTGGGTATCAGAGTGCCTGAAGGTTCCCTCAGTAGCTGGGATCAGCAAAATCTATCCTGTGCTCTTCTCTCACAGCCAATTCCAACTGAGTGCTTTTGTCACTGGGAAGTAAGCAAGCTCCCAAGGTTGCTTGAAAACTTCATAGAGAGGTGGCATTTTCCCTGTCATTTTGTTATGGGTCAGATAACCGGCAGCAATTCTTCTGGTATTATTGCACTGAACGAGACCTCTCATGTTTTTAGTTGTCTGCTTGGGCTTGCTTGAGACTTTGAGCAACTCATCTGAGCTATGTTTTGGGGTACTCATCATTCTCTTTGGGATCTGTTTTTAGCACATAATGATACAGCCTTTACTTATAGAAGACTGCAGAGTCTAAGCCTAGATATCCTGCCCTGAGGATTGTGTATATAACTGAGCAGCTAAAATTACTGCAAATTGTTCACCTGAAAACTTAAGCAGATAATAATATAAGATTTGCAAATTATCAGGTTTCTTTACTAAAGTGGAGGCAGACTTGAGTTAATTTTTGCTTCTTATACCACTTTATTTTTGTAGCTTGTACAGTTTTTTCCTCTTTATTTTCCCATAGGGCACACACATAAAACATTTACCTTAAACAAAAAAATCTGTTCTTGCTTTATTAACAACAAATTGACTTCCACAGAATCTACTTAAAACTGCCCAGAATATTGCTTTGCAATCCATGGACTTCTCAACCATGCCTTAAGTGGGCTAAAAACCAGTGTAACAGCAATATTTTTTAGATATATTGCAAATATGTAGGTAGTGGTAGTAATTCAAGCTTTCTTGCTAATAATAGAGTTCCAAAACTACTGCCTCTGTGGGAGCCATTACTATTCAAATAACATTGTGCAGTGTTATTCATGTTGAATAACATTAATTTTGAATTGCAGTTGTACCAGAAATTATTTCAAACTCAATTCTGTTTGTGCTGCAAACCTGGCACTTTTGTTAGCTATGTGCATAAAAACGTCTGTGCATATACACAAGAAATAAAGAAATTTTCAAAGCAATTGTGCATTAGCCTCACCAGCTGAGAGTCAGCTCTCAGATGAATGTAGGCTGAAGCCAGAGAACATAGAGTGCTCTCAAAGAAATAATTAAATGACTTTTCTGTCCAGACAGTGTCTCTGCATTGACCTGAAATTTTAGCAAGAGAACTCCAAAATAATTCCATAAGTTAGTGACAAATAGCATCTCATATTTTCCTTGATGAGGGTAAGGAAGGACTTGACACTTCCAGTCAGCATCCCTTTAGATGAAAACACTTCAAAAAATCCTATGAAAATATACCATTTTCCCCACCCCCTGCTAGTTTTTGCACACTTATGAAAGCCATGAATTCCCGATGAAGATGCCATGAGCTGATGCCCCAGTTCTCCTGCAGTCAGTGCGAATTTTCCTGGCATCTGGGTGAAAACCCAAGTAGTGTCTGGCACATACTGACAACAGTAGCATGACAGTTCTAGTTGGTCTTTAAGGCACTAAAGTGTTACAGGAGAAACAGGAGAGGAAGACGTGAGCAAAGGATGGAGAAGAGAGGTGCATATAAAGACTAATTCTGTGTTATCTGGAAGCTGCCTTGATGTCAGATGAAAAAAAATGTGCTTACCAGAGTGGCTATAAAGCTTCAGAAAGTGCACAAGCAGTGGTTTTCATTGCAGAAAGCTTTATCTTTATTTCTTTTTTTTTTTAAGTCAATACACCTTTGAGTCCCTGTAAGTTGGCTATACTGTAATAAACTTGCTTGAATATTCTTCAGAAATGTTATACTCAATAAAATGGACTTTCACTTTTGGTAAGTAGTAGAGGTTTCTGAACAGAGTGACAAAAGCAAATAGGTTTGGATAAATATTGCTTCATGCACAATGACAACCATGCCACATTCTCAGAAACAGTTAACATCAGGCAATGATTTTCCAAGTGTTACTGACGCCAACACAGGGTTGTAATGTTATTTTTCATCACAATTCTAGAGTCTTAGGAAGGACTGCCTTTTTTTTTTTTTTTTGGTAAAAATTCCTATTGGAGAAATTCATATCATGTTCTTTCGCCAAATAAAAAGCCTGACCTTTCACTTAGTGAATTTTATGCCTGTAGGAGTAAGATACAACTTTGACTAGAGTCGGGATGAACACTGCCTCATGCTAGCATTCAGTATATCCTCAGGCAACACAGTGTGAAATCAGAACATATGAGCCCACGTCTACTTACTTTTGTATTGTCCAGGGACTAATTTCGATTTTCATCTTAGTATTTTCTTTTTGACTAACAATCCACAGCAACTGCAGAAAGCGATTCAAAGCAACAGCAGGATGGTCATCTTCAGGTGCATTTTAATGGCTCACATGGTGGTTCTGTTGTCAATATATTTTTACTTTCAGACTTCCATGTTAAAATAGTTTCTTTGCAGAGATACAAAAGTGGTGCTCACTAGTAAGCAGACCACCAGATGTCCTCTATCACTAGTCTGTGCTTCACATACATCCACATCACGGTTCACCAATTTCATTAGCCCAGGTGCCTGACCCACTTGACTATTGAAACAACTCTTTTTGGGGAACCACATAGAGTGGGACACCAGAAAGCCAAGCTGTAACCCAGAGGCTCCAAGAAACCATAGCAGCAGGGGCACTTTCTACTGTGGCCTATCCCCTTCATCTGAGACACAGGATACAAAGGACAGAGGCTGGGATGTTTGAACTGAAGAAATTTAAGTGATTAGCATTAAAAAAAACCCCAGCAAAACAGATGAGAAGTGGCACGTGTTTTTTCCCACATAGCAAAGAAGTCAAACATAGCCAAATCTGCTACATCATTTCCTAACTCCTTTCCTCACTCCAGCTTTCTCCCTGGTGGGTTGGTTCTGAGGAGCAGAAAACACCTTGACTCTATGTGAGTACTGCTCAACAGTAACAAAAACATCCCTGAACCATCAACACTGTTTTCAGCACAAATTCAAATCCCACAGTAGCTATGGTGAAGAAAACTAACTATATCCCAGTAAAACACTAGCACTCTGTCAGATTTTCCAAATGCCGTCAAGTCTCCTGGCTCCCAACCTTGTGCTTTGTTTTGCCGTGTTATAATCAGTCTTGCTACTACATATACAGAAATGGTGGCAATGTGAAAGGAGCTTTAATCCGTTTTCTGGCTTTTTCTGTTGGAAACTGAGGCTACACCTGCCCCTTTATGGGTAACAGCTTTGCATGACTTTGTATATCCCCAAATAGTCCTGTCATAGATAAGTTTGTGACATTTGTCAGTCTGTATCACCAGGTGAACTTTGAATAGCTTTGACATGTCAAAGTCCTGTAGCAAGAATGAGAAATGGCTGCATATAATGAAGGGAGAAAAAAAAGAACAGTGGAAGGATTTCTTTGAAAAGATTCCCTCTTCCTTTAGGGGCATCTTAAGTACCATATTCCACGGTTCTGTTGTTGAACAGATAAAGATGATAGAGAGGTCACTAGGATTTCTATTTTCAAATTGCCCTTCAAAAGACCAGACTGAAAAGGTTTTCTCCTATTGTATTCAAATAGCTCGGGATATCAGTCTTGCTAAGCACTTCCTATCAACCCAGCTGATAATGCATCACATTATTATCATTCATTAGGGGCAGTGAGTAAAAAAAAAAAAAAAAGTGAATAAATGCATTCCACCTGCAAATCTAAAAGCCTGTGAAGCCACAGGTTCTACTGATACCTCAGTGCTTGAAGACAAATTCTTTGGTTTAAAATGTCTCATTTTTGAGCTAAGTTACTTCTCTCTGAAAGCGGTGCAAGGAATATCTATAGAAAAGATCAAGAGTGCTTTACTCCCACTATTACAGTGGAGAATGAGTGTCACAGGTGATTTTTCCACCTCTGGCTCTCAGTGGAGGTAGGATGGATCTCCTGGAGGCAACTGAACTGGTGTTCAGAAAACTCATGCAGTAAAACAGACTGTGAGTCCATTTGCTATGTGTGCGGCCAAGACTAAGAAAGGCTTCTTAGGAGACCATTTTGTTAATTCCTTTGATTTAGTGACAATTGAATGTGTTATGTCACTAGATATAATGTCCTCTGTTTTGAAAGGCTTTCAACGGCAGGAACACCACTAGCTCCATGGCAATTTGCTCCTACACATAGTATTTTCCATTAGAATGAACTTACAAATGCTTGATCCAAGTGTGGCTTTTTTTAATTTAAAACCATATTTACTTGTTGGGTATAAGAATTTATGTGAAGAGACTTCAGGGTGGGGGCACTGAGAGAAGACTTTTATTCTTAACAAGAACTTGTAGCAATCTCATCTTTACTCTTGCTTCTGGATCCTCATTTTCCCTTTCTGTGATTTCCTTTTGCTCCCACAGTATTTTCAGCTTCTTACTGAACCCAGCATTTTGTCTCCAATAGCAGCCCCCCTTGCCTCACATTTCCTCAGACATCTCCCTCTAAGACCTTTACATCTTATTGAAAGTAGCTGTGTCTAATGCCTTATCTCCGCACCTGATCCTCTCTGACCCTTCATTTCTAGAACTCTTTTAGCCCACTTACATGCTCACTTCTTGTAGCGCTTTTACTTGCAGAGACTTCTGGAGATTAGAAAGCGATTCTGCTTAAGTGTTCAAATTCAGTGACTAGCCTTTGGTGGGACTGATGCAGACAGAGTTCATATGTATGTTTTGTACTGATAATTAAATTACTAGAGATGAATAAGAAAGAAAGAATATTACCATGTAATTGTGACTGTATGCTGCAAATAATCAACATCCAGATACAGAATCAACCACAGAAGGTTTGAGGGAAGGTTTTTCTTTCCTCGTAGCTTTCTTTGGTATAGCTAAGGTCCTGTATATAAACTGAAACAACTTGTTCAGCTATTGCATGTGACTTAAAATAAACTGACCTGAGAAAACAGCATCTGTTCCTTGTCACACATCTTAGGCAGCTCTCAGAAAAGAACAAGATGTAGACCCCTTATGCTCTTGTGATACCAGACAGCACAGACTCTGTACAGTGGTGTTCCCTGAGGCAGTCTTTGACAACTCTCTGCTGCTTCTGTGTCACTTTAGTCAGTTTGTAAGTGGAATGAGGCCACATACTTGGATGCCAGTCATTGCTGGGGAGAAACAAATGGGTTAAGTTAGGAAGTTTAATCCTTCAAAATAGTAATTCACCCTAGACTAGTCTTCTAACCTCTCTCCTTCAGTTATTCATGCATACACTGGGTATTATTTACACCTCTCACTTGGACTGTATGAGAACCAAATCATGCTTATAAATTATGTTGTAACTTATTGCACTAAGTGGCACTTGGTATGAGATCAAGAGCTGACAATCAATTTCATTTAACTTGGGGTTTATACCAAATGCTTCATAAGTCCATATATAAAATGCTTGGAAGGTGATTTCTGTTATTGCTGTTATTACTATACTGCTGCACTAATGCTTTTTATGTGAAACCATGATCTGGACTCCATGAGCCTAAACATTTTCTATGAAAGATGACTCTCACAAATTGCTGAAGTTGAAAAGACACATAAAAACAAGGGAGACTGGAGAATGGACTTCTGTGACCTGACTAGTGTCACAGTGGGAAGAGATAAATACTGCTCTCCCTGCTCTCTTCTCTTTTTGTAATCAGGGAAATTACAGCAGCTATGTCATGCTTTGCAGGGTCATGTGCTGCATTCCTGCTGCCTGTTGTGGAATCCTTACCTGAGATTTGCAACACTCAAGTAACACACAGTTGGCTTTACAGGATGCTTTGGAGAATTGAAGAATGAAGGTGGGCTTCTTCCATGCCCAGGGATAAAGTAATGGGCTTGATCTTACTGAAGAGAGGCCAGATTTATTTGCCTAATGTCAGCAGCTGGTGTCATTTCCCTGCCCTGGAAATCCTGTCTTGTCTCCAGCTGCTAATCCACAAGAGAAGAGATCATGACTTGTCTCTGCCAACCCTGTGTAAATGTGTTAGGCAACCTAGAGCAACTAAAAGGACTCTGGACATCACCTTATGGCAAGTGAATGTAACCCTTATTAACCACTGACAGCAAGTGAGAAGATGGATGCCTTGGACACACGCAAATATTTGCCTAAATCCAAACCCTGTCGTCCAGCTGAGGTTCAGGCCCCTCTCTACTGACTACACAGGGAATATACCTGATTTTCTTAGGTTGTGTATGTCATTCTGGTTTGATAGACATGCATAATTTGGTTGGACATTGTGCACAAATTAATTTTCTGTGGTGCTGAGTACACAGCTTGTTTTGTCATAGAAGTGGTTCTCTTCCAAATCATCATAATGGTTGAGAGGAAAAAAATAGGAGAAGGTCATCTAAATATTAAATATATCTTTAATAGCTGACTTTCACAAGTCCTTTATCCCAGATTGTTTCCTCCATTAGCACCTGCAAGTAGTTGATTAAATGAGACAGACATGCCAGATTCATCAACAGTGACAGTTTTTTTTCAGACTGTATATACCTACCAAAAAGAGATTGTTGCCATTTGTTATTAAAATGTTCCTAGGAGCAAAAATAACTTTGGTTTTTATGCCCAATAGTTTTTCTTGCCCTTGATAGCATGATCGACAAATTAACAGTGATCTCATAATTTATTCCTGCAATGTTCATTTTATTTATAATCCAAAAGCAATTAAATTCTCTTTTATGTCACATTGTCCTGGTGACAGATGTGTGGTTTCCACTCAGACATTTGATGGCTGACATAAATCATCCTGTGATCAAAGTGTCTGTTGACTTGAGAGTCTGAATTTGCAGCAGATGCCTCCACATACAGAGTGACAAGAAAATTCTTCATGGGAGTCTCATTTCAGTTAACCACCTTGCTTCACTCTGACTTTGCAATCTGACAGCCCGGTTATTTTATGACAGCCAGGAGTCTTCAAATGTATATTTACAAAACTACCAAATGTGTCACTTTGTCACTTATACCAAATAATGCCTTTGATAGAAAAGAAGTACATTAAAATTTATAGGGGCACAGTGCTAAAGGAGCAGGAATGGATAGTGAGTTTCACAATCTGACAAATTTATCCCCAAATCTTGGATAAAGGTTTGGACGGCAGGATGGTTTTTTTGTAATTTTGCTAAAACTAATATCCACGTGTAATAACTCCTTTTTCTCCCTGTCCCCTCACCACAGTAGCCATAAATTAGATTGCAGTGAGAGCCAGAAGTCTTCTATTGCAATTAAAACAGAGCCCAGTCCTGGGCCAGAGATATACAACTTGATTGTGTATTCTTTTAAACTGTGTGGAAGACTGGTGCAATTTTAGCCATCCCAACTAGTTCAAGAGTTAGTGCAGTCCAAAAAACATTCCCTGAAGTTGTTTTCTGCTATGGCTAACCTTTTTTGAAGGGAAGGGATGTTTTAGTATTTCATTTAACACCAGATGGTGCCAGCCAGTCTCACTGTTGGCCAGAGAATGAGCTCAGACACTGTTTAGTTTATTAGTATAAAAGTAATACAGGGCTATATAAAATAATAGTCTAAATGAGACAGGGTTAGCAGATGATCCTATTCAATTTGTCCAAATAAAGGTTTTGACTCTGGCCATTTGCTGCAGTGTAAGAAAGTGACCGCTTGTCAGGGACAAGTCAACAATAGAGACAGGACCAGGATCCCTCCAGAGATTCCAAGAGTTCAGGACTATCTCAGTAGCTCTCATGCCCTCAAATAACTGTATGTGTCCTTGTGATGTGTCTCAGGACACGTGTAATATCCGTACCTTTTTACTCTCTACTGAGGTGGGCTGTGACACTGGCTTGTTTTGGTTTGGATACTTTGGACAGAAAAAGACAAAAGTAATAACCATGTCATAGAGACACTCCAGAGAGTCCCAGAAGAGATTCAGGGCCAAGTGCTGTGAAATATAGATGGATGTTAGTTGATGCCTTTTGGCTTCAGAGTCAAACAGCAAGCCCAGCCCCCTTTTTTATTCAGTAGTTTGTGTAGAGCTACAGAGAGAATATACCTGCTGCAGTACAGCCCCATACAGGCTGAGTTGGCAGTGGAGTAACAGGCAGGGGAAAGGCAGATTTGACAAAATAATTTCCTATTAGTGATGTCAAGAGATGACTGGGACAGAGACAGGAATCCCCCAAACCTACTTGTCTAACAAATGTATAACAGTTAATTGGTTATTTAACTTTTGATCAACCCATATGGAAGGTACCTTCTGGGCTAGACTGTGTGGTGGGAGGAAGTGTGATAGATGGAGATTCACCAGGTTGACGCATGGCCTGATACTATACAGGTGATCAGCTGGATCTAATTTGTAGCTGGAGAGTTGCTGTGTGTGAATAAAAGGCAGCACCACCCACAGCATGAGTCTGCAATCCAACTTCAGTATTGACCAAAATGGAACTTTGGTGCTCTTTGGAGGATCTGACCAGTTGTTGCTCCAGGAATTTTATCTTGTAGTTATGGCTTAGTTTGTGTGATTCCTCTGGCATGTAAAAGAAATTGCTTCAGTTTACTCTGCTATGTGGCCTCTCTAACTGCCTCATATTGATGCAGGAATTTAAGTGTTGTGTTCTCCTTTTTTCTCTTTTAGGTAGGTGAATAATGAGTCTTTCTTTGGTTCTTTCTCCTCTTTACTTGTAAAGTACCATTAATGGAGGGGATAACAATTTGTTCTTGGTTTAACTCTGTAGTAAAAATCCAGCTTGGACAAAATGGGACTGATTTAAGGGTTTCCATAAATACCTGCATGGGGCATGTGCTTGTTGCAGGACCTAGCCTCACAGGCTGGCCTAATTCTTGTGATATTCATAGCCTTTCAGTGAACTCCACAGGAAGAAAAAAATCTGGGCATACTACTGTGCCCATAAGGAAGTTAATGACATCGGAGTTTTATTTTGTGCTATTTCTAGAAGGGTGTTAGATCGCAGCTGGGCTTCTGAATTCTCAGTTGAATCAAGATCAAGAACTTATTAACACTGAGGAATGTTAATGTCATATTTCTATAATACTTATATATGTATAAAGCATGTCAGCACTTATTACAAGATTTATCCTTTCAATTTCTAGTTCCATTGCGATTATGTCATGCTGTAGAAAAAGAACACTCCTTTTATTTCTCTCTATGGATAATTAATTCATAATAGTAAAGAAGGATTTACACAAAGGAGAAAAGTATAGCTTTCCAGAAAGAATCATTCTGTCCAGTGGACTGAGTTTAAATATTTTTTTCTTGTACCTGTGAGAATAGACCATAGAAAAAAAATAAACCTTTTAACCAGAGATTTCAACACAGCCATTAGCTAACACATTGACTCTCAAAGGCTTTTTGCTTATTTGTTGAGATTCTTTCTACATTCTCCTTAAAAATAGAACACCAGCAAAAGAACATTTTTCCCTTTTAGAAAAGTGGTTAGCAAGTGATAGAGGAAACACTAAAGAAAGTATTATATATGTAAGATAATTTCACACTATTAAAATACAGTAATTTCTGGGATTAGGGGCAGGGTGAAATGTTTAAAAGCTTTACACTTCATTGTCCTAATATATGAATGCATGTCACTGTTAGTGCTGGCTCCATTAACACTTCCCACTTACTATAGCCTTGATGAAAATGTGCTAAAATTATGGAATAGTTTCCCTTCAAACTGAAAAGAAGAAGCATTGAAATAAATGTTTTTTCCCCAATGATTATAGTAATATTATCTAGTACTTGAAGGATGGAGCACAAATGTTTGAAGGCTGGAGCCTCTTTCTTTAGGTAGTTGCTTTTATGTTGCTTCTGCTCTATAGATGCTTTCAAGTAGTAATAAGATACATCCAAACAAAAACTTGCTAAACTCTAGGAATACACACTTATTTCCCTGAAAACTTATTTTCTAAGGGATTTTCATGACTTCCATCCCTTTAGTTCTATGAGAGCAGAAAGACTGTAACAGCAAGCAATTTTACCACTTTCTCTCTGCAATGATGTGCAACAATTGAATGTATGAAAAAAAAAACCTAAAAAATTGGATTAGATATTAAGAAAAAATTATTTATGGTGAGGGTTGTGAGGCATTGGCACAGGTTTCTGAGAGAAGCTGAGGATGTCCCATTCCTGGAAGTGTTNCTCTCATGAGGCACAGCTTCCCCCTTTACACTGAGAAAATATAATGAATTGCAGGATCATTCAATCATTCAAGATAATTTCTTTATTTGAATTGTTTTAGTCAAAGGCAACATTTTTTTTCTACCTTTCCCCCCCCCCCCNAGAAGCTGAGGATGTCCCATTCCTGGAAGTGTTTAAGGCCAGGCTTGATGGGGCTTGGAGCAAGCTGCTCTGGTTGGAGGTGTTCCTGGAACTGGATGATCTTTAAGGTCCTATTCAACCCAAATCATTCTTTGAGTCTATCAACACACAACACTACATAATCTAAAGTCATATGGGAAAGGTGTGGAGATGGACACTTAGTGCCAAGGTATGCTGCTGGGACATTGCTCCGGATTGGGATGAGGGTGACATGTACCGGATACAGCACTTGTCTGACTGACTTTCGACTCATGCCCACAGTCAGTACTATTTGACAGACATTTAGGCACCTTACTTACTCACTGAGCAGCAACCAAGGAGGGCAAACAGGAGAGAAAATTTGGAATTCTCTTCTCCACGGCAAAAAGATTGGAAGGAATATCCATTGAAGGCTGACATATAACATGACATCACCTCTAGCTTGGAAATCTGTTACTTTATTGTAATAATACAAGAACTGGCCCAGTTCTTGTGCTTAATCTTAAGCAATGCTCATGACCAGAATTCAGTACATGGTGGCCTTTCTCTTCCTCTCAAAGCAATGATCTCTGGGCCTCTCTGCTGTGTCTTTTTTTTTTCCCCTACTGGCTCTTCTGAAGCACTTACTGGCAGTTCCCCTGCCCTGCCAGTTCTTGTGCAGCCTCAGCAGTGTCTCAGCTCAATACCTACAAAAAGCCCTGCTTCAGCACCTCAAGGCTTCTCTCTTTTCTGTGACTCCAATACAACTCAGCACATCCTTTCATCTATCCAGCTGTTTCTTGCAGAAGAGACAGTAGAGTGGGGAATGTGCAGGGCAGCCCTATGGAAAGGATTAGGTATATATCTAAGAGCAGCTGGTGCTCTGCAGGAGCCATGGTAATTTGCTTTTCACAATGTCATGGTTTCTTTGGGGGAGTCATAGAATGTGACCTGATTAGAAATTGTACTCTTGCACTTTGGTGAAGTCGAGACCTTTGATTTTACAAGTGCCACACTGCTAGAGGAATGGACAAGGTGATTTAATACCTTATGTACAGTTGGATAAAATGATTTCCATCTGAATTTATTTTCAATAAATCATGTTATATTCTATGAAGAAACTTTTGGTTTAAAACAAAGCATGAGCATCTTATGTTTTTTGTTCCTCTGCCAGGTTCAAGGTGAGCCTAATCTTCTGTTTGCAGTGTGATCATCAGTCTCTCATGAGGCACAGCTTCCCCCTTTACACTGAGAAAATATAATGAATTGCAGGATCATTCAATCATTCAAGATAATTTCTTTATTTGAATTGTTTTAGTCAAAGGCAACATTTTTTTTCTACCTT
>VXAU01000753.1:909339-929342 GCA_013399695.1 Formicarius rufipectus
CCCCAATCATCTCTATAAATCATAGACTCCTAAGATGGTTTGAGTTGGAAGGAAGCTTTAAATGTCATCTAGCTCCAAACCCCCTGCCATAGGTAGGGACACGTTCCACTAGACCAGTTTGCTGAGAGCCCCATCCAACTTCACCTTGAAAACTTACAGGAATGGAGCAGCCACAACAATCTGGGCAACCCGTTCCGGTGCCTCACCACCCTCACAGTGAAGATTTTCTTTCTAATATCAACTCTAACCCTGCCCTCTTCCAGTATAAAACTGTTCCCTCTTGCCCCTGTCAAAAGTCCCTCACCAGCTACTTTGAACAACCACTTTAGGTACTGGAAAGTCTCCCTGAAACCTTCTGAGGTCTGAGCAGAGCAGGTCCTCAGCCTGACCCTGATCTCTGATCTTAAGAGGTTAGTTTTCACTTGAGTGAGTGTTTTAGAGATTGGAAGGGGTATCAAGTTAGTTCTTGTTTGTGACAGCATTTGGCATATTAAATAGAGTTTTTCAAATTGACTTAACTCTCACTTGCTGAGGCAAAACCAGAATCAGAAGAAACTGTTGTGCTGGTATTGGTTCATTCAGTGGTGTTGGATATAATGCAGGTGACTCTATCTGATATTCAGGAGCCAAGTTCAAGGAAAGTGTTATTCCAGTAGGAGAAAATTAATTCATATAAAGCTGTTGGAGTGGATGGTTCACAGACAGATAAATATAGCTTCTGTATTGCTATATCAGTCTATTAATGTATTGTTTAATTTATCTTTCTCCTCAACTGATTAATCTGGAGATAGGGCAGTGAAAATTAACTTTCCGTTATACTGCATTTGAACTCATTTACGGCTTTCAGATTTGTTTAGTGACCTCCAGATCAAGGACTTCATAAACTTTTGAAAGGAACAAATAAGCAGTCACAGCTGCGCATTTGAAATGTCTGTGTCAAGAGTAACGTGGAGTAGTATCTAGAATGGGGTACTACAAATCATCTGCCATTCATTTCCCATGAACCAGAGCATCATTATCCCATTCCTCCCTATCTTCATTAATATACAGTGCTAATGCTAGCAACATGCTTGGAAATAGTGAATAAATGCACTTTGCCTAAAATTCTGTCATTCTGCAGTGCTTCAGAAACTAGTGTTAGACTTGCAGCTTCAAAATGTTTTGTGTTCGGCTTTGATTCAGATGAGTACTTGAAAGATGGTAGCTGTATTAAAAAGCTGTAAGGTGTTAGTATTTGCAAAATTACAATTATCGGTATATTGAGTACTTCAGAATATGTCCTTGCTGTTCTGGTATTGCCTACAAAATGCAGAGATTTACCTAAAGGGAAGATGATCTCCACTGAAGCTAGTCCAGCCTCTCAGAGAGTGATGGCAGTTTTCAGGTAGGATATTCAAACAGTGCAGTAATGGACCTGGTATGGATGGAAATCCATGGACAAGTGTTTCTTGTCTTCACCATAGTCTGAATTAGGCCCTCACTTCTGACAGGGCAGAAAAGACAGAAAGCAGAGGAATTCAGTACAATCTGTGGATAAACATTTTGGTAACACCTCTCTTAGCAATTATTTTCCTCCTCCTCATTTAACTTGCCATAAACAAAAAAACATTTTTTTTTTAAATCTCATTACTATGTATGCACAAACTTAGAAAACAAAATTTGCCTTATTTGAGACTAGTCAGATCTACAAAATTCAGGCATTGATTCCAGACTTTTTTTTGGAATGAAAAAATAAAAATGTGTCTTGAGTCAGAGTATATGGGATATCTCATTTATCCCAGAAGAACAGCACTTGACAAATGTTGCTTCCTGCCTATTTTGTAATTATAATGGTGATAGACCAAGACTGTCCTTTCCCAGGAAATAGGAGAGAGAATCTTAGTCTGACTCTTCATGGGAGCAATGCCACACAAGCTTTAGAGCTGCATGTCACACAAGGACAAGAACTGCTAATACTTTAGCATGAGCTGCTTTTGCAAGGAGGGAGTGTAACAGGGTTTAGCAGCATTCAGATTTAAATGTTATCCTGGTGAAAGTGCTAAGCCATTCCAGGCAGAAAAAACCCCACATCTAACTATCATATGGTTCTTTTCTCCGAGATACCCCTTTAAATAAGAACGATAGAAGTTTTCAAATAGTTCTGGACAAGGAAACTCACACAATACCAAAATCAATAAATAGCAAGGAGACTGAAAGGTATTTTAAGAAAGCTATATTATATTAAAATTCTGCAAGTTTGCTAGAAACATAATTCATAGTACCACCAAGGGGAAATAATTGTATTAACATACATTTTATATTAATCCCTAAGTTTGGAACAAATCCCACCCCTCTTTTATCAAGTTTAATTTATATTGTAAGATGGAATAAAAATTTTATGATTTGTATGGAAGTAGAATAGGTCCTTAGTGAATGATCTTAAATTATCTCCTATGTGAATGAGTTCAT
Organism: Formicarius rufipectus; assembly: GCA_013399695.1. Lineage (NCBI taxonomy): Eukaryota > Metazoa > Chordata > Aves > Passeriformes > Formicariidae > Formicarius > Formicarius rufipectus. The sequence goes on from VXAU01000753.1 coordinate 911,788, forward strand.
TTTACTGAGAGGGTTCTATCAAGCCTTTAATTAGTCTTAAAATGTACATCTAAAAAATTGGCAATTTCACAGTGACCTCCTCAAAACACATTGATCCAAGTCAGTGGAACAGAGAATGAAATGTTAAAAAGCTTTTTCATTTTTGTCATGGGATTTTAGGTTTAGTGTGAAAGGTTGGGGCAAGTAATGGTTATTAAAGAGATGATGTTTTCATTTTTCTCCTGTAAAAGAAGTTTCTAATGATAGAGGTTCAATTCACTAATCTTTGCACAGCACTTCAATAAATGTAGCATTCTTCTGGACTTGATCTGATTCTCAGCACATTTCATAGTGGACTTTGCACTGACTTCTGAGAGAGATGAGCTACACTGCTAGATTCAAGCTTTTAAACTGCAAAAGAAGAGATGTTTTAACCTCAAATTGTGAAGCGGAGTTTCAAACACACTGATATATTAATTTCTCGTTTGTTTCATGATTTCCTTGAGAAACAGGAGTTCTCACTTTAGTCTCCCATTCCTGTCAAAATTGTCTTTCTTATTTCTTGAAGCATATCTTCAGAGGGGTTGGACTTGATGATCCTTGTGGGCCCCTTCCAGCTCAGGACATTCTCTGACTCTATTATCATATTTTTCTGCACCTGCATTAAAACATCCATAACCAAAATTTCTGAAGCTGTCTTCATTTACACATCCTTTTCAATGTGATTTAACAGGCTGTGCCTCCTTCTGGTGTTATAAGCAGTGATTTTATAGTTTTTTTTAAAATGTGATGAAAATATATTAAAGTTATCCTTTATCCTGATTTCTGCAGAACCCCATTAAGGTGATTCCTTGATGAAAGCTCCTTTTAGAGGCGTGCCAGACAAGACAATTTTTAACTGAATTAGGTGTTTTTTTTCCATGCTACTGTATAAATAAGTTATGGTTGAGTTGAGCAGCTAATATAATCAGATCAATACAGTTCCATTTATTAGTCACACTTAGAATTCACCAAGGACAACATTCAAACTTGCTTAAAAGTTTTTTTGTTTGTTTGTTTGTTTGTTTGTTTTTGTTTTGTTTTTGTTTTTGTTTTTTTTCTATAAAACTTTGTAGACATTACTTAGACTTGTGTTATTGTTGTGTTTAAAGCTGAATTCCATTTTTCTTCTCCTCCCCTTCAAATTCTTGCAGAAAGTTTATAAACCACACTTCCCATTCTATCCCAGTCACCTTACTTGCTCTATTTCAGAAGATCAGTACTCACAATTTTTTTGTTGTTGTTGTTTGGTTTGGTTTTTTTTAGGTTTTTTGTTGTTTATTTTTTGTTGTTTCAATCTATTACAACAGTTTTCAAGAAAAGTATACATAGAGCATGGTGACAGTAATCTTGTGATTGATCTGCACTTCAGGTTTGCATACTATATTTATGATCATGAAATAAAAATTTCTTAGAAAAAACAAGATGCATTTTAACACTAGAGAGTAATAGCAAAAAGGTTAAACATCATTCTTCTGGTTCAAAACTTTGTGGAGACAAAAGTGAATATCATGAGAACATCACTGATGAAGAGGATCCAGATCAAGATAGTGATCAAAAATGCACTCAGATAAGAGAATTACTTTTTTGTGTTTCCCATGTCAGTGCTCTGGTCTGTGGAAAACGCTGTTCCAGACTCCTTAATTCATCATTAACTTGACTCTTGAGAATCACTGCTGCTTCTAAATCAAATCTATTTGATTTGAGGACAGATGGCATCATTCCTAAATAGCTCAAAACGTATCAAATAATTATTATACAGCACTTTAATGTGGATTTGATTTGTACCTTTTAGAAGGTTAGGAAGTTGACAACTCATTGCATTTACCAGTGGAGCTTTTTGTGTTCTCTTTGTTAAAGGGCAGATTTGGGGATTCTTTAATTTTAAACCTGAAGGGAGACCAAGGACTTTAACTGGACTGAGGGGGTTCTGCTGGGTTTGTGCCGTAACTCAGAGATAGAATGAAAAGATGGAGCAATTTGGTCCTGAAGTATTGCTGAAGTATTAAATGAGACAGTTCAAGGAAAAAACCCTTCTCTTACACTTTAACTTTCTTGCCAGAAGACATTCTAAAATGAGACTCCATTTTAAATTTTCTAGGTTTAACAAAGTGAGAAAATGATGGAAAGTTTTTTTTTTAAAATTATTTTTCAGTTGCCATGTCTTATGGACATTTCAATGTGTTTGAGCGCTTGTGAAATAGAAAATTGTTATTTTTACCTAGATTCATCTGTAGATACTGAGTTGCTTCTGAATGAAATAAAAAAAAGATGTGAATTTAGGACCTGAAAGACATTATGAATTAAATTATATATATTTAAACCAAGAAAAATTAAAACATGACAACACTTATTGTTAAAATTTTTTATTTCCTCTTTTAAGATAAAAAATGAGCAGGTATGGGGTAAAATAAGTTAGCAAGTTTAAGAAAACATAAGGAAGTGCATTATTGTACAGTGCCTTATTAAATGCTGCAACTCATTGCAACAGACATTGTAACAGCCAAAAATAATTAGAGATATAAAGAGGAGTTAGGCAAACTGTAAGAAAAATTAATTCTGATGCTAATACAATAACCTAAGTACCTTCTTTTCTCAAAGTTTGAATGGAGTGGTATAAAAGTGATAGTTTTAATCTTTCCCTTTCTCTTTTTCCTTTTCCTTTCCCCTTCTCTTTTTCCTTTCTCCTTTTCCCTTTCTCTTTCCTTCCCCCACCACCCTCTTTCACTTTCCCTTTTCTCAGTTTCTGTTAGTTACAACTGGCTGAATTGGATGTCCTTGCCTTGAGCGCCAGTACTTTCTATAAGAAACTGGAATTTTCAGGAATTCTGTCACCTGAGTGAGCTTTCTCGAGCAGACATCATAATTGCCTTTATCCTAGTATGTGTAATGGAACAAGGCAGTAGAAAATAATATTTTCAAGAACTGTTTTTAATTCCAAATGCTAAAGGTAAAAAGTTGGAAAAAGACCTATGTGCATAATGAAGTTTAGTCCTCCAATTTTTTCCATATAAAAAAGTTTCATCCAGAATACTTGATGGTGGAGGTGATTGATTGCAATTTATATTTTCTGTTATTTTAATAAACTACATAGGATAGTTGTTAACATTTTTATTTCATTGCTTGCTTATTAATCTGGAGTGACATAGTTACAAATCCTTGAAAGAGCAGTGGGGAATTACTAACATTCAAATTGGAGTTTCAGGTCCTGCCTGATGACTTGGCAGTAATGACTTGCTTTAATATTTTAGCTATTGTTTGAAAATTTTTTTTTTATTTTTAAATTTATTCTAGTTTAAAATTCCTATTGCTGAGTTTAGATCTGTAAGACTGTTTGGGGTGCTTAGATGTTGGTCTTTATTTCCAGCTGTGCTGTCCTGTGACCAGCCCTTTCCACTACCCTATGTGCACTATGGAGGAGACTGAAAGTATTTCAGTTTTCAGACTGATTAATTGGAGAGACTGAATTGTACAGTGGGCAAAGGATCTTGGAAGTCTGGAGCTCTTATTTCTCTTTCCATCTCCTCTACTTGACTACATACAGAGCTGGTAGAGACCAGCCATAGGGCCATTAGTAGTTACCTGAATGGAGACAGTTTTTCTCCTCTCTCCTTCACAGATGTTATTTCTTCCCCTTTTTCCTATGCTCTGATGAAGCCTCAGAGAAATTGGACCAATAATGAGTTGTCAGTAACTTTTCACAGCACATGGTCAGAAGAAAACATTTTTAAGGCTCAGGGTGAACTAAAGTGGCATCTTGGTCAAATCCATGCTCATAAAATATTGAAGAAGTTTTCGAACAGTTGGTATTCACTATAGGTGTTTGTCACACGAACAATTCTCATATCACCTGGACTGGTTTACCAATACCAAGTTAATAGTGTGTTATCTTGAGAGCAGTAACCTGCTGAGATAAGCAAATGTAACATTTATAGTCCTGAACTTCCCATTAAAATATTTGTATTACTCTGTAGAAATGTGGATTTGCTTACTGCCCAGATTTCCATAAAATTATTTCTGTGCTCAGTTGGAATACAGCGCAAATTGACTGAAGGCATCGGGTGAGACCAAAAATTACATTAACATTTTGTCTCTCAAAATGCAGCATAAAGGTTTTGATATTGCACTTGGAGGTTATTTTCTCTTTGGGGTGCAAAGTAACATGGAATGGTTTTGAGTTCTTTTGTTTTCAAACGTCCTTCAACTCGTTAATTTGCAGGCCCCGCCACTGCTCGCTGTGATTCATGGCAGCAGCGAAAAACCAATGTCACCAAAATAGTGAGAGTGCCTGAGCTATTTCAGAAATTAATGGACTGACTGTGATATACTGGAGCCTCTTTCATGCATGTATAATTGGAGTGCCAATTTATTTCCAATCATTTCAAGCACTGTAATTATAGTGCATCATTGTTGCCTGCTTAACATTCATATGGGATGCTGGCACAATAATGCTGGCAGGAGGCCATGTATTTTACAACTGAAATGAATGGTAAAAATGAGAGGTAATATATGAATCAATAGAACTTTAAATTTTGTTTAGAGGTTTAGTTCTGGCTAACGTGTAATGTGGTCATGCAAGAATGATATGGAACAAACTCACCTTCATAAAATTTCAATAAAAATATTTTCCAAATGGAAGATGAATCAGTCAGCTAGGAAAAAAAAAAAAAAAAGAAAGAAAAGAGAAATCTATTGTTGTAAATAAAAATTCCATGATCAGTAATATCCAAACAGTTATTCACATTTCAACTGGAGAAAGAAGTCAGATTATTTGCTGGAAAAAGAAAATGCAGCAAGACTTTTTCCTTTGTTTGTAGCACCAAAATAAGGAATCATGAGGTCTGGAATTGACCTCTCAAAGTCTGTGTTCACGAAGACCTCAAAGCAGCAACAGCTAGAGCAGATTTTTTTGGGCTATGTTTAGTCAGGTCCATGGCCTTGAAGATCTCAAGGTAGGATCAGACAGATCAGGTTTTTCAAGCCTATGTCTAGCGTCCACTGTAAACACTCCATAAAAACCTATTACAAAGTTTGACAAGCTGCAGAATAAAGTTTGTTTTAATTCTGTTGAAACAGGATTTTCTGTATTACTACTTGTGTACATTGCCTTTTTTCAGCTTGTTGAATGCAATTGAAAGGAGCCCAGTTTCATCTTTAGATTCTCATAATGAATAGTGAAAAGATTCACAAGTGGGTTTATCTGAACAATCAAGCTGATCCCCTCCAAAGCTTCTACCCACGGCATCCATACTACATGTAATTCCCAGAGTTTCCAAGGTCCATTGGAGAGCAAAGCTAATAGTTGCCAGTTGAAAAAATTCTGCTGTGGGAAAGAACTTAATTCACCTTGGGATCTGCACTCCACAGACACTACAGATGCAAGACAGACATCAAGTCTGGTTCCCGGTCACACAGAACAAGACAAATATAGGTGTAGCCAAAAGTGATTAAGCAGCTGGTTACTGGCAGTGCATCACGTGCTCATATGCTTTTTTCTGTCTTGGTGGGCTTTTTTTGTGTCGTCAGACACTTCCCTAAATCCCTTCTGATCTTCAGCTTGGTGATTTTTTTCTTCAGCATTTAGGATAAAGCATTTATGAAAAATTACCATGGCAAAAACCCTCTTGCTCAAGACAGAAGCATAAAATTAAGAGAGGAAGTGATAGAGTTAGGATGCAGATTAGAATTCTATTGCTGTGTCAGGGCAGTGAAGGAATTCCCTACCTGAGATCATTGTAAAGTGTGAGAAAAACACAACCATATTCCAGAAAGGTCACCAAAAGAAGCCAGTTAAAACTCTGGAAGGAATAAATCTTTAATAATGCCCTCCTTGGAAAGGTCAAGCTGAACTCTGCATTGGTCTCTTACTCCCCAGAAGGTATTGGCAGCATTTGACTTGGTGTAAATTGTTATAACTCTGCAAAAGTTACAGAGAACTTACTTTTCTCTGTACCAGCTAAGGACAAACAGCATTTTGCCAAACACAGGCAAGCCTTGACTGCATCAAAATCAAAATAATTTCCAAAGTAACTGGATATCCTTTCACATATGCCACCATGTACTACTGTGTAATAATAGACAAGTGCTGCAGTATAAAAACGCTGTGTCAGAAAGGATCAAATTTAATTTCTGGGATACTTTTTGTGTGCCCTGATGTGCTGGATGATATAAGGTCTAAAATGTTCAAGTTTTCCAAATGAAACTATTTCTTACCATGCACATGACATTGGAAACAACTTTAAAAACCACAGGACAATTTTAATACTTCCTTTAAAATACTTGAACATGCAGTGAGAGCATTCTGTTGTACCCAAAGCCAGGATATTCTCTTTCAACCCTGCAGGGAAGCAGCTGGAGGAGATGAGGAAAGCAGAGACGTGGGTGATTTGCTCAGGGACAGAGAACAATCACTCCAGAAGGCTCTTGGTTACTGAAGACAAGAAAAGTGTCAGTGTAAAATGTAAAGCTGGAGAGTACTATATTTTGAGGATATATTTTGCTGGTGATCCCAGGCTACATATATAAGTACCTTTACAGACATAGTGAATTAGTACCTAAGAATGTGGTATTCGGCCATAATATAAATTAAATGACTTTGTGGTGAGGCTCAGAAAAGAACATTCCCTAATCAAGCATACAATTACTGAATTGTCATGCTTATTGCATGGTCAGTTGGTCAATGGTAGTGTAACAGCAAAGGGAAGAAGCATTGTATCAAGAACTATATGAAATATGCAAAGGGACTTGTTAAACAAATGGTGCAACAGATAAAATCCTTGCACAATTGAAGTTTCATCTATTTGTTTTGCCAGCTGTTTATCAACAATTTTGTTCACATGCTGATCCGCATAATTAAAGAATGGCTAATGTGGCATGAAATCAAAGAGAAAACCTCTTTTGGAGATGTGTTGTAAACCTAAGTCATTCCCGAAAATGTTTTTGAGTTTCTTCTAATTCACTTACAAAACAAAAATCAAAACCATTGTTTATTCAGGAAAAACTGTTGGAGATCAGAGGTTAGCAACTCTACTGAAATGTGCTATAATTGTAGCATATAGACTAATATCAAGACTTAAATTAATACCAGATAATAAGCTCAACCACAATGTATATTTGGGACTGGGATGCACTGCTATGCTGCCTAGACATTCACAAATAACACCATATTTTCTCTCCTACCTCCAGCCTTAAGTTTGAGTAAGAATCATGATTAGATAACATACAGATCCCTACTATTTCATAGTGGCTTTGCATTTTCATTATTTCCTTCCCCCCTCTCCCATTCCCCAAAATCACAAGACCGAGAAAAATCCATTATCAGCACTGAAATGGAAGATTTTCATGTAACAAGAGTTCATGTAGTAATGAACACTGAAATGTGTTCATTGAAACTGAATAGACAGAGATGTCCTATGAAGCCAACATACTCTGAGCAACACGGGCAATCTTGCAATACTTGCAATGTTCTCAGGAACAGCATGCTTTAAATAACTCACACTTATACACCATGTCAGACTTAGTATATTTTCTGCCTAACTGTGTATTCACACAGATCATTTCCTTCTCAAAGAGAGATTCTTTGTCAGTGAAAAGGAATCAGATAAAAGATACTCTTAATTAAAGTGCAGACATAGGGCCCTGCCTACAAAATCAACAGTCTTCTAGTCAAAGGAACTGAATATTTCTTATATCTAAAATGTCCTGCAGCAAGACAATTTATGTTTCTCTCAGATACCTGGACTCTCTGGCTATCTGTCTGCTAGTACATTAAATATGCAAAGGATTGGTTTCTGCTGATAAGAACTACTAGCATGAAGGTAATGTTAAAACCACTCATCCTCCATTACAAGATGCCTGCATCCAGACTGCCTATTGAGAGTGATCCCTGTTGTGTGCTAACTCCTAACACTTCCCAGAAATTGCTCAGGTGGGCAGCAACCAGGCAGGGGTCAAAAGCATGGCCTAGGATTGCTATAGCAGCTTACCTGTGGAACTGATTGTGGATCAGTTTAGACTGTTAATCAGTCTAAATATAGCATAAAGTAATTTATCAGTATGAATGTAACCTCAGTGTTTTGGACCAGTAGTCTAGGTGTTATTGTTGACTCTTTTCTTGTGAAGTTATGGTCTGCTAGAAAGCATAGCACTGGACAAGCTAGAGATGAAAACAACTGAAGACACTAAAAAATAAAGTCATATTTGTAAGGATTTTGGGGAAAAATCTAAAAAATTTTGATTCAAACCCTGATATCTAGTTTCTTTGCTTAAACAAAATGAATACAACAGTCCCTTGAATCCTGCCCACTTATGCAGAGCCCATTAAAAATACAGCAGAACAAGTCTTGGCCTCCCCATCATTTAAGGTAAAATAACATTTTAACTTATGATTATATTACAACATTTGCATGTAACATTTACCATGAAGTGCATTCTGAACTAAATTCTGGGACATCCAAAGAATATGAGTCAAGCAATCTGAGCTTTATGTAATTCCTTATGACCCTCAGCTGAAGATTGCCTGAGGTTCATTATGTCACCATTTGAAACTGGAAAAGGTGCTTTTTATTCCTTAGGAGCGATGGACTATATAGTTATACATTTATATAGAGCAAAATTACTACTGTCTTAGAGCATCTCAGTGCTTTCAGAGTGGATGCACTCAGTATTTAAATAATTGGACTAAATAGGTTGATTGCTGATTTTTCTTTTTTTTTTTTTCTTTTTAAAAAGAAAAAAACCCACAAAAACAAACAAAAACAAACAAACAAAAAAAACCAAACAAAAAACAAAACAAAACACCAACAAAACAAAAACAAACAAACAAACAAACAAAACAAAAACAAAAACAAAAAACCAACCTCTGAATGATTAAAATTGAGGTCTACAAAGGCATATTGGTACATAACTCCCAAAGGAGTAAGACACTTAGCTGCTACTTTTTCCTACTAAGCATGAAGAGCTAAAATAACAGTTACAGTTGTAAATCTGTTTCTGAACATCTGAGAACCATCAGTGGACAATCAAACTGACAAACTCAAGATGGTGTGCATAGCAGCAATGGGGTGAAACAGTTCAAAAGGAGCACTGCTATCTAGGTGGTGGTAAATGTTTTTTGCCCTACCCACATATCTGGTATGACAACATAAATATCTTGCCTTGAAACCTCATTTTTAATGGAACTTTGCATTATAGTGTTCAGCATAAGTAGCAAATTTTGGACTTATTCTCAAGCTAGATGCATTTTAAATATAAATGCTTGCTAATGTAAAGAGAAAGACACTTCACTTGCTGAGAACCCTTATTAATCACATACAAAATCAGTGTTTTGAGTGCTACAGAGTCTCAGTTTCCATAGGATTGTGCAAATTTGAACTTCCAATGGCTTTTTCTCTAGAAAACTTAATTGTCCTACATGGTTTTCAGCCCAGAAGCACCTGCGGAGTGTACAAAGGCAGAATAAGTAATTTAATTTACTGTGACTTATTTAATCTATTTTAATGTTAACGTGATCATTTATTTTATGTTTCTTCCAAGGCTGTTACATTTTCCTTAACGAAAGTCAGAGATATATCATCTAATACTTCAGCAATGCTTTTGTTACTGTTGCTTCAGGGGAAGTAAAAAGATTTTGATGCTTCTCAGAGTAGTTTCTGAATATTTGTGGAGCTCCCAGGTCGGTTCATACTGATTTGTGTAGGAATGGAATTGAGCTAAAATTTGAGGTCACAGTTTCATGAATATTTAGGTACTGAAGGAGGCAAATAAACTTGCAATAAAATTAACACGAGTAAAAATATATTAGGGTCCAGACTAACAAACACATGAAGGCATATGACAGCTTAGTGTGACAATCCCAAAACAGAACACTCATCGGGGAGTGCCTAAGGTGGTTGATAGGAATGGCTGAAGAGAGGAGAAATCTGAAATATAACCTATGGGCTAAGTCTCATGTTACCTTCTTCTCTGCATAGAGTCTGAGGTACTTCTGAGATCTGTGGAGTAAGTTTGGGTCCTTATATTGTGTGCATTTTTTGATACTTCTATTTCTATTACCTATCAGTTGAGGTCAACTAATAACTTTAGTATTGATAAGGCCGCCTGTTGCAAAGGGCAGTATCTACTTCTGGGTACGGTACAAAAACTGTCCCAGCCAAGGATATAGAATTTTTATAGTTGGAAAAGACCTCCAAGGTCATCAAGTCCAATCATTAACTGAACACCCCTATATTCACCACTAAACCATGTCCCCAAGTGCCATATCCACATGTTTTTTGAATGCTTCTAGGGCAAGGATGCCCCAAATCTCATCTGCATCCTCTTTTAATCCAGGCTCTGTCTTCCCTCCTCTTTTCAATCTCAAGTACAGCATGGTGGATTATTCTCTCTATTGATCTCCACTGGAGCAGGCTGTTAACTGGCTCAAGTGGCACTAAGATTTGGCAATGCTGTGGCATAAATCCACGGGAGCCAACATGTGGGATCTTGTTTGTGCCAAGTTTGGACTTGGGGTCCTTTGTATAGAATTAGGCACACAGCCTCTACTGACTGGGGGTCCATCTCTTACATGCTATTTTCTTTGATAGTTGCTAGATTTATTTGTTAATTATTATTTAAATTGTGAGAAAATGGCTTCTTTTCCTTTTTATAGCTCATTTAAGTTAAGCTTCTGGAAGCAGTATACAAGAACAGTGATAAACAGACTTTAACTGCAGTTTCCTTAGATGGTTCCTTTAATGGGCTCATAAATACCTTTGCTGGTTGTTTATTCTTTCATTACTGGGATCTATGGTTTAACAAAAAACATCCAGTGAATCTGTAAATATCTGTATTTCCCTTTGTAATGGTTATAGAAAACTTGGGTTCAGATTATTCCAATATTCCTCAAGTTTGAGCTCATAATGCCCTATGATGTCTTGAGCTTGGAAGTGAAAACGGACATGGCATAATGTCCTCTCCTTGCCTTACTCTGGAGAAATCAATCTGGAAGAGGGAAGCAAAACAAATCATGGGCTTCCTGAAACCCAAACAATACGTAAGAACTGACCCTCTGTCATATCTAAATATCCGTATACATCTATATCTATCAAATATATTGTTATCCATCTTCCTCACTTCTCCCTGTTATATAATTTTAAAAGAAGATAAATAACTTACCATTAATTTTCATGAATCCAGGTATTTATAATTAATATTAATGAGTACAGTCCTGCAATATGACATTTTCTTGTAAGTGGGATGACACCTGCTGTGTGCGATTAAATGCCATGTTAATGAGAGGTGGCGCCCATTTCACTTTGAAGGAAAGATGAATTTATCCATTTCTGTGTGAATGAGAAAGGAACTTATTCTGAGACAGACATTAATATGCTAAGCCTTGGGGCCACCCTGCACAGCAAAGCTTTACACACTTTAAAGCTGAGCTCAAAAATTGCTGTCCTTGAGGGTGAATAACAAAGATAATAAAATTTGAAGAAAAGTGAATAAAAGTTTTTCTGACTACTTCTTTAATTGAAGCTTTTGGTGTGTGAGCACTTCTTGTCATGGTTATGTATATGTGCCCAGCAGCACAAGGTCTGCTGCCCTTCTGTGTCTGGAAATTCTCTAGCTATGAAAATAAAAGTATATCACACATTAGTATAATCACTGACTTTTTCATTTTTAGCTTCCACTGTTTCCTTTTTCCTTTGTGGGCCTCAGACTTCATTTCTGTGAAGAAGGTCCTTGCATAGCACATTAAATCTTTGATATGAACTATGGCCTTACTTCTCAAGATTTAGCTGTCTCATTTCTCATATGGGAATGAAAGCAAAAATATATCATGCTGCATCATAGATAGACTAATAAAATCATTCAGAATGCAAAAGACCTCTAAGTTCATTGTGTTCAACTGTGAAGGCAGCACCATGGTATTCCTTACTCCACCAGCTGTCATATCATGTCCACATGACTTTTGGACACTTTCAGGGATTGTGACTCCACCACTTCTCTGAGTAGCCTGGCCCATTCCCTGACCATCATTTCAGTGAAGAAAATTTTCCTAATATCTAATCTAAACATCTCCTGGTGCAGCTTGAGGCCATTTAAGCTGAAGAAGGGGGATTTAGATTAAATATTAGAAATAAATTCTTTACTGTAAGGGAGGTGAGGCACTGGAACAGGTTGTGGACTCCTCAGCCCTGGAGATGTTCAAGGCCAGGCTATGTGGGACTTGAGCAACTTGGCCTAGTGGATGATGTCCCTGCCCAGGACAGTGGGATAGAAGTAAATGATTTCTAAGGCCTCTTTGAACACAAACCATTGCATGATTCTACTATATGATTCCTTATTATTCATTACCAATCATTATTTAGTACCTCCAAAAGGCTCCACCTTCAGGATGGTGGAGATAGCCTCCTACAACTCTCACAAATAGTGAGATGTCCCCCTATATTTTCTCATGTTCTTTATGCAAGATCACATTCATAGTAAGTGCAATGCCTGAGATCTCATATTCCTGAATCCCAGGAATGTGTTGGAAAACCAAGTTAGATTTCCCTAGGTATGGTTATTTTAGGGTTTAAACCCTCACAACAGGTAGACCTTTTCTTCTTTTAATTTTGCAAAATTATTCACTTTCTACAACTATTTTATAAAAGCTTTATTACAAGTCTGCTTGCATATCTCTCTATATCCAGTGGGGTTTTTTTGCAAGTACAAACACCTCACCATATGCAGCATGCAATGAAGCTTGCCTTAGAAATAAGGCAAGTGAGGTTTCTGAAGTTTTGTGAGGATTCTTTTTTCTTAAGGAGCTGAAGTGAATATTCTGTAGCACAGGTAGAACCTCATATATTATAAAGACAAATGTCATTGACCTGGAAGAATTAGGGTTGTTTAGCCTGGAGAAGAGAAGGCTTTGGGGAGACCTTTATTGTGGCCCTTTGGTACTTAAAAGAGGCTTATAAAAGAAATGTGGACAAACTTGTTAGCAGGGCCTGTAGTGACAGAACAAGGGGTAACAATTTTAGACTAAAAGAGGCTAGATTTAGATTAGATCTAAAGAAGAAATTTTTTACCAAGAGTGTGGTGAGACACTAGCACAGGTTGTCTAGAAGGGTGGTAGATACCCCATTCCTGGAAACATTCAGGACCAGGTTGGATGGGACTCTGAGAAACCTGATCTAATAGAAGATGTCCCTGCATATTGCAGGTAGATGTTCCTGCTTGTTACAAGTGGATTGGACTAGATGGCCTTTAAGGGTTCCTTCCAACCCATGATTCAATGATTTTATGATCTCTGGAAAGTTTTTACTGAAGGTTTTAAATTAAGGATTTAAAGTCTGGTCTACAGACATTGAAAATAAATACTGTTCTTGACTGGCATGATTCAGTAGAAGATCTGAGGAAGAGCTCCAATCTTTCCATCAACACATGCTTGTTTACCTCAAATGTAAATTCCCTGGCTTTGTCCTATTAATTGCTTTGCTGACTTATTTGAGAATCTGGTTAATAAGTTTAACTTAAAAAACATTATTTCACATTAAAGGATGCCACAAAATCAGTTAATGATGAAAATACTGCCTCAATCCAGACATGGGACTCAATCCCTTTTTGTTGTCTTTTTTTTTTTTCTTTTTTTCCTTCTTACAAGGAAAGAATGGGAGATGGAGAAGAGAAAAACAATGACAAAAGCTGGGTTCTGTGTACTAAACAGAATGACAAAAACTCGGGTCTTACTTTCTGAAAACTCTGACAACTTCCAGGACCAACTGCTTTGATATCAGAGCTACACAGGGTATTATTTGAAGCTATTGAAAGTATTGAAATTCTCAAATTACCTCTGTAATGTGACAACAGCATATTTTGGGAACCATCCTACCCACTTGGGTTATTTATTTTCTAAAGGGGAGAACAATGATTTGTGTTCAGAAGGCTTTTCCCACTTTTATTTTAATCAGTTGTTTTTACAACAAACCACAAAGCTGAACATTAAGCACTTCAGAAGAGCTCTGCCTGGTGAATACGCTGGGTGTGAAGGACAAGAGAGATTTGTAAATTACTTTGACCTGCTGAATTACATAGACAAGTTGTTCACTTCTTTTCTGCTCTGCTCCACTTCTATCTACTGGCACTGTGAGGTCTTTGTGCAAAGGGATAGACTCCTGTTGTGTGTTCAAAACGTCCAAGATCCAACAGGCCCCTAATTGTGGCCAGGGCTTCTAGGAGGTATGTTCATTTAAACAATAGTAATTTCAAAGCAGCAATTATTCAGTTCCTGTGGAATAGTGTAAGTGTGAAGAAGGATCAAAGGGGTTTTTTCCACCAGCTTTGCCCACATCTGAGGAATGGAGCTCTGTGCTCTGGGAGGCCATTTGAGACATTTACTGCTACTGAATTGCCCCAGCGTAAAGGAAGGGTTGAAAAAAGAATAAATGAGCTCTTTACTCTGGTTCCTTCATAATTCCCACAGAATTCTGGCAGTTTGTTATATGTCAGGGCAACCTTTCCACATCCCAAAGACAGGCCTATAGATTGTGTTTCTCTTTAGAAAACAGTGGGTCTTCTAATCATGCCATGGGAGAGTCCATTGCTGACTAGTTATACAGTGGCTTTTAGGATTTGGGTATTGGCAATCCCTCATTTTGGAGGAAGCCTGGACATCTCTAAGAGTGTTCAAGGAAAAACTTTTTTCACCTATGAAAAAATCACATAACAAACATAATTTTTAAAATGTTCTTTTATTATGGCTGTAGGGTAATAAGCCATCAATTGATCCTTTGTAGACTGATACCCACTGAATTCATGGCACATGCCTCCCTCTGTGTTCTAAGACTTCTCTCTGTGTGGTTTTGGGCAATATATTGATTGGATCACACCACTCCATATCTCCCATGAAAGACCAGACTTCTTTTTAAAATGGTATATTCAACACCATTGTAGTGATGCTGCCTTTTCCTGGGAGTGAGAGCATCAGCAAAGCTCAGATGCATAAGCTTCATAAAATAACAAAATCCTTGCACAGTGCTGGGATAAAATCA
Source organism: Formicarius rufipectus (assembly GCA_013399695.1). Classification (NCBI taxonomy): domain Eukaryota; kingdom Metazoa; phylum Chordata; class Aves; order Passeriformes; family Formicariidae; genus Formicarius; species Formicarius rufipectus. Next base: position 926,823 of record VXAU01000753.1, read on the forward strand.
GGTTAAGAGATGTCATCATTACTGGCAATCAAGAAAATTGAGCCAGCATTCAAGCATCTGTGTGAGGGTGGCATTACCTGACACAGAGAAAGCAAATTACCCGTCCATCAGTGGGGAATCAATCCAAAGACTATCTCTTTGGATATAATTTGCATAAGCTTCAACTTAGAAAGGGCAAAGGAAAAAGATTGTTTCATTAGTGAAAACCTGGGAGGTATTAATCTGAGAACTGTGGAGAATTCTTAAACACAGGACATGAATGTGGCAGAAAGAACCAGTATTAGATGCAAGGTTATTTAGTGAAGAAAAAGATTTGTCCTGCAGTTGCAACTAAGCTTACTGGAGTTTCTTTCTAACAAGTTATGATTTATGTCTTTACAAGGGTGTTCATTTTAAGAAGAGTCTTTTATAAAATCTTGGTAAAGGCGGGTCATTCAAACCCCAGTCCCTCCCTTGGTGGTTTCTGTGCTGTCTTTCTGCAGCAGACTTAAAAAGGCAGGCATCCTAACCCCTTTGTTCTTAGGAGAAATACTAAGCTTATACCACCTAGAGGTTTCCCTGAGGTTGTGTATTTCTCCAAAGAAAAACAAGTTTTAAGTACCACCATTCACTGCTTTGCCCTGTGCCATGCAAATGTGCTTCCAGTAGTATATGTGAGCTGTCCCAGCACCTGAAGTGGAAGAACCATTTTGCAGAAGTCTCATGAAAACTGTCCAGCTGATAAAGGTGTTTTGGATAACTCTATAAACTTCAAAGATGAGGAGAATGTTGTCTTCTTCGGTTTTAACTCCTGTGTACCCAAGTCTATATTTCACCAATTTATCCCTACAAAGCAGCCTGTGCGTGAAGTTTAACAGCAAAGTGCTGTTGTTTGCCAGCATGAAGCCTGGAGGAAGGCATCTAGGATTTGCTGGCAAATACTTGATGGAGAAACCACAACTGCTTCTGGTAACAAGCCTTGCTATAAGTAATTTGTGTGCCATCATTAAAATAGCTAAACCTGACTTAATCTTCCTGTAGGATGAGAAAGCACTTTAGTCACTGATACCTAGATCAGGCTCTTCCAGTATGGATAAGGTATCCCTGCCTAGATTACAGTTTTGCTTTCTTCTTTTCCTGTAAACAGTATAATTTTCTATTACATGTTACAACAGGCAGAGTACAGAACTACTGACATGTTTTCATTTAAAGCTTATCACAGTAGCAGCAGCTCTCTCTCATTCTGATTACTTCTGTTTTTATACATATCAGGAAATAGGTTTCCCCTTTTCCTATGCATTCATGGAGACCTGCTTGCAGGTATCCCACCTTATCAACCCTCTCCAAGTCACTTGTTTTCCAAGTTTAAAGATACCTTCATTTGTACGTATGATTCACATAACACAAATCCAGCGGAGTCCTTTCAGAAACACTTGTATTTCATGATGATGGTTTTTCACTGACATCTCTCTTGTACATCAACCATCCTGTTTTTAAGCCATTCAATAAATGCACCAATGACATTTTGAAGTTAATTTTCCATCTGAAGTCAAAAACCTTATTAAATCTAGGTATGTTATCAACTGCACACACATGAAGTCAAATAAGAAAATTAAATGTTTCATGAGCTGTTCTTATAAAACTGTATTGGTGTAAATTATAGTTCTACCTTTATTTTTCTTTGGTTGACTCCCATATCAGATTTAGGATTTCTCTGCAGGAGAGTGAAGTGAGGTTAACCGGTCTGTAGTTATCTAGATTTTTCCCTTTTTCCTCTTTACATATCACTGAAAAGCAAGTCTTACTCTGTACCAATGTATATTAAGATATATTTTAAGCAACCATCAGAATTCTGGAGATCTTGGAAATTTCTTTCAGAACCCCTGTCTGTAAGTTGCTTCAGACTGAAGTTATTTGAAAACTTCAAATATTTAACTAGTTGATTCCCCAGGCTACTGTGTTCTTCACCCAACATGACACCCAGCTCCCTTGGTGTATGAGTGGCTTGTCCCACCTCCACCTGGCAGGCTGCTCTCAGGTGACCTTTTTCTTTGGCTGTCTGCCTGGAAATATCTGTGGGAAGCCAGCCAGTGAGGGAACTGGGCAGTTGCCTTGCACGTGGGACTAGTGTAAGCTCCTGGGATGGTTTGCTATGGAATCAGCTATCTGGAAAGGAACAGTACTCTTTTGCAGGAGAGAAAACTTGCAATACAAAATTAAATGTCAATCAGCCCTAATTTGTCACCAAAATTTTTTTTTTTTCCTAGTTGGGTAGTGGCACATTTATTTCATAGGCAGAAAAAAAAACTAGAAAAAAAAAGAAAAGAAACTCTTCTTTCACACCAAGAGCATAAAATGATAAAATGTAATAAGCACAAAAACTTAATCAAGAAGGGAAAGTGTCTGAAACTGTGACCCTCAGCAGAAGCTATAAGATGTCAGATCTAGAAGGCCAGAACCCTGTCATTGATTTGGAGGGTTAGTTCACACATTTCTTGAAGTTTTGTCTACTTAATAGGCAATCTGTCAGCAGCAAAAAAA
>VXAU01000753.1:929392-960401 GCA_013399695.1 Formicarius rufipectus
ATTCATATAATCTCTCTTTTGTCTCCAGCATCCATTAGCAAGAAACGTAAGGAAATACTGGATTTCTGTAGGTAGCGATTTTGATATAACTGAAAGAACAAACATGACAAACACTAGCCAGACAAGAGGCACAGTTTTACCAGTAACAAGTGACTGGAAATTCCATTGGAAGAACTTAAATAAATCCTGAATAATTTTGATCTGATTATACGCAGAAACTCTTAAGGTTTCTGGAAAATGTTAAAAAATGATTTTTTTTTTTTTTCTGAATACATGTTCCTGTGTCTTGTAAAGGAATGCAACATCATTAAACGTATTTTAGAAAATATGAAATGGCCAGAAATAAAAAGATACGATGCGTGAACAACACAACAATAATCTCTGTACTGCTAAACTGAGAGTTATGACTGGAAAGCATGCACATGATCTATCCAGTAAAATCTATGAAGAATCTCCTGTCAGGAGGCAGAGCTCTGAGAATTAACCTGAGGAAAGCTGTTTTACTTTGTTCTGTTTGATGGAGAAAAAAACTCAGACTCCAGAAAGACAGTTCAACATTTTTGTTTACTGACTGAATGCTGAAATGAAAGATTTCCCTGCCATGAAGCCATCTCTTATTGCCATACCAGTTCAGAAGACAAGAATAAAACAAAGAGCAGAGCAAAGGGCACAGATTATAGCTTGTAGGGGAAGACAAATATCAAAAAAGTAATAACAATAGCAATAGCAAAACAGGAATGGAGAAGGCAGGATGAGCTGGCCCTAAATGAGGGAACAAAGAAAGTAGGATAATGGAAAAGAGAGAATTGTTGAAAGAAAGACAAATAATGGGATGTGTTGAAAATTCTACCTAAGTGATGCTTAAATTCACGCCACTGTTTTGAAAAACAGCTGTGTAATACTGCTGCGCCAGGTGCTGACAAACTTAATACAATACCTACTAGGGAAGATTCATCTACAGAGATAAATAGAACAAACTCAGCTTCAGTGTACAGTTATTGGTATATTTGTCCTTTGGGAAAAGGTAATAATCCTGCATTTGTCTCATGCCTGCCATAATACTTAGACCTACAACTAAATTTCTGCATGGCACTGGGTGAATGACATGAGCTATTTCTTTATGTTGAGGACAACCACATGTTTGAAAATTTTCTGAAGCATGTTAAGAACTGTGATTGGTTTCCTTTTCTGCTGTATTTTTTCTTTCTGCAGCTGCAGACCATACTAAGAGGATGCATCTGGGGAATACACAGCTCAGGCTTCCCATGAGTGCATAATGGTGTGTTTTAGCCATTAGTGACATCCTCCAGTAAATAGCTCAAGTGCTGGTTTAGTCAGTGGTGCCCTCTCTGTCTCGGCTTTGCTTCTCGTCCATTTATTTGCTGAACTGGTGCTTCCAGCCTCCTTCTCCCTTTGCAGCTGGGCTCTAAGTCTCAGTGAATTGGATCACATTCACTCTTGCTGACCCCGTGCTGAATGCAACCAATTTTTATGTGTCCTTTTCTATTACTGTGACACTTAGCTCAGCAGCTACGTGTGTTTTATTAGCCAGCTGTATGGTATGTGCCCAGGCTGCAGAACAGACCTTTGGCTGACCAGCAGAGTCATGAGCTGTGCACAACGTTCTGCAGGTAAAGTCTCGCCACCCTCCTGATTTGCTAGATGATAAACTTCTAGTGTTTTGTTTATTTTTTTTTTTCCTTCCAAGTTTTTTTTTGGTGTTACCTTTAATGTTCAAGTGTGATACAATCTTTGTTTTAACAAGGATTTCTTAAGAGTTCTGAATATCTTTGATTTTAATGTTTAGCTTATTGATGTTATTATTTACCAGTGAGGTAGGGATGAGAAGGAAGGAAGAGAAAACTCTAGCTATAACAATGAGCCTGTTTTGGAGAATTTGTGTATATGTCAGTAAGTCAAACTGTGCATTGAGCATATTCCCAGAAAGCATATTTTCAATTTTCAGTGATGTACCTCATACTTCTAGTGAGGGAAAAGATAAACAATAGGTCTGAATATCAAATAATTCAAGTGCTTAAAGGATGTGCCTTGGCATCCAATCAGTTTGGTGTATTCTATGTAAGTGTAACTCAGGCCTCTCAAATTTCTGCTGCTTAACAGTGAAACAGCTCCTGTAGTGCTTGAAGGGTAGGTGGTCATGCAACCAGAGAACCACAGAGTATCTGTAGTTGGAAGTGGCCTCTGGAGGTTTCAAGTCAACCACACTGCTCAAAGCAAGGTTGGGTAAGAACAGTCTGCTCAGAGCCCTTTCAAGATAGTTTTTTTTTAGCTTCTACGGGGATGGACACTTAAGTCTCTCCTTTTTGGGCCATTTTCATTAATGTGACCATGCTCATGATGAGTTGTTTTTTGTGGCATTTTTTTGTCCCTAGTATCTAATCAGTGTTTTGAGTGTTCAGGCTGTGTTCACTGCCTTTTGAGCTATTGCTGTGCTCCTCTGGGAAACAAGAGAAGTTCCATCAGTGCTATACCCTGTCATCAGGTAGCTGTAACATTCTGCAGCGAGATCACAGAGAAATTCTTCATGAGCTTTCTCCAGGCTGAACAAACCCACCTCCTGCAGTTTATCCTCTATTGCATGTGCTCAAGCTTCCTGACTGTCTTCAGGATCCTGTGTTGGACTTGCTGGACCTGTATGTTGATGCCAATGGGCTCCAGTGTTTCTGGGCACCTCCAATTAATTGGCACAGGCTTGGGAAGTTAATATGGAGCTCATATCACCCAAAAGGCCAAGATCATTGTGTGGTTCTACAAAAACATGCAGGGTGTAATTGGGAAGGTATGTGAAAAAAATGAATCCAGAGAAATAAAACATACTTGACTGGTGAGAGGGAGAAACCATGTTACACTCAAAACTACAGAAATTCTGCCTCCTTTGCCTGAACCATGTCCCAGGAAGGAACATGGACAGGTAATCACACATTCCATGAAGGGTAGGAATGAACTTGTAGCCATCAAAACATGGTGGTTTGAGTCATTGTCTGAAGGCATCATCATTAATCAGTTTTATCCTAATGAACTTCTGTGATTTTTCAATACAATATTTTTACTTAAATAATTCTGGCACGTGATTCTTTTTTGCCTTTTGAGCTGGGCAAGACAACCTATATGTGATGGTCAGTGCAAAAGAAATTCCCTCCTTCCAGAATCTCTCTTCAACGGAAGCCTATCGATTTGCTTTAGCACCCATGTACTTCCAATTATACTTCATGTTTTCTGTTTTAGTTTACTTGTATTCTCCTTTCAGTGGTTTCATTGAAAAAACCTTAACAAATGTGATTTCAAACTGAACCAAAATTATGCTACAGCTAAAACTCCCCAAAGAAATAAAAACATTAAGGCAAACACACATCTTCTTTAGAATAAAAACAAATCCTCCAGTCAATGTTCAACTTGTAGTCAAAGTAATTAGCATACTAACAACAAAGTCAGGAAACAGACTGATTTTTAAGGCAACTAGATAAGACAAATTGGTTTTTGAGACCTTGGACTGAATCCTTCCTTCTAGAATATTGAAATTTACATGACACAAAATTATGAGACTTTAAATGAAACCTATGATGAAAATAGTTAATTACAGCAAAAATTTATTTCAGTCTTAGTGAGTTTTAAACCCTGTTACTTTATTGCAAAGTCTTCCAGGTGAAAGACCAGCTGAGTTTGGTGTTTTGCCCATTGGATAGTTACTGTTTAAACAGAAAGGATCCTTCTGCTACCCAACTGTAGCTGTAGATATTTGCCATTATTAAGGAATGTATTAGGATGGCACTCAGCTCCTCTGTGCCTAAATACTGTATATGTACACTGTTAAAGACAATTTCCCTCTCAGAAAACCAATTAGCAAAATAGCAAAAAACAATAAAGTCTCATTTTATGTTGTAGCATCTACAGTTTATAGATTAGAGACTGGAGAGTACAGAGAAAATCATGGCTTTCCCACAAAGGATATTCAGCTCATTCAGGAATTAAAGACTCTGCATGTCTCAGTCCAGAAGTTCAACCACACTACAGCAGCCAGTCCATTAATAGTAACTTGACAGCCATTTTCTTGGTGTGATTTGTCCCTCCATACCTCCTGCTGTGCTGGAGATGGTCGGGTTACTCTTTCAGTGGACAGGAAACAAGTATAGTAGTGTTATTTTTCAAAGCCTTGTGATATTTTAATATTTAAGTGGGAAAATGCATGTTTTCATAGCACCCAGTTTCCCATCCCAGGATCAGCACTGAGATCAGTCTTAATCAGTATTGTTTTAAGGGTTCACAGTGAATATCATTAAACCAAATTACAGTAAGAATCAAGCAGTTGTTTTTGCACACAAAGTCAATGTTAGTTGTTGTCAAGGTGAGGTCAGGGAAACAAGGGGTCACAGCTCCTCAGGCCAAGCTTGGAGATTGTGAGTCAAAGTCCACTCACACGGGTTGCTTCATCTGAGCTACATTCATTGCAATGCCATAGTGCTGTGCCAAAGAGGCCTCTGGGGCACTGATGCCAAGTTTATTCTGTTAATGATCAGCTTGTGGTGTTCTGCTACATTTGCCCCATCACAACTAACAGTGAAGAGACATCAATTCTGAAGTAAAAAGGGAATACTTTGTCACATGCTCTCTGCTCTGTTCTCAGTTTTATCACTGTATACCAGGAGTAACTTAAATATCAGCAAGTAAGTATAAATAAACTGGGTATCATGATCTCTACATTTTTTTGCCCTGCTTGTGAGCTGTTGCTTAGCTCAGCACATCTACTTTGGGAAACACAAGTCTTGAGAGTCTTGAGATATATGATGGCAAGGTGGGGTGTAACATTTTCTGCTTGACACATGACTGATCTATCAAACATGACAAAAAGCTAAAGACAAGAAGATTCAAATTTTCCCCTTCAGTACTTTTTTTTTCCTGTTTTTTGTTTTTTTTTTTTTTTTTTTTTTTTTTTTTGGTTAGACAACCCAAGGTTTTTCCTGAGCTCTTTGCTCGTTTGTAAGATAGGTGGTGTGAGTGTGGATGGGGCATTGGTGAGAAGATCCATGGTTCCTTAATAGGGAAAATTCCCCCAGTGCCTGTAAAATCAGGGAGAATAACTGCATTCTAAAAATGTTGGGGGATTGTTGAATTAGGATCATACTTCTTTGCCTAATTTTGCTCTACAGAAATAATCTGGTAGATCTGGCCCAAGTTTATTAAGGCATTCTGGTTTTCTCAGAGCTTCAAGGTCTGAATGCTAAAACCGCCAAGGGAATTTACTGTTACAGAATATATTCTCTGTGTTTGCGTGAGTCAGTGCATTTGAGTTTGCATTTAATCCAGAGAGCTTGGATTAAAGGTGTAGGATCTCTACAGGATGCTAAAGAATAGAGCGGCCTTTAAGTAATGAAGTTTAAGCACTTAAATGAGTAGTCTAGCAACCCTATTGTACCCAGGCAAGTTGTCTCTTAAGCTTTCCTGCAGTAATGTCCCAATTTTTGTAAGCTAGAAAGTATTGTACCTAGCTGAGAAAATATCTAAATGTAGTCTGTTCTCATATCTGTTCACCAGATACTGTGTGCAAAATACTTACTGAGAATAAAACTGATGTTAAGATGACTGCTTTTGAACAAGGATGGGGAGTGACTTCACTCAGTCACTATTTAGTGATTTAGAAAAAATCTTCAGAAGAGATTGAAAAAAACTTTCACCTATATAGTCTGCAGCCAAACACTGGGATGTACCTTCTCTCAAGCAAAGGATTTAGAGGAGCCTGGACCGTTTGCATCCTGGGTGAATGAACTGGCTCCTGATTAAGAAAAGAAATTTGGGCTAGGTGTGTCCAGCATTCAGTCTGGAAGCTGTGCAGTGAGCAGGCATGTGAAAACAGTCTATGCACAGAAAGACCTAATCAGGTATTTACACAGTATTTTGGTGTAAGATAAGTTTTGATGTGCTCAGCATAAAGAATATTTCAGGGGTGAACATTTTCAGGGATTGCCCAGAGAAAAGGTGAGATATAATGACTTTTCTGAAACTTCAAGGATTAACTGATGGTCAAACAGTGCATTTGGGGATCTCCCTTCTGGACATCTTTTGTGGATTAGTTAGGGTAACTGCATGGCTACATCCCATCATGCAGTTAACTCAAGCACCTTACAACCGAATTGCTCTTGAGAGTTATTGTTCATGCTACTCACCATGGACTTCCAAGGACTGCCACTGGGAATGCCAACGGTGTTAAATAGTAGAGCTCAGTGATCAAAACTAAATAGTACAGATGGGCTCACATCAAAGCTTCCAAACAGATCTGTGTTAGCACTAAACAGAGTGATTCCAGAGATAATGAAGCAGTGCGGAGAATCAGGATCCGATGCTTCCCCTGTTCTCTTAATGAGTGGGAATGTACTTATATTGAAGTACACTTTGAAATGTTTGGGTCATGTAGACCAGCAGTGACAGAAATATATATTCTAATAAACTTTCTTGGCAAAGCTGCCTTCCAGCAATAGTCCCCTTAGGGTCTCAACATGTGATCTATGGAAGCAACTGTTTGTGAGATTGAGAGTTAGACTGGGGCAAAGTCCAGTCTGCTGCTCATTTCAGCAATACTTTGGCTGTTTTGTCATCATGATTATTGTATTCCAGTACCTAGACTGTTTCCTGGACAATATTTTATAGTCACAGTCTTATTGATTAGTTTGGAGTCTTATGCAATTGCACTGTGTCCCTAGTTCTGCACTCTAACTGAAACTGTCAATATTTCTTTTGAAAGGTGCAATAGGAAAAACAACTTGTCTGTCACTGTGCCTGTCCAGGGGAGTAGGTTGGGGAGCTCTGTGGGCATCTCCTTCCAAAGTGCAGAATCAGTGTAAGAAGAACCTGGACAGGAAGACCTTGCCATCTAAGATTCTTCAGTTTTGCAATGCCCTAAGACACAACCTGAAAATAAGTAATTCTTAAAACCTGTATTTAAATGGTATGTCTACACATGTTGCACAGAAAGTATATGGTAAAATAGGGAAAATAGATAGAAACTTCATTTTTTTTCCACATGAGTGCCTGAACCTTGAACCATATCCTTCAGAAAACATTAATTCTTCCTGTATTTCTCTTCAGAGAGCTATAGCAGTGCAATTGCACTACATACAATCTGGGGGGCAAGAGCTGGCCTTCAAGGCCATCTGCAAACTGCTTAAATTAGGAAAGGTTAATCCATTTATAGAAATGTGAAATGGAAACATAATTTTAATGTACTCTGTGATATGAAGCAAGTGAGCTTAGATCTTGAGCTTTGCTGTTACCTAGAAGAAATAAGTTCAGCAAAACCTCAAATCCCATTTCCATATATATTGCTGATCTTATCAGTATTTTGTCTAAAATGTTAAAGTAATCTTAATTATCTGAACAACAATCAAAAATAAAAGTCAGCACTGTGCTCTCTCTCATTAAAATTCAGGGATGGGATAATGTTGGTTTGGAAAAACCTCATGTGTATGCCATAAATTATACTTTGAAGATTCAAATAAATTACTTTGGCAGTCAAATTATTTCCTCATGTGCAAAACAGGAGCATTGGAAAACTTTCCTTGTAGTAGGTACATTTTGAGTTAATTTCTGAAAAACAGTAATTAATGGAAATTAATAAACTTTGAGCTTTTTTTTACCCCTCAAATGTTATCTAAAGAATTAAGAAACATGGTTTACATATGCAAAAACCATTCTTGGCTTCCACCAATTGATTTTGAACACTTCCTTCACCTGTGCATATACCCCAGTTTCTCTGGGATGAAAACAGATATTGCATTACATTGTGAATGTGCAAGATTATTAAGTATCTTGAGCCAAATATTTTATTGTTCCTCGTGATGAGATTATAAAACTTCTGTGGACATAATTTTTTGCATTCCTAAGAATTTTGTTTTTTGCTTGTCTCAATTTTTCAAGTGCAGAAGGTTAGACATATGCCTGGTGATACACCTGCTCTCAATTTACACATTCTCTCTATGTAGATAGTATATGTTCATATTTATGTGTTGCATGACAAACAAGGTCCCATGCCTTAGACTACAGACATGCAAAAGATGAGAGGTGGTCCTTATGTGTAGGTTTTTCAACCACGAGTAGACAAAGGGCAAGAGGAAGGAAGTATCTGTATTTTTTTTTTCTCAGTAGATAGAGACTTCTGCCTGCAACAGAGACAAAAATCAAGCCCAGACTATGAATCCAGTCCTTCACCCCAGGACTGTGCTTCCACTCTCTCCCTATGCATGAGTCTCATTTCCATATTTCATAACATTAATGATTGTTTTACACAGTTGCATGCTGATTATTCTGCCAGTTAAACAGAATATCCCGGTTTATACCCTCTGCAAAGAAATTAAACTGGCTACACTCTTGACAATAGATTGTTGTATTTACATTACTGTTCTGATATCCAGCTGCACCTGGATCAAATAAAACCCTATTTAAATTGAATGACAATATTTTCTTAAGACCTAGGAGACTATTACTAGGGACTGTAAATGAGTCAATCTAGTTTCTTCTTTAATTCTGTAATAGCAAACTGCTTTCCAGAGGCTTCCTGACATCTTTCACTCATTTAGTTGGGCAAAGTGTAAGAAGAACAAGTTAGAGATGAACATTAATTAGGGTGAAGCAGCAGGGCTATGTAAATTATGGAGGAGTTTTTTTTTTTTCTGAATTACAGATTGATTCCTTTTGTAATCAAATTCCATTTTCAATACATCTTCTTTTTAAAATGACATAGGCAGAGAGGAGATAAGTGTCTAGTGAAACACAGAACCTGCTGTTGCAGATTCTTTTTTAGGTAGTTGTCTAGAGTGACGTGACTCTGATTAAAAAAAAAAAAAAAGAAAAAATAACAGAAGAAAATAGGTCAGAGGTTCTCAGCACCAATTAATTTCACATTCAAAAGAGAATAGAGGTGGTTAAACTTCATGGCAAATTGAAACAGTTCAGAAATGTGAACAAAATACTGTCTTAGAAAGATAAGAGGAATAATAGTATTTTTCATTTTTTCTTTGAACCTCTTTATGTCATCATTCTAAGGGGAGATCTTATAGGCATCAGATAGTAAAACTGCAAAGCCCTCATGGAATTGCCAGGATATTTCAATTGTTACCTGTTTAAGAATGCAAATTGTTTTATTTTTCATTAGTTACAGAAACATCAGTGCCCATCATTCTGCAACTATTCATATCCATTTCCCTTACTGAGGGCTGTGTGTGCACCCATCATGTGTGTTATTGCTCCCCACTGCTGAAAGGCAGCCACCTCCAGGGCAATTTGGTCTTTATTGATGCTTGAAAATGGAGGGACTGGCTTCCTAGCATGGTTCCAGAAGTCTAGACCAGAAAATTTTCAGGATGCTCTTCTGTCCCAAAAGTTTGTTTGCAAGTGGGATCTTCTACTGGCCTCTCATGTGTGAACGGGAACATACTGCTAGTACCTGAACAGGAGACAGGGGACTTAGCTGATACATCCTATCCCCTCACTGAATACAAAGCCTCATTCTCCATGTCATGACCAAATGCAAGTGTGCTTTCCTAGTAATTTGTTTATAGAGAAGGGCACTCTAAAGAGAAAAAGGGTCTAACTCTTCTGCATAACTCAGAGTTAAATGCCTACTGTGAAGCCTGAGTTTAAGAGAAGGGTCATTGATTCAAACTTTTCTCTATAGGGACCTATACCTGTAGAGTCAATGGAAAGAAGTAGTTTTGGTGCTGATGTTGCATTCATCTTACAGACAGTACCCTTTTAGTCAATGGTTCTAGGTAAAGGATAACAGTAATATCTCACTTTTCTTTTGAACTTAGGTGCAGTAGGGGACCAAATTTTACTTTTACTGTGGTTGCTCTAAATAGGATCTTTGGTCTGTCTAACTGTGACACCTGAATGGAGATTAATATTGCTAATATACTCCAGCAGAAATTCCCAGAGGTGATAGCTTATAGGGCATAGGGCACAGAAATTCAGATTTTCCTTCTATCATTAGAATACATCCATTTTACTCTAGCTCTCTTACTATTTACTAATTAGAATGGTACAGGTATAAAAAACTCTATGCATTTATGGAGTCTTCCCAGATTCTTTGGAGCATGCCTCATTAGCACTTAGTCCTCCTCCTCATCCGTCTTCTGTCAGACTTTTCCAGTAATGAACAGTGTCAAGCTGTCAAGGCTTGCTTGTCCTCTAACAGCCAAACTTTACTGGATACATCTATGATACAAAACTTACATATGTGTATACACACACACAAACATACATACATATGTAATGTAAAAGTGAGCATTCCCATGTAGGTGCCATTGAAAGGATCTCACCCATATGTATCACTGAATTGAAGATTTGCTTAGCTTGGAAGGAACCCTTTACAATCATCTAGCCTAACATCAGTCTACTCACGCAAGGTCAGCTAGAATGAGTTATCCAGGACCTTGCCATGGAAGCAGGAGTTGTGGGAACCTGTAAATGAGGCACTTCAGAGATTCATACAGACTCAGCTCCTTAGAGCTCAAAGTGGTCACAAGTTTTTTGCTTTTGCCATGTTTAGATTTTCCCCTCTATTATTTTCTTGACTCAGGTAGAATAGAATAGAATACAGCAGAACAGACCAGAACAGAATAGACTATTTCCACTGGAAGAGACCTGCAAGGGTCCTCGAGTCCAACTGCCTGACTACTTTGGGGCTGTCCAAAAGGTAAAGCATGTTGTTAAGGGCATTGTGCAAATGCCTTCTAAACACTGACAGGCTTGAGGCACTGACTACCTCTCTAGGAATCTATTCCAATGTTTGACCACACTCTTGATAAAGAAATGCTTCCCAGTGTTCAATCTGAGCCATCTTGGTGCAGCTTTGAAACATTCCCACCTCTCAGCATTTTGCTTCCCACGTCCTCTCTTCAGAAAGGTTTAGGGAGCAATGAGATCTCACCCTACTTTTCTCCAGACTTGACAAACCCAGAGTCCTCAGCCACTCCTCAGAGGACACTCCTTCCAGCCCTCCTCTGGCCACATTCGAGGGCCTTCACATCTTTCTTAAGTCATGGGGCCCAGAATGCTGAAAACAGTGGGACAATCATCTCTTCTCACTGGCTGGTGATGTCATGTTTGATGCCCCATGGGATGGGGTTTGCCCTCCTGGCTGCCTGGACACACTGCTGGATCTTGTTGAGCTCCTGCTGGCCAGATCCCTGTCTTCAGGGCTGCTCTTCAACCACTTCTCTCCCAGTTTATACTTGCATCAAGCATTATGTCATCCCTGGTGCAGAATCCAGCACTTGGACTTGTTGAATGTCATCCCCTTCGCCATTGCTCAGTACTCCAATCTATGTAGATACCTCTTCAATGCCTCTTGTCCCGCAAAAGAGTGAACAGCATGTGCCAGTTTGGTATTACCAGCAACCTTATTGATAAAAATATCAACGTGACTGGCCTTGGAATTGAACATTGAAAACACCAATAATGTTTTCATCTACTTTAGTGACTGATGTTTTGCCTTATCTATCATGTTTCCAAGAGCACTTGCACTGTGTAAGGAGAGAGAGGCTGTCACTGGTTTACACTGGAAGTGTCAGTTTTGCAGAGGGGAGGCAGAAGTAAAAGATCCCAATCTGACCTGGATGTGTCTTCTTTGCCTCCAAGGTGTAAGAAAGGAGCAGGGAGTGCATAGAGCTGCTGCTGCCAGCCCAGCTTTATGAATCACCTGAAATGTGACCGAGTTTCAGCAGTCTGAGGGCATTGATGGCTTGTAAAGGGAAATGGTTGGATACAGGCATTACAAAAAGAGGAGGGGCAAAAAAGGGAAGATACAGGAGAGATTCTGCTGATAAAATACGTATTTCTCTTTAAGCCAGTCACTCAAGGCTTCCTTGCAAGTTGTGGATTAAAATAAGAACACTTTTAGGTCTTCATCCATTGAGTTTGCATTTCTCCTCTTTTTGTCACAGAGAGGCCCTAAGAAGTTATACATACTACTTCCACAGTGATATTTCTGCCACTGCTCTTTATTCTGGAAATGAATCTTTTAATCCATCATTCCAGGAATATTTACCAGCACTGAATTTGAAATTAAACCAAGAAAGGAAGAAACGGCTATGAAAATAGGATTTGGATAGAATGGTCTATTTGCAGTCCTGTTCAGTTGATGGGCTGCCTTCTCTTTGTTTAGTTTTCCAACTTCTAAATAAATGAAAAGGATCTTTGAGTAACCTGGCCTGGGCCAGATTCTCTGTGAGGCAAGATGGGGTAAATTAAAGTGTTTTCTTGGTTTTTTTGTTCCATATTGGCACATAAGTAGTTAAAAATAAATTCTCAAATATGTGTTCCACAAAAATATGCACTTATGCAACTTACATACATTGGATAATTTTTGTTCTCTCTTGTAGCAGCTTCACTATCATAATAATAGGCTGTAGCCACATCTAAGCTAGTAAACTAAAACATGCCAGGATATGTTCCTGTGCCCTGGAACTCAGTCATCTCTCCTGTTGTATTTTGAGCATTGTCCCTGGCATGATTTTGACTGGAGGCATCTAGCATTCTGTCAAATGCCTCCCAGGCCAAGTTGGGACGCCATGAATGATGATTCCCAACAGGCGCTGTGAACATGGACATGCTGCACTGGAGGCTGAGAACGTTTAAGAGGATGGATAAAAGCTGTCTATGCCAGTTGGCTTCCATGTCAGGCAGCAATTCTGTAATACTTTGTTCACTAATAGAGGCACAGCTTGTGAGTGCTACCAGCTAACAGAGAACTACCAGTACCTTGCATGGTAAAAAATTCGGCTTTTGGTGCTGAAAGGTGTGATGTCACATCACTTACCTATGAAGCATTATTACAATGACATAGGGTTAATATTTGTCTGTCTAACCGTATGGAAACATGCTTGAAAGATCTGTCACAGGTAATTTCTTAAACTCTGAATGTATATCATGGAATTGTCATAGAATCATAGAATGGCTTGTGTTGGAAGGGGCATTAGAGATCATCTAATTCCAACTCCGCTGCTAAGGGCAGAAACATCTTCCATTAGACCAAGTTGCTAAGAGCTCCATCCAACCTGACCTTGAACACTTCCAGGGATGATGCAGCCACAGCTTCTTTGGGCAACCTGTTCCTGTGCATCACCACCCCCACAGTAAAGAATTTCTTCCTAGATCTACATGGGGTGTGTGTGAGAACTAGACTTGACACCCAAGGGGCTTCTTAGACTAAGTAGAGTGTAAAATATGTTAATTCCTTCTTGCACACATAAGATCTAACATGTAGTAGCATGTGAGCTACAGCAGTGATCTGCATGAGTGTGAAGGACATGGCTAGGATTTCTGAATGCCCACTAATTTGGTATGAATGTCCTAAATCATTAGCTTTCACCTGCCAAAATTTCTAGTCTATAAAACTAGGATGTGGAAAATGTACTAGTGCAATCCCTGAAATAACAGATTAAATTCACCTGATCCTTCATTTCTACCCAGAAATCTCACAAAATTGCCCAGGAGAGATGATAGTGACTTATCAGTGACAGCATTGAGTATTTGCCGGCTGAAGAGGTGAATGGGCACTTTCCTGTAGGTTAACAAGTACCTAATTACATGCAGATTTTCCAGTGTGGACTGGAATTAATTCAAAAGCAAACTTTGGGATTGACACTGGTCTTAAATGTAGTCTAAAAAGGTAACATTATTATCTTGGTAATTTATTCAGACTGAAAGAAACAGAAGACAATGAACTTCAACTCACAGATTTTAATGTCTCATCCCATTTCAGAGCAGCATCAGACTTCAGAAGTGAAAGTGACATGGGGATGTCTGGAATACAGTATAAACCAGCTAAGTGTTTTTCTACCAGTGAAGGCTCTCATCATCTATTAAAAAAAATTAATCAGTATTTAAGGACTCCCTCTCTGCCCTTTGCCTTCCAAGGCTGAGAGGCCAAATTAATTTACAAAAATGCTGAAGTCCTAAAATTTAATGATATCATTACTATTCAATTGCAGTATGCTGCTGGACAGAGAATCATGTAATGAATAAAGTTCTTTTATGCCATCCTGATCCAGCCTAGTGCTTTAAATACATGACTGGTTCTTCCCCCTTCAGAGGGAGCAAACACAGCCTTCATTCTAAAGGAACCCTTAAATCTGTGTGAGTAATATGCATTAACATCAACAGTAAGGTAAAATCAGTCACATATTTAACTGTTTACCTGAGACTTAAAATTAAAACCTGTGCTCAAGTGCTTTGATGAGGTGAAATTGTCTGGGTCCTGAGGGCACTATGAGTCCTTACCATCCTAGCCCAGGTCCTCCCCGGGACACCCTCCCCATGGCCAAGAGCTCCATTTCAGGCCAGCCCAGGGCTATCAGAACCTGCCCTTGTTGTGCTGCAGAATGCTGGTTTGGAGCCCTAACACAGCCATGTCCTGCATGGCCCAAAACCATGGGCTGGTATCTGGACCCGTCCTCATCCTTGTCCACCTCCATAGCCCTGCTGAGGAAAGAAGAGATGAAAATTTTCAGTATAACTTCCTTCTCAGTGACTCTAAAAATTACCAGTGTATTATCTGTTCATATTGGAGCTGCATATCTCACCTCAATTTTAATATTGTGTAGGTTGTTGTTTTTTTTTTAAGACATTATGCCAAGTGATTTACACGTCTTTGTAATTAGGTGTAGAAATAGGAATAATGTTTCACATTATACTGGAATTTTCTGTTAAGCTTTGACATGTAATCTTAAAAAACTTAATAGATATGTTGATTGGTATCTTAATTCAATTGTTACTTGACTTGTGGGCTGCCTT
Source organism: Formicarius rufipectus (assembly GCA_013399695.1). Taxonomy (NCBI): domain Eukaryota; kingdom Metazoa; phylum Chordata; class Aves; order Passeriformes; family Formicariidae; genus Formicarius; species Formicarius rufipectus. Next base: position 944,195 of record VXAU01000753.1, read on the forward strand.
TTGATTTGCCTGAACAAATGGCTGAGTTGTCTGGGACATAATTGTCTTCTGCTAGGGCTTTCTGGAAATATGTTTTTAATTTCTAAGTGGTTCAGTATCTGCCCTGGCTGTTCAGACTATTTTTATTTTTTTTTTTCTTTTTCTAGTAATATTAATGCCAATAATGTTAACTGCTGAAAAAATTGTATGTTCAACATGTATATTGTAATTTTCAGAACTCTTCCTGTACCTTCACTCTCATAAATTTTAAAAGGGAAATGGGTATGATTATCCATATTTTCCAGCACTGACGTGAAATGTTACATTTTCTCATTCCATTTCTAGCAGTCTCCAGGCAGATGCTTACAAATCTCAAGAGCACCTGTCATTTGTCTGCTGCTCTCCTGTACACTGAAGACATGGCTAAAACCCTGAAGGCTACCACCATCAGTCTTTGGTGCTTTGGCTATGTTTATTCCAGTGAGTAAAATGTGTGTGAGGCCACTTTCTCTCTGTGAGACCAACTGGCATAGAATGATCAATATCTATGTGAATAAATTTTTGTGGCCTCCAAATGGAGGTAATCTGACTACAGGATAAAGAATGGCTTCTAGTTCATTCTATCACTGGTGCCAGACAAATGCCCTGGATGATGCTAGTGGCATAGACAACAGGAAAACAATATCCTGCATTTCTCAATGTATGGGTGGACACCATTGAGAAAGTCCCAGTAAAAAGACTTTTCTGCGTGCTCTGATGTCTGCAGATAAAAACTGTGATGAAGTCTGTGCCAATGTACTATGATTTTGAGGAATTGTCTTCCCTTACGTTCCGTGAACAGGGACTGAAGGAGCAGTAGCAACTTGCTGTTCCCCAGATTTCAGTTGACTAATTATGACAGCATTATCTTTTAAAAAGAAGAATCAGATTGTGAATTTTTAGAGAAGAATTACTGGGCATGGCATGAAAATGTGGCCTTTGGGATAAGGTGCTGTCAGATGTAGGATACCTCAGGAAATGAGTTATGGGACTGGATATAGGAACACCTTGGAGTAAGGTCTAAGTACTTCTGCTAAATACTATTGCACTTGGTGTTTCTCAGCTGAAGTTTACAGTATCCTACAGAGGATAATCTAAGGGACTAACAATGCAAATAAACTTGGAATTTAGTTTCAAAGGCACAGCCAAACGTAGTCACAAAGGTACTGAAAATACAATGGAGTGTGTAATGATGGCAGTTTATCTCTGAGGGAAGTACCACACCCTTGTGTTATTGACAAAGGGAGAGAATAAAAGAGCCTATTTTTTTTCTGCATTTAAAAGTGGAAAATAATATTTATATATGTTTATGTTCAGTTGATCAGGTAACAATTTTTTGCTTTTCTTTATTCCTATCTGACTTGGCTGTCTGTGAATGTAAATACTTTTGTCACAGAGATCTGGAATGATATCTCACTGTAATACATACAAAGATAATGAGACCCCTTGTGCTGGAAGGGATGAATCACAGCAGGTTCGGCTTGCAAGCCTGCAGATCCCACAGTATTCGTGTGTGTTATAATGACTCACCTTCATCAAAGGCATCTCACCAAGAGGCTACACTTTAATTATTTTATTCAACAGTGTTCTGGACCTTGTTGGGATAGAGTTCACTTTATTCATAGCAGATTGGCTGGTTCTGTGTTTTAGATATGTGACCAACACACTTCTGATAATCTAATGATATTCTAGCTGTTGTTGAACACTGTTTTCAGAGAGTCAAGGACTTCTCTATTTCTTGTTCTGTCCTTCCCCCTCTCCCTCAGTGAATACAGTGGGGGTTATGAAATAGGTTGATGAACCAGGCAGATGATCCAAATTAATCAGAGTCCATGTCACATAATGCCATGTGCAGCAATAAAAAGGGAAAAGAGGGAGATTTAGGAAAGTTAGGTGTTTTGGATTTTTTTTCTTGAGAACCGGCTGGGCATTGGTCTGCCCATAAGAGGTGGTAAGCAATTGCCTTCACATTGCTTGTTTTGTTTTCTTTGTTTCTTCTTCCATGTAACCTTTGCTTATTAAATGTGCTTTTAATTTAACCCTGAGGTTTTCCTGCTTTTATTCTTCCATTTCTTTCACCCCAACTCACTATGGGTAAGGGAGGGAAATGACTGAGTGGCTGTGTATTGGTTGGCTGGGCACAGAACAAACAACTAAACAATACATTTGATTGCAGGAAATGCAATTGCAAAACAGAGTGCACATTACCCTCATCTAATCCTGTGCTTTGCTGTGAGCTCAACAAGATAAAGTTTCTTCTTGAGGGACAGGAACTAATGCATTCTTCTCTGGGGGTAGAGAGGTGTGTCTGCGCTGGACACTGAACAAGCTGGTTTAGGAACTTGAGCCTTGTAATGGTGGTAGGATGGAATTTTTCAGCAGGGATAATTAGCCCAGGAAAAGTACCATTTTGGTGCTCTGCTTCTACCGCCTTGATGCTGTGTGGTTAGTTGTAGAAACATAATTCTCCCTGCATCCTGTCTGACCTTCGAGCATCTTGGTTTTCTAAATCTTCACTTTCTCTATGCTCAGAGCCTGATTTCAATAATGCTCCTCATTTCTTTTTTGTTAAGTCCTGGTTATGACCTCTTTTTTCTGTCTTTGATTTTTATTTTTTATTTTAATTTATTTTTAAAATCACATTATTTTCCAGGCAGGTAGTTCAGGATAAGTCCAAAAGGTGGTGATGTTGCTAACTAGAAGATACTTAGTCTTTGGAACATGTAAGCAGTGCTCTGCATGACATGGCTTGTTGTAGGGTGAGAAAAGTGAGTCGTTCTGCTCTCATCTCATCTGACACACCATCACAGAGGTACACTACTGAAATTCCTGTCTTATTGATGCCTGTGTTACAGATGTTTACACACATGTATTGTAAGAAATAAAAACCAAGAGCAAGGCCCATTTCCCACTCCTCCTTACCAGAAGAACCCCAAAAGGAATGTACCATCTCTTCATCCTTAGAAATCAGCTTTGGATTTTTTTCCTCATGGAATTAATTTCACCTAACCTAAGACATCTAAATGTCAGACAACTAATCTAACTAATCTTACTTTAGGTGCCTTAAATATAGGTGAGATGAATGTCAGTTTAAAGAAGATTTGCTGTTCAATTTCAATGCTTTGTTTGCAGCATGAACACCAAGACACATTCCAGCAGTGGATAGATTTCACATACAGTTGTATAGAGCAGTATTGAAGTCTCAGTCATTTTCATGTGGAGCCAGTGGTAGTGATGTACAGATTTTATTTTAGAGAGAATCAGTTGAGGCTGATAGGCCTTCAATCCTTGAATCATTGAATTTGTCTTTGTATGGTTCAGTTGTCAGTTTGTAAATTCCTTATTTAGGCACTTTAATAAAAGGAGCCAAATTTATTGATCTCATCTGTAAATGTTGTTTAAAATGCATTGTTTCTGTGATAGAATAACAGGTTTGTTAATTAAAATTATTAAGTAATCTCCCTCTTGGAATTTGTGATTTTAAGTAGTTGGGATATACTGATCTCATGTTTCTACATGCACTTGCAAATGCCCAGAAATGCACACACAAACACACTCACACACACACTTCTTCCTTGTATTATTTTCATTAAAATTAAAACAAATTATACCATGACTGAGGCTGAACATTTGATTCCTTTGCTTATTACAGTAGGTTCAGCCACGTAGCCAAATATTGTGAGGCCATTCATTATTTTTCCATGTTGTTCCAATTGAGCATTAAAGATTTTTATTTTAAAGCAGTCCCTGTACTTTGATGCTGCGTCTCTGTCATGCAAAGATTTTGGGCAATTCTGAAAGCAACTTTACCCTGTAAAAAGAGTTTTGCCAAAGAATGATAATTTTCAGATAACCTGCATATAAATCCACCGGTGAGAGGTGCAAGAGAGTAGAAATGTGGTAGTTTGACACCAGCAGCTTAGCACTGCAAGGTGACTAGAAGTCTTCTGTGAACATTTCTGGAATAAAATTCAGACAATCTTTCAGGACACAAAAACATAAAAGACCCAGATTTATTGCCTGTAGATATGCTTATTTCACCGAATGAAAAGTCTAAATGTTTGCTGAGGTCTAGATATCTACCTTGAATGCCACCCACTGTGATCTCTGAAACTTCCCATAGATTAGTCCTGTTGGAGAAGTTGAATCCTTCGTGTCAATGAATTTAAGGGAAAAATAAAGTTCTTTCAAATTATTATAATGCATAAACAACTAAACATGAACTCCTAGAAACAAGTCTGAAGAAAGGAAATATTTAGACCAATAACTGTGACAGAGAAGAGATTTTGATCTGTGATGTAACTTTATACCATGTGAAACTCAATGTCCACAGTCAAAAAAACTATTAAAATTGGAGAGGATGGAGAAGAAACTCAAAAAGTCTTCAAGTACTGAAGGAAAAAGACTTACAGTGAGAGAGGTTAACTGTTTTGGTTTGTCAAAATGACAGAAGAGTATGATTTTGGTATTTAGGAAGAAAATACTGACTGGCTTAATAAGAACCTAGACAGGAATTTGAAACCTTAAATGAGAAACTAGGAGGGAGGAGTGGTGTCCTTATGGAAATAAAGCTCCCCTCATATCTTTGGATTAAGTCTGGATATGTTGCCAAAAATTGATATAACAGAAAAAAGTGCTATGCTCCACAGAGAACTGAATCTATAACATACAGGAGAACAGACTAGCTATTCTGATAATTGCTGGAATCTTAACCTCAGTAAACTGCTGACCACAAATAGTGGTACTATGATTTTTTCATAGACAGAGGACTGATTTATAGACAGGCTAGGTTAAAAAACATCAATATTTTCTGCGTGAACAATTTGAAATGTTCAGTGCTTGACTGTTCAAGAGTTTTAGTAGATTTTTTTCAAGGGGAAGATTCTACTGGCTACAGAGATCATTATGAAACTTCTAAAGCTTGTGTTGAAATGATATGAAAGTTTAATGGTTAAGGCTTTGCTAGTATTACCTAAAAAACATCTGGCAGAAGCAAAGGTAGAATGCAGTTTGGCCAGGACAAATTTTAACTGTATGTTGATAGCAGCATCTTTTCTTTTTTTATATTTCTACCTATAGTTGCAACCTGATGTTGCTAACTAGAAGATACTTAGTCTTTGGAACATGTAAGCAGTGCTCTGCATGACATGGCTTGTTGTAGGGTGAGAAAAGTGAGTCGTTAGCAACCCATGTTGGTTGATTGCTTGGTGTCCATCCACTCTGCTCTGAAAAGACCCTGAATAATACCATGGTATGTGAAAATTTGGTAAGGTACTCTCTCATGTTCTAGGAGACAAAGTATTGCACAAACCCTAGCAAAGATTTTCCAGAATAACTGGTATAAGACACCTTAGATCCCTTGTCTATTTGAAACGGGACTGTCCCTTTAGGGATAATATCTGTTCCAGTAGGGACAATTATGCTTTGCAGTAAGTTCATGCTGGATGTTCTTCAGTCTAGGGCATAGTTTTTAGTATGTACGTATGTACAAGTCCCTGGTCATGGTCATGGAATTTATACCCAAAGCATAGGATGCCTCTCACCCCTTTGTGGCCCTGGTGTCTAAATGACTGTCTTATGCTAAACACTTGCTGTAAGAAGATGGACTGAATGTATTTTACTCAGTTAATTTAAAGCACTTGCTTGGTTAATTGTAATGTAGATGTTTCCTCCTCTGTGTAGAGGGAAACAATCAAGTCTTCTGCACTGGACTTTGTGTCATTTCTAATCAGGTATTCAGCTCAGATACTGATATGCATCACATTATGGGAAAAATAGGCACATGGACAAGCAAAAAAAACCAAACAAACAAACAAACAAACAAAAAAAAAACCCAAACAAACAAAAAACAACAACAACAAAAAAACAAACAAACAAACAAACAAAAAAAGACCAAAAAAGGATTTTTAAATTCCAGAATGCAAAGTATGACAAAGTTGTGAACAAAAGAAAGGAGCAAGAAAAGGATGACTATGAGCTGAGAGTTGCAATGTATCTGTGAGCCAAGGAATTATATTGGTATTTAGGGCTCATGCAGCACTGATGATATGAGGAAAAAACTCAAGGTGATAAATAAAGTCAGATTATTCTTGGACAGAGTCATATAGATTATGTAGCAGTGAGACAAAATAGATCAAGAAATGCTGATAAAAAAAAAAAAGCAGTTTGCAAGGTTAGAAGAATTTTAATTCCTATCAAATTGATCACTATCACAACTCTGAAATACCCTTACCCCACACAAATTCTGAACACTGTACTCTTTAGGGAATTAATCTGCTTATACATCTTTTCAAACAGGCTGCATGCATGTGCCAAATTGCGTTTTTCATCTCACAAGAAATGAGTCAACTAAACCACTTACCTTGGGAAGACTGGTTGTTTTGTGGGGTTTGAAGAATGAGGAACGCAAGGGTTCTTTTCTTCTGGAGCTCGTAATCATTTTAACATACTTGAATGTCCTTTACAATGTAGCAAATTGGTGGCGTTACTCAACTGCCCAATACTGGTTGAATCTGGTGGGACAATAGGTAGTTACTTCATAATCATGAAGCAGACCTTCATAATGAAGATTGCTTCAAACTCAGAAGTATCATACCCTTAGATGATTTATTTTCTCCCAAATTTCTTACACTGCAAGAAGATTTCTAGCTGCTGTTAACTCATTTCAGCGAACAATGGGAAGAATGCAAAGTTTCCTCTTACTGAAAAGAAACAACCATATTGATTTTGCAGATCTTGGTGTATTGGTAAAAGCAGTTCTAATAAAATAATGTTTATTCATGTTTAGTCAAAAAATAAGTATGCAACAGAACTCAAATTATGCAATAGTCACCATAGCTCTCTTGCAGCAAAGCAGGAACCCTCCTGCAAGGACTGAATGCACTTTACAAGTTGATGCCATCCTTAGTTTTTTATGATGTCATGGGGAGCATAAAACACACAGACTCATGCTGCATAAATTCACAAGATTGCACTTCAAAATCTGTAACCATAGGCAACAACTTTGAAATGAATAATTTAAAAGTTTTTAAAACTTTTTTTAGGTATTTTTTTAATTGAAAACATCACTAAAAAGTTAATCTGACACAGAGTATGAACAAAAGGCATTTTCCATGTGTCTATCTGAAATTAGTGATATGTACTTTTAACACAGGAGACACTACAGTCTTGAGGAAGCTGCTAGTACCATGACTGCAGCCTTGAATCTAGATGGGATCTGAAATGTTTGAAAATCAAAGTCATTGGGGTTTTTTTAGGTTTTAACAGGAATGTTAAGGTTTAAGACAATGCTTGTATTCATAATTCCTTTTTCAATCCCTCCTTTCTTCTTGAAATAACTTGGTGATTTTGGTCTGCAAGGTTTTGCCATACCTAACTGTAGACATTTACAATGTAGACACTTTTAGGCCTAAATCTACCATGTTATTTTCTAAATGCTTTTTTCTCTATAACTGATTGCAATGTGAGAGTGTCTAATTTGCTGCTATCTGTGAGATCAATCTTTGGGCCTAAATAAAATCAAACATGAGAAAGGCTGACATCAGTGTAGAAAAGAAAAACAGAAAAGTAGACCATTTCAATAGATGTCATCTGCTCAAAATCATATTTTGGTGAATTAAGTAACAATGTGAAACCAATTAATAAACTTTTGAATAATGTCCAAAGAGTACCAATATGCTGAGAAGCAAGAAGACAATTGTTCAGTGACTGTTAAATGTAATTGGAGTTAGGGGCCATTTCCTAAGTATGAGGAAATTCTCAGAACTCATTTTTCCTTTCTGAAATCTCAGCACAAGCCTTGGGTCTAGTGGTTTGTAAATGATTTTTTGGTTTATTACCACAAGAGCAGCTTCATTTTAAGCACTTTACCTTCAGCTGTTTTCCTTGCACTTTGTTGCTTTCCATCAGAAATGGGAGACCTATGAATTTAATTTTGTACCTGTTAAATAATTCCATGTCAAAAACTTGCCTGACTGCCAAGTTGTTAAATTTAGCGCTACAGTTTACTAAACTTCCTCACAGTAGCTGATGGTCTGTATGATCTAGTGTGATCACATTCAGACCGAAAGGGGTAAGGCTTTTAAATTACCACTAAAATAATTTATGGGAGGGACATTTTTTTCCCTACCACTAACTTGATTTTTGTCCAGAAAAAGAAGTATTTAGACAAGGCGCACTATATTCCCAGGAAATAAAGCAGAAAGCCTTAAAACCAATTACATTATATGCAGACTTTCACATTTTTAGAATGAATTTATTTTAGATATGAAGAAAATTGGAGGAGTGGAAACATTTTTTAATGGTCTTGTTTACATTCATAAATATTATTACCAGTGTGTGACATCATACAAAGTTTCAACCAAATTAAAGGTAAAGCGTTAGATAGATCGTCATACTCCATAATCCAAAGACTGTAGATAACATCTAGTGATTCCTACTTCTAGCTTTACTCCTTGGTCAGGTCAGATTGATTACAACTTGGACTGTAACTTCATCAGATAGAGCCAGGTCTCTTGAGCAGCATCAAGGTTTTACACAGCCTTCAGATGGGTTTGTCATAATGAGAAAAGCATGGTAAGGAATATAACATTGACCATTGTGATACAGATATTNCTAAGAGCTGCACATCTTTTAGCCCCAAAAATTTAGTGGTTCATATTGTGCAAGAGAGGTATTTTGAACAGGGAAAGGAACACACAACCTGTGGCACATTTTTTAAAAATCCATCCTTAAGAAAGAAAAGGTGCTCATTAAGTCAGATGATCACATTTGCCATTTCAGGAGAAAAGTAATTAGAGAGGACACCTCATCATTCAGTGAAAATAGAAGTGTCATCTGCATATAAATGGACAAGGTTTTACACAGCCTTCAGATGGGTTTGTCATAATGAGAAAAGCATGGTAAGGAATATAACACTGACCATTGTGATACAGATATTCAAAAGGTTTGGGGAAAATGAATCTTTGAGTAAAGAGTTGCAGGATGAGTGCATCTGTGGGGATGGGAAAGAATTGATACCAGACTGGGACAAAAAATGGGCATCTGATTAGGACACCATATTGAGAACCAGAGAGAATGAAAGCTTAAATAATTCTTTGTGTTGTTTACCTCTTTTTGTTATAGGGTAAAGGATATGTAATTTTTCTTTAGGGGGAGGAGTTTGGAAACAACACAGGTTGCTGAGTGGGAAAAGCCAGCCAAATGTTTGCTGCTAATGTTTCACCATGAACAGTGACAGATCTTCTTACTGAATTTGTCTAAACAGAACATGTGGTGCTACTCTTTGCAGAAGGGTCAAACAATTCCACAAAGAAATAGCCATTTAGGGACTTGCTTCCACATCAATGGCTGTTTTGGTGAGAAGAACAAGGAAAAATTTTAGGTTTCACTCACCAGGAGAAAAATGTTGGAAATTCTTGTCACAATTTCCAATCTGATTTGTCTGTGAATTTCCGAGGGAGGCTGGACTGGGACTAGGCAGGACATGAACCCATTTCCCAAGAATTCCTATATGACCTTGGACAAACTATTTACTCCCTGTGAGCTGATTTTCTTGTCAAGGAGAGATACAAGTCCTTCATTTTCTAGGAGTTCTTTAGCTAGTGCACTTCTTGGTAAATAAACAGTCTCAGGGGTGATGTTTATAGTTTTCATATCATTGGATCATCTACATATACGTGCTGGTGACCCAGAGCAGTCTTAGAAATAGGTTAAGCTAAAAGACATAAGTTGGATTGATGACACAGACTCTGTCTCTCAAAAACAACAGAAATGTGAATTCATGTAGCTTATTAACCACATTTTACACTCCTGACTATATTTAATGGGAAAGACATTTTTTCATTGTCAAAACTTGCTTTAACCAAGTGTGGAAATTTTTGGGTGGGGAAGATTTCTGCTTGGCCTGTGTGTTAACTCAGATTTGGATTCATGAAGGTAGGCAGGCAAGGTATCCCTGGAATTGATGGCGGAAAGACTTAAAAACTGAGTCAGATTTGAATTTTTGAGAAATGGTGAAGCACTGGGCGATAGTGACGAAAATGGACTAGAGTGGTTTACTAACATTGCTGGAAGGCACAAAGGATATTGCTTTGAAAGGAAAAGAAGCGCTGTAAATCCCTAATTATTGTCTTGTTTTGGCCTAAAATTATATATATATAATTAGGTGAAAAAAATTCAAACCCCTCAGTATTGGTTCAATTTATCCAATGGCTTAGAACTTTCAGACTGCAGATGGTTTGCCTTTTCAAATCTTTCTGGCCTGTTATATAGATTGTTGCCTTTCATTGGTAAAGAGTTTCTAATGTCTTTTCACTTCTAGACCTGGAGCTTAAAGGAAAATACTGAATATCCCTGAGAAGAGAAAGAGAGTATCATCATGATCTTACACTCAAGCTTGGCTGCTTAGTGGAATCGCTGACATTTCCTATCAGGTTCTTCAATTGCACAGGATTTATGATCTGCCTTTCTTTGACCCATCTCTGCAGATGGGATACAGAAATAGAAATAGTGTTTTGAATGTAATTTTCTGCAAAGCTTTTCCCACTTCTCAAAGGTTTCCTTCTTTCTCTATGGGAAGACTAGTCCTTTCTTTTTTTTTTTTTTTTTTTTTTTTTCCAGTCATATGTAAGGAGGGAAAAACTCAAAAGAATTTTGCATCCAGGAGTAGGCTTATTACTTCTTTGCAGTTACATTTGCATTACATTTCTGGCAATGGTCATGAATGACTGGCATCAGCTCTGACTCATAATTCATTCATTGAAGGACTTGGCACAACAGCAAGAGGAAAAACCAACCCCATTCAATTTCATATTCTTTCTTCTGACAGGCAGATACACCATATGCAATTTTCCTTGAGGAATCACATGGGGAGTGGGAAAAGGAAGACAAAGCATGGAAGTCCCAGATTTGTGCAAAGAAAGTGACTATCATCAAAAGGACAACATATATCCAGCTCATTCAAATAGAAATGAGACAGCCAGTAACCACTCTGGACAGTAATTGTAATGGAGCCACTTCTAGTGAGTCACAAAACAGGACCGTGATAGAAGAAGGGGATGAAGGCAATGATTACACAGATCAGATCAAGGAAGTGACACATATCAGGAATTGAAGGTGGGTATTGGAGCCGGTTACAGAGATGCTGGTAATCTTTTCCATCTTGATATTATCTATTCTTATATGTCTTGTTTCTCTTTCTAGGGGCCTCTTTTGAGCAAACTTTTAGTAAAGCAATGAGATAACTCCGAGACATTAAACACTGCAATAAGCCCCCGATTCTTCATTTTCATAAACCTGTCACACGTTACCATCAACAATGAGAACTTTCTTCCTCTTCTCTATTGACATCCCTTAAAGGCTCCATAAACATCTGTAGGCTGTGTCTTCATAGCCATGTTTTAAGTATATTCTGACAATGTTATTGATAAATGTCTTTATGACACCATGACTAGCTAAATTCATATTAGCAAATATGTCAATTAATTTAAAAATACAGAGAGTAACTCCCTTTTCAAGAGATATTAACACACACAGACAGGCAGAGTCATTAATCAGCCATTTCTCCTCAATTCAAGACATCTTCAGTGATAAATGCTTGGTTGATTAAAAGGGACAGTCCTTCATATTAACTATGGAAGATAAGACCATCAACACTCGGTTGAACATTTAAAGCTTTAGGAAGCAGCGCTACAAAATGAATCTTTAAAGGAGTTTCTGTCACAGACAGCTCTGTAAAGTGGAGTTGACTGGGCTTTCTCTCACCAGTTATCAAAATCCTCCTTTATTACAAGACCTGCTGGTTCTAGAGGAGAAGGTGAGCTTTGCCAGTCCTTCAGGAGAGAGCAGAGAAGCTCATCAGAAACAGAGACACAGGGCAGTGTTCAAGCAGAGGATTGTGTGCCCTTGAGATTTTTGCTCTTTCAGAGCAAGATGAGAGAACCACAGGTGGCAAACTGCATTAAAAGAGCTCAAAGCCACTCATTTCAAAATCAGAATTATGTATCCAAGTACAACCTCTCTTCAGTGCTGCAAGCATATATTTTAAAATTAAGTTTTGCATCACAGAATCCATTATAGTTTCCACATGGACCCTTCACTCACTTCCAGAAAAGCGAGGCTCAGGAAGTCACCTGGCATATAGTAAAGCCCTAACAGTTAAAGTTCAGCAAGGTCAAAATCACCGGGAAGCAGGATCTTATTATGGGAAATATGAGTTAAATGCAGTAAAAGAAAGGCCCACCTACAAGTATTAAAAATAAATGGAATGTTGTCTCCCTCTAGAACATTGCCACTGATGTTTTTCAATTACACTGATGTGAGTTTTAATCAGATTGAAATATGTCTGCATAATTAGCTATAGGGACATTTGACTGATGTAGCAACAACAGCAGAGAAGGATGAAAAAACACAGCCATAATATCTATAATGCTATGATAATGAACAATTAGAAACAGCAATGTGTTATCTGCATTCTAATTGGTCTTTTTAGTGCACAGAGAGGTTTTATCGGGGATGTGGTTTTTGCTTTGATTCTCACAGAAGGCCCATTTACTGCAACAGAGTACTTTATGTTCGCTTTTGTGGGCTTCTTGGACAAAGAAAAATAAAAGCATAGAAACCAAGGTTAGAACTGCAGTGTCTTCAGAGTAGGAGAAAATCTGAGACCCTTTCCCTATGTCTGTGATTCAAATTTATTCCACTTTCTGGCTAAACCATAGAGTTCTGAGGTATGGCATGTATGGAAGGTCCTGCTTGTGCTGTGGTATGCTGGTATTTCTGTGTTAACATTATAGTCATTTTTTTGTCTAGGATTTTGTAAAATAAAGCCAGCTCTTCACCCCAGACATTCTGGAGGCAAAGGTTTGTAGGCTCTTCAGCTTAATTTACCTGAAAGAGAGGGCTTTGGGCCCTCTAAGCAGTTGTTGAAGAAAGAAAGGAGCTCATACACTAAGCTCTCAGATCTGCCATTGGCAGAGGTTATGGTAACACTATGGATAAATTAGATGGTGAAATAGGAAGGAATGAATTGCTCACTGGAGAAGGTGGCCCTATTGCATAGATTATTGCCAGGCCCAGGCCCAGCACTGGCCATGTGAAAAATAATTTCTGGGACTAGTAGACAAAGTCATGGGTTTCATTCCTGCTGGGATGACAGCTGTGCAAACAGTCTAGGAATGAAGGGTATCTTCAAACTGCTGCAATAGATTTGCCTGAATCCACTGGAAGGAAAAAACTTGACTTTCTATGAGCAGGTTGAAGAGATGGGTCAGATCCAGAAAATTTTCCTCAAAAACATTCCTCAAGAGGTGTCTCAACTGCAATCTGTTGTGTTTACAATTGTTCACCTATACCTGTTCATTCACAATGTCTAGATTCTGACTCTGTAAACACAAATTTTGGGTATCTTTTTTTTCTCATTAAAGGTTAATGATTTTTGGCAAAGTCAATAACACTGTGAATTAATTGCCAGAATGAGGTATTGATCATCTTTTTCTTGTAGGAGCTGCTGAACTTTTTCTGTTAATATATTAAACTTAATGTTGCAATTAAACTTCTTTGAGTTGGAATCATCAGTGCTTTAAAAATGTTTCCTTATCTTTATTGTGAAAAATTCTGGGTATCCAAACTTCTTTGGCTCTATATTTTGTCTACAGTCAGGTCAATTAATTAGCTGACAAATATCCATCCAGATAAAATACTGGCAGCTATTTGTATACTTTGGGCCTTTCAACCAACTCACTCTATTATCACAATTTGTAAAACTGGCTGGCTAAGTGTGTCATCTGTATTACAATGACACATCCTATAATCAGTAGAAAGCAAAACAAATCGCCCATAACATAACAGTTCAGTCATCCCGCTACAAGAAGCAAAATTAATGTACCATTTTCCCTTACTTATTTGTGGTGGATACTTTTCTATTTGCAGTTTAATTCCTCCATTACATGTGTTAGGATGCATTAAGTAGGAAGAATAGATGTATTGAATTGATTATATTTTTTAATTAAATGTTAGGTTTTGGGGACCTGTAAGATGTGTTTTTAATTTTGTGATGTGGGAGGAGGGAAGAACCAATAATCATTGGAACAGCTAAGTGCCTTCAATCTCAATAGGCCATATATGGGGAAGAAAGCAGAGTAGACTTGGAATAATATCCCCAGAGAAGAATATTCATTGCAATCATGGTTGACACAGATCATTAGACCTTACTTTTCCAAAGCCCTGTTACAATTGTATAATTAACAATGGGATCAACTGTAAAGTGTTAACATTTAGGCTTTCCTCTTTTTAGGCAAGCATTCCCACAAGAAAGGTGCTCCTACCTTACAGCTTACCTGCCTTTTTCAGACTGCTTATATGTGTCTGTGTGGGTGAATATAGATCCAAGTCCAGTAGTTTGTTATGGTGGGCAGTGCAAGAATCTTTTCATTGACAGCCACCTCAACATTCTCGCTTCTGCAAAAAGGAACTAGAGATCTGTCTGTATTAAATGATTTCTCTTTACCTCCTTATTCCAAAATGCATAATTTACAAACTGAGATTACAAATATGTTCAGGTCTGGGTTTCATTTTATGATCAAATTTGTGACTCCTGTAGACATTGTAGAGGAGAAGGGATTGCAAATAGAAATCTTAGGTTCATACTGCAGTTGTAGAAGTCTCAATGGGGAACTTCCTACCCATGAACTGTCTTTGTCTTGAAATTTCTTCCTAAATAGAAATGTTAATTTTCTGTCCTCTGTGGCAGGAGAAGTGCTGTGCTGAAGGAAATTTTAACAGAGATTTTTCTGGGGCCAATATAAGCATAAAAGCCTTTGTCCCAGGCAAGACTTCTGGAATGCTGTAGTATCTTTACCAGGTATATGCCAGATTGTGTCACAAATTCAACTGTGAGCATTATTCAGGAGAGACATTTTTGGTTTATATTTTTCCCTTTTCTCATTTTAAGAGCTGAGAAATATTTTTGGCAAATGTATAAAATTGCGAGTTAGTTAAGGGTTAGTTAATGACAGTTAATGGTCATTAACCAAGTCTTACTTAATGACCCTTTCAGTACTGGGAAGAACATTTGTTTATTTAATATATTTCAAAATACACTCAAAATAGCTGTTAGTGGCCTTTGAATTCGTTCTTGACTGCCTTGGGAAAGCATTTTAATAAATAGATGGTTGAGGACAAAGTTTTGAGGTCCTCCTAGCTCTCTTTGGATAGTAGAAATGGGCCAATCTCTATTACACATAAGAAGTTCTATTATCTTTATTAGAAAATAAAAGAAGGAAATAACACAATAAGAGGATTAAAAACGCTTGGTTGCCATTAAATATCAATGATGATATTTCACAGACCAAGTAATTGTTAACATATTGCTAATTGCCTTGGAATATCATGTAAATAATTCTATTTAAATTTCAATAGAAATTTCTGAATTACAGGTCACTTGAAAGAGAGATTATCTATTAGAGCAGAACAGAATGTGATAGAATCATGCATTGTCATTGGTGACTCTTAATAGATGTGTGTGGGCTTTCAAAAATCTTATTAATAGGTCCTTTAAATGTTTTATTAACTATATTAAAATATCCTGGATATTTTATTAATAATGTTATTAATAAATAGTACTACTATAGATTTCCAGAAATTATAAGATACATTAAAAAGGGAATTAATATTATTTGTGGGTAAAATATAATGACAGTTTTTTTTAATGGGGGATTTACAGGATGCATACACGTGGTCTCAACTTATTACCAAAGAGTATTCTTCAAGACAATTTTAATAAAGGATGTGTGAATGCACTATGGTAGTACATATGGTTAATTTGAATTCTGGTTTTGGTTATGTTTACTGAGTGTTTTTGATCCAACTGCTCACAAAGATTATTGTAAATGTGCTCTTGTTTATCCATTCGGTGAATAACTGTTGTTGTGTATTGTCATGTTTGCATATGAATTTGGACACTGAATACCTTGCACTTGTCATCCTTTTCTGAATATTATAACCAAATGGGGTGGAGGAGAAAAAAATGCTAGAAAAAAAATCCCCGTGTGATTTGAAGGACCAGCTGTACAGCACAAGACTCTGGATTTACTGGAATTTGACTTGTGATCAGATCTTGTGCTGGAGCACTATCAGTTTTAGCCAGAGTAAATGAAGCATAGAGCCAGAGAGGTATTGGTGAAGAACAGTT
>VXAU01000753.1:960430-1022516 GCA_013399695.1 Formicarius rufipectus
ATATCCAGATAATCAACATATTGCTTATGCATTGAACCATTAGGAAAATTTGGACTATTTGCCACTATTTGAAGAATTTAAAAATCTCTAAGTTTTTTAAATTCCTGGCATTGCTTTGAGAGTTTCATCCAGTGTTTGCCAAAATAATCTTTTTACTATTCAGGGTTTCAGTGTGTTCTGGTTTCCTATCTCAATGGATGTTTTTCTTGAAAGACTCTTACTCTCAGTCTTAGTTGAAAGAACACATTTTTCCTCAGTTGTAGAGTCAGATCCTTAACAGAAATTAAGGTTCTGCTTATTACTGAAATCATCAGATCCTAGCTAGGCTTACCAGTTGTAACAACTGAGATAGCCATTTGCAGATGACACATGAAACAGGTGATCTGAAAAGCCTGTAAAAAACTAACAGGCAAAGAAAATCTAACTTTTGATGTTCTTAGTGTTAAGGACTGAGACTACTGCCATGATCTGGTTACTGTGTTCTTTCAGAGGTGCACAGTAGCAACAGATGAAGGTTAGTTATATTTTCAATGTGAATTTTCAGCTGCTTCCTGTTACTGGGATGATGCAGACAGCCCACAGGTGGTCTCTATGCCACTGGATGACACCAAGAATATGTAAAGAGCTGTGGGAGATAGTTTGAGTGTGTTTCCAAGACAGTATTTCTTGAAATAAGTTTTAATTTGACCCTATTACTAGTCTGCTGGTCTACGGTAATGTCAATAATGCAGGATCTATAGGTAAAGAATAGATTGTGGAATGACTGATAAAATGTGGTTTAATATTAACCTTGTCTTACTTTATCAAGAAGTTTTTGCTCCTGTCCTTGGGCACAAAACTAATTTTAAATGGGACATAGATGTTGAAATGCACTTTAAGGTTATACTTAGGTTTTACTCTCTGTCCCAGTTCCCTATGTATAAAATGTGCAGAAAAACAGACTCTCTGTTAAAGCCACTTAGAGCGTATGTCAATTATGGAAAGCACCATCCCTCTCTGTGATCTCTAGGATGTCTACAAAAATATGAGCTTGTGGCTTGTGAGGATATCGCTGAGGAATGTGACTAATATTAAGGTATTCTCAAAGCCAGAATTAAAAAACAATTAAAAAAAAAATCCAGAGATAAAGAGAAAGATAGTGCTTTCCTCAGTCAAAGGCAAGCTGATTCGGGCGAGCATTAAGAAAAATAATCTCAGTGTAGTCTGACAATCTGAAAGTCAGGATTAACAAAAGTAAAAAAAATAGGGACTTTTGCACAGAATTTATGCAAAAAGGAGGCTTAAAAAGAGTGTTTTGAATGCTACCATAAATAATAATAAAATTACCTGGTTTTCTTGAGAGAATTATTTCCACTGATAATTTTGGTAGTGATGAAAGGTACTTCTCTAGTAGAGCTAGTGACTTTGTAAGGAAAAGTAGCTACGCTAATACACAGATGCAACATCACAAATCCAAACTCATAAGAAAAGATTCTTGAAATATGCACAATTCTAGCAAAGACACAAAGAACACTGATTGTAGCACATAGAATTCTGAAGAACTTCAGCTATATGTCTCATAGCAACAGAAATAATAGTGATTTTAATGTGGCTTCAGATAGGTATTTCAAAATATTGTTACTAAAGTTATTATTCTTGCTGTACTAAGAAATCTGGCTAGGTAATAAAAGCTTTTGAGAGGCTCCTGAATTGTACACACTTAAATTGTTTCTCCATTGCATGACCAGGAAGGTATCTGCCCACTTAGGAAGCTGTGAGAGCCTTCTACTATGTTGTGGGATTACATTCATTTACATGAGTGACAAGATCCATCAGTTTTGGCATGCTACTGAAGTTGTAGTGATCTCATGACCTCAAGACAGGCATCTCCCTCTACATGATGGACAGATGGATGGTCTTATGGCAAGTTGTTCTAGGATTCCTCATAGTTTAATTCCTTTATGTAAGCATTTCCCTTGTATAATGAAAGGTATTAAACATGTGAAAAGGTTAGGGGATGCTTGCATACTGATCCCAAGACAGATGCCCCCTGGTCATCTGATAAAGGAAGAATGAAAAGCTGCAGAAACTGGAGAAATTACAGTGTTTGAGAAAGGGGAAAGCAAGAAACAGGCTACTAGAACAATTTATATCACTTGTGACTCTGTCTGATGATTTCTGAGTTTCTTCTCCCTACAAAACAAGATCCACAAAAGAAATGCCACAAAAGTTGTGATGTCAAACAGCCTATGGTTTAGATTTATTGCTCTGAAAATCAGATTAAGTTCATGAACCAGTGAATTTGTGTTTGTGGGTCTGCTACACCCATACGTTCCTAATTGAAGTGGAGGTGAAATAACTCCTAAATAGAATAGAATAGAAATTACTAATAGAATAGAATAGGTGTTTGATTTACAGGTTTAAAATTATACAAAGGAGACACTCATTCAGATGTGCCAATTATATCCTAAAAATCTAGCATATATATATATAATATATATATATATATACAATACTGTATATATTTATACAATACATAAACTTGTCAGATTCTTTAATTCTCCAACTTGGCAGTCACTGTAAAATCTCAACCACTTCTTCACTTTGTCAGTCTACCTCCACAATACTGCATTATAAATTTTGCTCAGGAATTGCATTAACCTTTGTGAGTTCCCGTACTTTGTTGACTTAAAGAAATAAGGCCAAGTGCATTTGTACCGACAGCAGGAGACTGCAAATGATGGCAAGAAGTTTTATAAACCTCCAAACCTATAAAAGCTATTAAAATTATTTTTCTTTCTATTTTCTTTCCAGCAGTTCAGCTGCCTCATGGATTTGAATAATTTTCCAACCAGGGAGACAGCTGCTTCTCACATTTCAACTCAAAATTTTTCTTTTTCTTACATTTCTTCTTCTGTGCTTTTGAATTTGCATGGGTTTGTTGGGTTTTTTTCCCTCATACGTAGTCTGACTGCAGGTTTTGATCTCAGACATAGGAACCTACAATTCTACATTCCATGGGAAAAGATTAATAAACTAAGGCATTCTTTATTTGACTCTAAAACACTGGTGTAGGAAGTGTACTCACAGTAGGGATCTTGAAAGAACTAGTGACAGCTGCAGTTTCTCTTGTAAAGTATCCAAAATACAGTAGCTGGACATAAGTTTGATAAAATCCTCTTATGATGATCATGATGTGATAACCTAAATAGAATTTGTTTTCCCTTTGAGTACTTTGACTTGGCATATTTTTTTCTTAATTTTTTTTGGTCCCAAATCATGCATAAAGATCCATAGCAAAATTATCTGACTAAGGAGCAATGGTCAAATTTCTTTAATGTCCATATACCAAACCAAGAAACAAATTTAAGCTAGTTGACAGTTTAATCTGAAGACACTTTCTATAGGAAGACTTTGAAATGAGAAGACCAATTTCTAAGAAGACTTTTTATAGCATCAGTGAAGGCAGCTGTGTTGTCTTTTCAGGATAGAATGAATATCTGAAGGCAGCCATGCTAAATGCTATAAAAGGTCATAGAGTGCACAACATGATATATGAGATTGTTTTTGAAATATATTTGGAAAAGCTCTGGCAAACATGTTGTAATATAACAAAAAAAAAAATGAAAATCTTATGAGAATATGAATACCAGAACAGGCTGCCCAGAGAGGTTGTAGAGTCTCTGTCCTTGGACCTACACAAAACTTGATTGGACATGGCCATGGGCAACCTGCTTTAGCGGACATTGCTTGAGCAGAAAATTTGAATGAGGTGATCTCCAGAGATGCCCACTATAAGCAAATGTTCTGTGCTTCTACATTAACAACACTCATTGACTGGTGCAATTGAGCGCTCAGCTACCTACTTTTGAGGACACATGAAAGGCCAAATGGAGGAGTCCTATAGTCTAAGTTAAGCCTGTAGATAACTAGTTGACGCAAAGCAATATTGGCTTGGTACTGGTTTAACTTTCTCTAGTTATGTGATACCAGAAAGATGAGGGATAAAGTTTCAGGATGAGGAAATCAGCCTTCTTTGAATAAATGTATGTTTTTAAGCACTTCTGTTGTTGCAGTGAGGAAAGCTGTCTACAGTAAACTATCACACAGCTTCCCACTGGTTGGTGTGTCAGTGTGTTCATGCTGCCACCTGTTTTCTAGAATCCATCCCTCCATTCATTTTGCCATAAAAGTAGAAGTTCACCCGGTTAATTTACAGTGTTTATTTGTGTGCTAAGTCTGATTCTACAGGTTGTGAAGAGAATTCTAAGGCCATTACTGTCAGCTCCTACTAGAATGGATGACTATAAAACTGGATCTCTAGCTGTCTGTATGGGTGATTCATGCTACAGCTCATTTGGAAGGAACATGAACTGCTTAAATGTGAGAGCAGATTATGCATTTAGAACACACCATGCTTATGCAGCCTGTACAATATGCAAAGAGGCATACAATGAGCATAGTTAACAGAGACCATATGACTTGCTGTCAAGTTGGCTTAAGCAGCGTGTAGGAGACTTTTTTGAAAAGCAGTGAGTTTAGAAAATATAGCAGTCAAGGAATGTGTTACTGTCCTCATTAATAGAAGATTAGAGCTTTGCATTGAGTTTGCAAGGCCATGGGACTGAAGCCTGTCAGGCTTGGTCTTTCTGAACTTGTCCTGACCTGACCACAGCTTTGATTTAGCTTGGTTTAGCTACATGGGATACAGGCACAGACTGTAAACAGAGATTGTAAATCAGTTAAAGAAATTCATACCAGGAGCTAGACAAAACTGGATTTAGGGATAACAAATAGAGCAATGAACTAATATGTAACATTTGTAAAATAGCATTTATGTATTAAATTTGCATGTAGAATAGTCATGCAAACCAATAAAGAAACAGCAAGGTGTAAAAAACTGTGCCAGCAAACCAAAAAACACCCCAAACAGATCCTGAGCAGGAAGAAGTCATCCTCACTAACATCATACTCCTCCCAGTGAAGGATTTGGGATGCTCTACACCCATCTCCCCTTCCCTGGGCAGATGGAAACCATGAACTCTACAGCCTAGATGACAATGAAAAGGTGAATATAATACCAGGAAAAAGGGTAGAAGGGTAGAAGATAGGGACTGTGCATATAGAAAATCATTGTAACTAGTTTATTGTTATTATTGAGACCTTTTCTGTGTGGTGGAGTTCTTTAATTTCTTTTTTTCTCTTTTTGTCCTTTTTTTTTTTTTTTAAATACATAGATATAGACTAATAACTCTTTGATTACCTTGTTAAGATTTCAATTATAGTAATGATAAATTCTTTGTTTTACATGTAGATTTTCTTCTTTCCTATTAATAGAATTTTGAACTTACCACCAAATCATACTCCATTCTTTTCCCCATAATAGCTTAAAGCACTTTAAAATCCTCCACTCCCAATGTACAACAAACCCAGTTACTAAAGCATTTCTATGCCCTGCAGTTGGTATTCATTGTGTCCTCCGTCAGCCTTAGAGACAACAAAGAGAAGTATGCATTTTCTGAGTCCAAACTACCTGATCAATTTTATCTGTCTACAATGATAGGAAAGACACAAGTCTTCCCTTCAGAACTCACCTTCAGAAATAGCTGAATCTTCACAGACTTTTGAAGTCTTCTGTCTGTTTGGCCATTGGCTCCAGCTTTCCCCAACTAGTCTTTCAGGGATATCTGGAAACAACGCAGCTCCATTTGACTCTTTTTAAAGAAATTACATTACCAAATGCAGCAAAGAAAGAATCTGCTCTCAGGCAGTACAAAGAGACAACAGGAGAAGACAAAACACAGACGTATTTCACTGTATGTTCTTTTCATTCATTTGTTGATCACTTAGCATTCCTGCAGTAGACAGATCTTCCACAACACTTGCAAATACTATGTTTGTATCTATCCTATGCTTTATATCTCTACGTTTCTTCCTCATGCCTGCAGGGTTGCCTAGGTAAACATATCACTCAAGCTTTGACACCTTTTGCTGGTACAGTGTGTAGGATGTTGACCTCCAATATGGCTTACACCACCAGTCATCCTAAATTTATCAGACTTTCTGCCAGCTTTGTTGGTTGTATAGTCCTTATGTGTATGGCAAAAGAATAGTGTCAAGTGAGGTTAAAAGTGTCAGCATTCTGTGGTATTTCTTCTCAGTTTAAGCATATGTTCTAGCATGGGAAATGATTTGGCACAATTTCCATTCCTGGCACTGAATCTCACTCTTCTACTTTAAAGGAAAAAGAAGGGGAAAAATAATCCTCAAACAGAAACCATGTACAGTTATCAATGGGAGAGGTTTTCAGACAGGAGTATTTATTTTTAGATCTACATCTGTGCTGTATGATACTCACATACAGATATTTGAAGAGAATGATAATAAAAATATCTCCATGTGGCTGATTGCTCTTGGCTCTCCCTGGGAACTGAGAGTACTCAGGCTCTTTATGTAGTCATAGCAGTACAAGACACCCCAGGAATGAAGAATTTTTAAATTTACCGTCTCCTCCTATTGCAAATAAGCTCAGAAATTGTGTAGGGAGCTGAAAATAGATAGGGATGAAAAGAAAGGGTATTATTGTGACTGACTAAATCAAGGCACAATGACAGCAGGACAGCAAGAGCCTTGTTTGAGATGTGGAGTCTCAAGTGGGAGCAAATAAGAGGAGAAATATGTGATCAGCATCAGTCCCAGACTCCAGACTTTACATTTTCAAATGGATTTGAATTTTAAAGGCCTTAGAGCCATTAACTTCTTGTCACAACAAAATTCACGAAGGCTAATATCTAAGGAGACTTCACATGGAGTTCTTGCCCCAGGAGCAAAAAGATCTTTCTTTTATCACAAACAGGATTGTCATAGTGAAATGAAACAGCATAATTCTAAGAGAACTTGCAATGCTGCAAGTACAAGTGCTACATTTCTAAGCTTAACAAGGATGCACTTTCAAGGGTACACGAGTACTCTTTGGGAAAGTCAACAGTCAGATGTTCAGTGTCCATCCCAATCGTTGCAGAGCTCTACTGAAAATAACTATTCTCATGAATATTTGAAAAAAAAAACACATTCCCAAAAGCTTTTGGTTTGTAGCTAATGTTTATGATACCTGTAAAAAAATCTTTGTTTTATGAGTTGAAGAAGAAAAACTCGCAATCAGAATTTTTACATCCTGAGATGGATTCTCAAAAATTACATTTAAAGTTAGGTGCCTTTGCAAGCATCTCTTATTAAGACTTTTGCCTTGTTAAAGTCACAGGAAATTAGCCCTTTAGAAGAATTGCAAAAAATCACTAATCCATTCATCTGCCTCAAGGCAGATGTGAACAACTATTCCTGTGTCACTCTGATGGCTGCTTGTGCAATTTTTGCTCAGAATGGGTTGATGGTTGGGGATCCAAAAGCTGCCAGGAAATCTTCTCCAGTGCTCCGCTATCCTCACTGACCTGTTGAAGTGTCTAAACCTTTTTTTTTTTTTTTTTTCCTAGTTGCAGTGTCAGCCCTTAATTTATTTTCTATGTAACATGGATATGTTTTATATATAGGACTTTTAGGCTTTGAGAACATTTATGATGTTATCTGTCAGTCTTCTCTGAGAAAAAAAAAAAATCATAACTCCTCCAATATTTCCATGTAGGTCATAGCTTCCAGACCACTAATAACTCCATACTTTTCCCTCAGCAGTCTCTAATTCACACATACTTCTCCTGACACTCAGTATTCAGAACAGAATACAAGGTTTTGTTAGAGATCCTATCAACAGTGACTGTAGCAGAATTGTTAACTCATGTATGTTATGCACATATTAGAATATAAATGTTCCACTACACCACCCACAAGTATACAGCCAGTGGTGAGCCACCAGAATCCCACACCTTTTCCTGGGTTTCTGATTATCTAAGCCATCTTTTCTCCAATCTGTTTCTATTTGGTTAAAATAGCAACTGACTCTTTATTTATTAATTTATTTATATTATTTTTTCTTCTCCAAATAATTTGTCTCTTTGGAGCTTTATTCTTGCCTTCTGATGTGTTTGCAGCTTAGCATCACCTATGTACTTAATAAACACAGTCTGTATTCCTTTCAGCAGATACATCAGATTATGGGGCTAAAGATAAATTCCTTGGGAACTCCACCTTATGCACAATTTCATTTTAAAGGCAAACCCTCAATAGCTACTCTTTGAATATGACTTTCCAACCACCTTTATACCAAATTTATAGACCTTTCCTAAGCTTTCTTCTGAGAACAGTATATCAAGCATCATGAAAGTCAGGCTAGAATGAAGATATAGATCAGCTGTTGCTTTTTCCCTGTCTATACAGGGAAATTTCCTGTCTGTAAGAGAAAAAAATTGTCTCCCTGCTCTCATCCAGGGTTTTAAAAATAGTTTATTTATGATGGCACTTTCCTGGGACTTAAAGTTTGCCCTTTTCTGCCTTTTCTCCCAATTTAAAGGTTGTCACTTCATTTTTCTTTTTTTTTTTCCAGTCTTGCAGAAATTTGCTCATTTTCTGCGAGGTCTCAGAGTGGTTCTCTGCATACTAAAGAGAGGATATAATTGGGTCCAGCTCATTTGAGAGAGCCTGTATTTCTAAGAATTGTTACATTTATTTGTCCTTTCTGCTTATGATAAATTTAAGATCACATTTGACTTTTTAACAGAAGATTGATGTGAGAAAGGCATCAGATCCTTCTCCTTTGCAGTAATACATCCATTGCACTGTAGTCATTGGATCAATGGTTTCTTATTCCTTTACTGAAAATGTACTCACAGAGAATTTTTACTTGTTTGTGTATTACTCTGTGTATTTTTTCTTACTGAATTTATTCCTAAAATTCCACTGCTATTCTATTTTTATTTACACATGAAGTGCAACTTTGTTTTCACTTCCTGATTGCTGTGGGGAAAGAGCCCACAGTGCAGGGAAATGGACCTCATAATGGATGGAATCCCTAAGGTCGGAAAACACCTTTGAGATCACCAAGTCCAACTGACAACCCAGCACCACCACGTCCACCATGAAACCATGTCTCCAGTGCCATATCCACGTTTTTTGTACACTTCCAGAGATGGTGACTCCACCACTTCCCTGGGCAGTTTGTTCCAATGCTTTACAACCTTTTCCATGAAGCAATTTTTCCTAACATTCAATCTAAACCTCCCCTGGTGCAACTTAAGATCATTTCATCTCATCCTGTCACTTGTTATCTGGTAGAAGAGAGTGACCTTGAAGAGTTTTGATGATCTGTGTTTAAACAAGTAAATGGTTTAAGGGAAGAGTTATGAGACATAGTTTTTAAATTTAAAAATGTTATTGGACCCTGCGAGCAATTTCAGTGAAGCATCAATATTAGTTCTAAAATACAGGCATTAATAATGTTTCATTTAGCCTGTTTCTCAAGCTGATTACAATGCTTGTTAATAATTAACTGGAAATGCCAAAAACTTCAAAACTGTAAGGTTTGTGTCATTCTAGAGTGAACTGAATCTTCTGTGTTTACCTTGAATTCAAGACTGTTCAGGCTGACAAATCTATTAGATACTGTCACCTATAATTTAGTGTTTTTCACAAATCTTAGCTACTGACAGGAATTCAGTAGGGTGAGGGTGGACTGTATGGCAGACCATTCCATGTCTGAGGCATTGCTTCAGTCACTTAGTTGTGCCAGCCAACATGTTAAATTCATAATACAAATCAAATTTATTTACTGTCTAACCCTTTTCTCCCCTTGCTTTCTTTTTAATCAGTGGTTCAGAGCCTTGAGGGCTTATAGAAAGAACTATTGATGATCACAGTGCTTTCTCTACTTCTGGGATAACTCTTGGTTGGCAGTGACATTTTCAAGTCTGTGCTGAGATCTGTTTATGAAGAAAACACCGTGCTGATGCTCCAGGGACTGCAGAATGGGAGAAAGGAAAAGGGCGTGAAAAAAAATTAGAATGTGGCTTTTATGGAAGAAGATGAAAGGTTTGTTTTGTTCTTGCTCTTTTTGCCTACATCAAAAATGCTGCTTATTGTGCAGACGAAGGTATGATATAGCCTTTAAGAACTAATTTCTTTGCATTTACTCAGCTTTCAGAATAATATTGACAGGTGGAATGGGGATGAGTAGAGAACATCAGGGACCTGTATCCGCATGAGAGGTGAAGCAGGAGTGCGACTCCCACACAGGGCAGCATATTATGCATAGGGCTACGTCACTGATAAAATTGCAGACTTGTTCTCTTCTTTTGGAACTGAACTCTGTGGGGGAACCTCCAAACAAGGACCTACCATGCTTTTATTATGCCTGCTGCTGTTCCCTTTAGGTATGTAAAGGTGAATGTGTTTATTTAGGGTGGTTTATTTTCCAATTACAGTATTTTCTTTTTCTAAATGGTTTTATTCATCCTAGCTGCATGGAGTTCTTGGAAGCAAAGAGTCTGAGGATGAAGCTGTAACATGAGCTTCAGCTGTGAAAGCTGAAGCAGTGAATTGAGATTAGAGACACTGTAAGCATGTGGAAACAGGGTAATATCTTTCCATCAGATGTTACAGAATGGAAGAGCAGCTGTCCAGGTTTTACCATTTGTTGAGGTTTTTCCAAGGTTTTTCCCTAGTGAGGGCACATTTTGAGAATCAAAACCTGAGAACTTCCTTATACCAGTTCTACTCTGTACATTTTCTATCCATTCCTATCCATTCCATCCATACCCCACACGGAGTACTGCATCCAGGTCTGGAGTCATCACAAGAATGACATGGACTTGTTAGAGGCCAGAGGGGTGCTCAGAGGGCTGGAGCACCTATCCTATGAGGACAGGCTAAGAGAGGTGGAGTTGTTCAGCCTGGGGAAGAGAAAGTTCAGTCAAGACTTCACTGAGGCCTTTCAATACTTAAAGTACTTAAAAAAGGAGGGAGAGTGACTTTTTACAGGGGTAGATAGTGATAGGACAAGCAAGAATGGTTTTAAAGTAAAAGGAGATTTAGATTAGATGTTAGGAAGAGATGTTTACTTGCATGGACATGAGGCACTGGCACAGGTTGCCCAGAGAATCTATGGCTGCCCAATCCCTGGAGGTGTTCAGGGATGGATTGGATGGATCCCTGAGCAACCTAGTCTTGTGGGTGGTATCCCTGGCAAGGGTGGGGATGTTTGAACTAGATTATCTTTCAGGATCCTTCCAACCCAAACCATTCTGTGATTCTGTAATTTACATGGAGTTCATTTCATAAATGATAGTGAATTGACCATGACTAAGGTACAATGTGTTTGCAAAAAGATAAAGTCATTCATACCATAAACCTATGAAAGCTCTACATCTTTTAGGAAAATAAAAATAAATAATAATTAAAAAAGGCAAATCCCAGGAGCTAAAGCTCTAAAGATAAAGTACTGAACAAGATGTGGTGCTGGCTGCCAGACTCCCACCCAGCACATGTCTCATTCATGCATTCTCAAGAAGACAGGGGGACAAAAGTCAGATGGGAAAGTTTACGGTTTGAGATAAGGACGGAGAGATCATAGGCTAAACAGACTCAACTTAGGAAGGATTAAGTTCATTTATTGCCAATTAAAAATAGAGCAGTACAGTGAGAAACAAAGACAAAATTAAAGTTACCTTACACACAATTCTCCCTTCTTCCTGGGCTCAAACTGAATCCTTCATTCCCAGTTGTTCTATTTCATCTTTCTATTCCCTGAAAGGCACAGTGGAGTGGAGAATGGTGATAGGGATGGGGAATGAGGTTTATGGTCAGTTCATAACACTTTGTCTTGGCCACTATTCTAACACTGTTCCCCTGCTCCAGTCATAGGCTCTTTCCTATGAGAGACAGTTCTTCATGAACTGTTCCAATCTGATCTCTTCACAAAGGCTGCAGTTCTTCAAGAACAGACTTCAGTGTGGGTACCCAAAGGGTCATAGGTCTTGTCAGAAAACCTGTTCCAGTATGGGCTCCTCTCCACAACTCCTGCCAGGTGCCTCCTTCTGCATGGGCTCTCCGGGGACTGCACCTTCGAGGCACACCCACCTGCTGCAGCATGGGATTCTCCTGGTCTGCGGTGTGGGTATCTGCTGCAACATGGTGCTCTGTTGGCTGCAGGAAGATGATGTATTTCACTATGGTCTTCCCCACTGGTTGCAGGAGAATCTCTTGCCTCTCTTTCAGTGGCCTGGGTGTCTGTTGAGGTGTTTTTTTTCCCATTTTGTCTTCATTCCTTTCTTTCACAGCTACTGTGCACCATTTTTTGACCTTTCCTCAATATATCACAGGTGCACCACTAGTGCAGGGTCGTTGATGGACTCAGCTTTGATCAGTGTCAGGTCTGTCTTAGAGCCAACTGGAACAGGCTCTGTGTGAGATGGGCACAGCTCCTCATCTCTTTTCACAGATGCCACCCCAGCAGTTCCTCCACAGTCAAAACCTGGGCATGTAAATCCAATACAAGTGGGACATTAGAACATTGTCACAAAGTTTTAGTCTGTAAGGGGCCATTTATACCATTGCTTCTCACAAACCATTACGTTTATCTAGCTTCCCTAGTACAAGGCTACATTTAAAAAAAAAACTTTTCTTTGGGCAAATATAAATCACATTTAGAGAACAGGGGACATTAGTTGATGGTAGTGCATGTAGACCTTAAGGACACCAAATCAGTTAGGTTAAAAATACCCCATTTAAGCAGACAAAATGTATCTCATGATTCAGAAAAAAAGCAAAAATGTCTACGAAGCTCTCACCTATACTGAGGTAATAGAGAATTGTTTCTGACTCAGGTGAGAAAGCTGAATAGATGAACAGGTGCTATCACAGATGACTGAGTTAATTCCTACTTAAGCGCCCCTGCTTGAGCTGTGGTGAAACTGGTGCTTCAGAAGTTCTGGAGTGAGGAACTTGTAACTTCAAAAGGGCACACCACTGAATGACAACTATTTCTTTGCTGACTTTCTGCCTTAGTCCCTGCATGGCTGATTTTGGGAAGGTGTAACAACAACCTTGGGCTAGACAGACCTCTCCATTGGTGTGGTATGGTTGTTTCATATGTGTATATGACAACATGACCCATTCACCTATCTATCCCCTTCTATCTCCAAGAATGAAATCAAGTATATTTGTTCTTACATCTGCATGAAATGTTTACTCCTGAGATCACACTGTAGCTTCTAAATCACTTGGCCTCACAAACATTAAGAAGGCAACAGGGGCAGTACAGACAACAAACTCACAGACTGTGAGCTGTAGATACTGGGCCAAAACAATTACTATAGACATGCAGACCTCCATCACAGGCATGGGCTTAAGAAATGTTCCTAGGTTATGGCTCCAGGGCTACCTTCCAAAAAATTGTATCATTTCATCTCTGAGATCTGAGGGGACTGGAACTGAGAGATCCTGAAGTATGCAGGAGCAGAGTGATTTCCCTGTTATTTCTTTAGGCCTCACAACAAATCATTCCTATGTTTCCCCACCTTCAATAGTAGCAAGTTACATCTTATTTCAATGTTGAATTTGTCTGAGTTCAACTTTCAGCTCTTGGTGTGGTCATAAAGTATGAGAATAGTATTATAGTCTTGGTATAGTAATGCAATAAAATTTTATGAAGCTATCATCATGCCTTATAAAATAGCAGGAAAGGACACAACCTTTTTATTTTTTTTCCTTCTTCTTTGCAGATCATCTACTACAATGACAAGAACAATTTTGGAAACAATTATTGCAGGGAGGAACAATGATACTGAAGCCAAAGTTGCTCTGCATGAGCCTAGTTTTACAGTAGTTTAACTTCAGTAAAATCAACCACAGTAACAGGAAAGGGAAATTGGGTGATGAGGATCCTAAAATCCATCTTGATGGCCTGAACAGAATCCAAACTCCTTATCAGGCTTGACTGAGTTCAATAATATTATCTTTATAATTACACGTTAACTCAGCTGCTGCATGTTGTCAGTGATCAGAATCCCTGTATATGTTGCTGCTACTGCTTTTTTTTTTTTCAGAGGGCTGTTGCTCCTCATGGATATCATCAAATAAGTGAAGGTCTTGGGGAATTGTGCTCTGGAAATATTTTATTTTTATTTTGTTTTTCTGCTTCAGAAATCTGCTGCTTTTTCAAGCTTTGGTTGCTGAATTTTGTAACTTTTATATTCTGATAAAATTCTAATGAAAATTAGGTCTCAGAACACAACTACTCCAGTAGTAGTTTCTTTTTTGTCTCATAGTGTAAGATTACCCATAACATTGCTGTGGCTTACTTAAAATTTACTGCGTTAAAAAGACATGAAAATAGAGAGTTATATGTCAAACACTGGTCATGAACACCAAATCTTTTAATAAAACTGTTTTGAAGTTAATGAAAATAAAGAATGGGATGGGCAGCGATTTTTATTGACTTAGAAAACAATTCCACTTACCTGATAGGTTTTGCATATTATTGTGCAAATTTCTCATTTGATTAACTCTGATGAAGTTTAGTTGCCTCTAAAATTCAAGTTACAGTATCACAATGTATTTCGGGAAGCCAACAAAACCCGCAGCTGAGGTAGATTGACTAAGCACAAGTGTCTCCATGGACTCTAGCAGCTTATGCATAATCAGCACCTCAGTGACTCTGACAAGAACTGAGGACTGCTTAGAATTGAAATGGAGGAATTGCAAGTCACTGAAGATCATCATAGGAGATGATATAGGAGAAGGCAGTCTGTGAGCTTATAAAGAAAGCAGAACGTGCCTTCCCCAATTCACAGTTTGCTGGCTGAATGCAAATGACATTATTTCACATTAGTTGCATGTCAACAGAAGATAAGATACAGACTCTCAACAATATGCCAATGCTTTGAGTTACCCTGAAACTGACACAGACGCAGTCTGTACAATCTGTTCATTTTCTTTCTTGTAGAAATGATTAACATTAGCAGGAAGCAGGAGGGTGTCCAAAAATCCAACATGGCATTTAACTCTTAAATCCAATTTTAACTTAGCTCCTGTGCATCTCCATCAATTTTATTCTTGGTTATGTGCATTCTGATTTTCCTCAGAGAAATTTCGACGTGAACTCCTGCTAAGGTCACAGTACTGCAGCCACAAATACCATGTTCTAAGTTGTACTACAACTAAATTTCCAACTAGCTATGTCCTACTTTTCTGTATGTAGAATTGACCTGCCAGAAACTGAAGATTTTTTCTATTTTATTTTTTTTTACTTATGGCTTGGATTTTTATGTGCAGTTGCTCTGAAAGAAGTGCAGTTTAGTAGCTCTAATGTGACCTGTGAGGCACATATGATGCCCAGGCAGAGCAGCAGCACATTCTGTACACATTCTGTCCAACATATCTTGAACTCACAACTGTGCATGCAGCCACTGTAAGTGAAATTCATTAGACTTGGTCTAGAATC
The DNA here is from genome assembly GCA_013399695.1 of Formicarius rufipectus. Taxonomy (NCBI): domain Eukaryota; kingdom Metazoa; phylum Chordata; class Aves; order Passeriformes; family Formicariidae; genus Formicarius; species Formicarius rufipectus. Next base: position 975,795 of record VXAU01000753.1, read on the forward strand.
AACAAGGTTGTTTCCATTTCAGCACAGTCTGGTGCTTACCTCTGTAGTCAGTGGAGAAAATGGGCTTTACTGGCACAGAGTCTGTATGACTGTAGGTAAAGGAGGAATCTCACTGTGCAAGTGGAGGTAGTTAATTAGGTGTCCTGCCCATCCTGCAACTGCCTCTACAGAGCACTGCAAGTGTCTTATAAGTTTTCTGTTAATTGTCATGTTGGTGTCTTGAAAATCTCAGGACCCCACATTTACCTATAAATGCTTCTGTGTAGACAATGAAATCCTGTCCTGGAAAGGTATAAGCAGAGACCTTGACTGAGTGACCTGCTCAATTCATGAACAAACAGCAATGTATTTTGTTCCATGATGATTTTCAAAATTATAGGAGCATCTCAGAATCATTTAACAAAAACACTTATTTGTGAAATGTATTTGATTTGTGTAGCAAGGTTTTGGTAGCAGGGGAGCTTCAGGGGTCTTTACTGTGAGAAGCTGTTAGAATCTACCTCTGTGTGCAACAGAGCCAATATTGGCTGGCTCCAAGGTGGCTCTGCCACTGGCAAAGGCCAAGCCCATCAGTGATGGTCCTAGCACCTCTGGGATACTGCATTTAAGAAGGGGCAAAAAAATGTGCAAAAAATCTGCAGAGAAAGGCAAGACATACAGTTCTGCAGACATCAAGGTCAGTGAAGAAGGAGGGGGAGGAGGTGCTCCAGGGGCCTGACCAGAGATTCTTCTGCAACTCATGGTGAAGGCCATGGTGAGGCACATTGTACTCTGGCAGCCCATGGAGGTCCATGCTGGAGCAGTTTGTGAAGAACTGTGGCCTGTTGGTATGACTGATGTTGGAAGAATTTGTGGAGGACTGTCTCCCATGGGAGGGACCCCGTGCTGGAGCAGGGGAAGAGTATGAGGAGCCCTTCCCCTCAGGAAGAAAGAGTAGCAGAAATAACACATTATGAACTGGCAGCAACACTCATTGCCCATTGCCCTGTGCCACTGGTGAGGAATGGGTAGATAAAACCATGAGTGATGACTAGTCCAGGAAGAAGGGAAGGGTGGGGAGAAAGTGTTGTAAGTTTTGGTTTTATGACTCTATCCTTTTCTGATCAGTAATAAATTAAACTGTTTTAATTGAATATTTTTTGCTTGCGATGGCAATTGATGAGTGATCTCTCCCTGTCCTTACATAGACCTTGAGCCTTTCATTATATTTTCTCTCCCTACCTTGCTGAGGAAGGGAGGGATAGAGTGGCTTTTGAGGGCACTTGGTTTCCAGTCAAGTTCAAACATATCACAGACCAACCACTTCCTTGCTATTTAATAAATTACACCATGTCTCTTCTAAAACTGCCCTTTATGTGGTACAAGCAAAATATTTGACTGAATAGTAGAATAGTAGTAGTTAACTCATGTGATCAGACCCACTTACACTTAGCAAGATAATCTGTGTGTTCTTATACTGTTTTTTTTTTTTTTTGTTTGTTTGTTTGTTTTTTGTCTTTTTGTAGACCTTGGCAGAAATTGTCTTGTTATGTGTGTGTCAACACCAAGCTATAGGATTTTAACATAAGTAGGGCTTGTAAGTGCTATGTAACAAAAAAAAAATTCACTTGATCAACTTGAGAACTGCATAGTCATTACAATCCCTACTCTGAGATTTCTTCCAATCAAAATCCCTAATGAGATGATATTTAGGTGGTGACTAGATAAGTTCTGGACATTTTAACAGGGTGTGGAGATAACTTCAATTTTGTCTCTGCATGTAGGCTGCAAAAACATGATCCTGGACATATGCCACAAAACTTTAACTTCTTATTGAAGCACTGCCAAATGGTGTCATGTGCATTACAATGGGCGGACAGCCGATTAGCTCTATTAATTTACATACAGAACAGTCTTCCTTTCACATGCTTATTAATAGAAAGATTACTAGTGTAATTGACCAAATCCACTCAGCACAATTAAAATGGATTTTAAGGGCTTTGATGTACATCACTATAAGCAAAGGAAGCAACAGTTAAATCCCCAATTAATACAAAGAAGATACGAGACAGGATTTTGTATCATTTCCTTGCAAGCAAACAGAAAGAGAACAAATCCCCCCTCTGTAACGTAGTTTGCACCCTACAACAAGCTAAACCAATTTACAGCTATTGTAAATCTTAAATTATTCATTTAATTCTCAACAGGTCATTAAAAAGCTGTTTCTAGCTTCTAACATTTGAGTGTGGTACTTCATTTCTGGTGAAGAATGTACAGGGGTGGGAAAGAAATGAAAATCTCAAAGGAATCTAAAAGCTGAAAACAACAGAATGAGCAAAACAAAGCTGAAGGTCTTTTTATCCTTGGGATTTTCAGAGTGGCTTGAGAGGATTTACTGATTGTATTGGACTTCTGTGCCTTTAGTTGGTTAAAAAGCTGTCTAAAGGATCATCAATGAGCCTGATACTGTCTTAGTGACCCAAAGGCTGAGGGTATGTAAGTAACATGCATCCCACGGAGACTATCCTGGTAGGACAATCAGGACAGATTAGCACTTGCAAAGGATGGTGTTAATGTGATTAAAGCTTGCTCATGTCAATCACTCTCCTTCACTCTACAGACTGACATATGAACATGTTCTGTGAAATAATGCAGCTTCTAGAGCTGGGGCCGAATACTGGCACCCACTTGATCAACTTGACCTCTAAATTTTATTTTGCTCCCTATAACTTTCTTTCTTGGCCATGGACATAGGAACTGGTCGAGCATCCACCTCTTTACCTTCCTGCTTGAATGCCTCATAGAACTTACTTGCCTTGAAGTATCTCTTACTCTCTGATTCATGTGTGAGTACTGTATTATCATACAGAACACATATTTTGAGTCTTAAGACAGCTGTGAACTCCACTTCTGAATATTCTGATTTTTAGTAGCCTATGGGATGCCAGTAGCGCTTGTATTTCAGCTTAGTGACTCTCTTGATAGTCTTGTGATGGCCATGTGTGAATAATACTGACAGTGGAAAAGCATGATATTTGTTATAAATAATTGCATGTACTGTATAAAAGCAGCTTTTTGTATGAAAGATATATGTTTACTCAGGTGGCAAACATACAGTAACATCTACTGTACTATAAGGTATCTTGTCCACTGTCTGTATGTAGAGTAGCCTCTTCAGGGATGTGAAGAAAGGTACCACAATCAATGTGACTGAAAAAAATGGAGATCATGAGACAAATTATTATATGAAAAGGGAAAAAAATGAATCAATTCCTTCATAATGTGGACAACAAGTAAAAAAAATAAATTAAAAATCGGACATTTTCTTCTCTCAGGCATGTTTTTTTCCTAAACATGCAGAGATATTATGTGTGATGGAGGCAACTTCTAGCACTTTTGTGATATTTTCACTTCATTTTCACTCTGTGTTGTGGCTGTAGGGAACCTGTTATACATATGTATTAGGTTCAGAAGAACTGGCAGACAAATACTGGAAGAAGCAGTACTAGAATTTGTCATGCAATAGGATGAGTGTGAAGCCTCTCTGAAAATCTGTGAGGAGCACCTTTGCACGGTGATAGTGCAGTATTTTAGGATGAAATTCGATTGAGGCTGTGCTGATACAGAATACATTGTCCTGGAAGAGTTTTCTGATATGTTGTTATTGCTGTTGTTGTGTGTGTGTATGTTCTGGTTTTTTGGTGTCCATTTTTTTTGGGGGAAGGATCATTATGATTTATTTTTTGTTTGTTTGTTTGTTTGTTTTGTTTGTTTTGTTTGTTTTGTTTGTTTTGTTTGTTTTGTTTGTTTTTTAATTTTTTTTTTGAAGGGGAAGGTGTCTCTTGTTAAAGTTGCAATATGTGTGCTTGCTTTTTAATTCAATTGAAAATTATGAAATCAGTCAGTCTCACACAACTTTTTCTTGCTTTAGCACAGACTCACCATGTTTCCTTGGCATTCAGTACCAGGTCAGGGAGAGCTCTGACCAGATACAATTATCTACACATGAATTATTTGCTTGGATCAAACTCCAACCATACTCAGTGTAAAAGAATGGACACTTTCAAGCAACAATACTTTTCCTCCTAATACAGATGCTTAATACATTTCAGAAGAATTGCCCCCCAAAAATGATGGTCTCTCCAGGTCTAATACAGGGAACCTGGCATGAGTACCACAAGTGTAGTTATTTTTACTGTCTGAAATTAGAAGAAATTATATCTAGGTTGTGTGCTAGCCTATAATGGCATCCTCAGTGGCAAAATTCCACTCTAGAGGAGTTTGAAACTATCTACATTTTCCATTCTCTTTGTAGCACTTAGTTCCTGTCTTACTCTTTGTCTCCAGCTTCCAGACAAAAGAGATAGGATAAATGTTCATGAATGTTTCTGCTGGCTTTACAGCTCAATAAAAGTGAACCTTTTGAAGATTTTTTTTCTCCCTTTTTTTTTTTCCCCCTCTCCTTTGTACAGAAATCAAATTAAACTGAAACTGAAGCCCTGAAGACAAAATAAAAGAATTACCACATAATCAGGAAACACTGTCCTATTTTTAATTCACAGTCTACTTGAAATCATGTTAAATTGCAAGGATAGATAATTCTAGATAAAAGCATTTACATTTGCATCTACCTACAGGTATCTTCATGTGTCAGGTGACAAATCTGTCATTGCTGTCAGTGAATCCTGGAAGGCAATTCAGCTGGACAGCCAATACATGTATAACCTAGAAACAGATAATTTCTCTGAAGACTCTTAATTACATTAAATTGAGAACAGGCTTGATTATAAGGAGAGTTCAAAACCTAAGCTCACTGGAGGACATCTGCACATAAATAATTCAAGTTTCTTTACAAATGAATTTCTTAGTATTTGGCGACCCTCAGCTAAAGGGAGCTAACATACTCCTGAAGGTCGGATTTTCATGAACATTAGCAGATCTAAATATAGATGATAAAGGAGTCTAAGATGTGTGTGTGTGTCCCCTTCCCCATTTCAAGAAGATGCACATAATAAGTTGATACTGCTTCTGAATATCTTGCAAACAAACATAGTTTCAAGCAGATAGTTTATTAAAGAATTAATAATTTTGTTGCCTATGAAAACAGCATCAAAAATAGAGTGCTGATGTATGGAAAATTTATTTATGATTTAAGTAGATTATACTGAAATGTTTGTTGTTCAGAAAATTACTTCATGAAGGTAGATGCAATTTCCTTCAGCTTTCCTACTCCCTGGTAACATTTCTGACTGAATTGACTGCAAAACAAATCCCTCTGAATTGCAGACTAACTCTGCAGTATAGATTGGTTACCAGCACTCTGGCATTCTTCAACAGGGAGTTTACAAGAAGAACTATATGGAACACAGACTTAAATACACTTATTCAATACGGGCTTTTACTTTTTGTCTTTACCATGCTACTGGGCACCTAATTAGTAAACTTACTGTGTTTTGCAAAAAATATTTGCCAGGTATATCCTGATTTCAAACATCAACAAATGGGGCTCTAAGCAAACTGATCTATGAGAAGGTGTCCCTGCTTATTGCAGGACGGTTGGAATCAATGGCCTCTAAAGATTCCTTTCCAAAGCAAATTATTCTATGTCCCAATGATTCTGTGATAAGTAAAAGGAAAGAAGGAAAGAAGTTGCGTTTGTAAACATATCCCAAATAATAGAGAGTAAGAAAAACACAATTCCTTCCAGATTTCAAAGCATTTGGAGAAGGAATATAATAGTTTTTATTTTATATAATAAAATTTTCTTTTCTAATTTAGGAATCACCATGACCCACAATTATGTCAAGCTAACATTATAACTGTGTTCAATCTTTACCATGATTACTTTAATATCTATGTGTTGCCTTTTTGGGACAATACTTTATGCCTCATTGGTGCTGTGTGTTGTATGGATGCTGTCATGCAATGGTATGGATTATTCTCCTGGTCTTGGAGTTTTAGTCCATAACCTAGGAGAAAATGTGTGCTCCCTGACCCCCCCACCACATGGTCACTGAGAGCCCCAGAGAAAGGACACACAGAGACCCCCTGAGAGAGAGAGGAACAAAAGAGAGCATTTATTAATGGTCAAGGGTTTATATGGACTTTGGAGAGTTTCAAACCCACCAGTAAGAGACAAGAGGGGGGTCTGGCTTTGGGCCAACAGGAGTAAAGGAATTTGCGTTCAGTAGGAGAGGGTTTCAGGTAACGTGATGTTGCAATTCTTCTTCCAGCCCCCTTAGTTTACAGGGGTATTCTGGGAAGAAGAAGCAGTGACTTGGCAAAAAAAGATACTTCAAAAAACATTAAATACATCAATTGTTAAAGCATTATCAGTAGCTGGTTGATTCTCTTCACCAGCCCATTTTTGGCAGGACTCTTTCCATGCTATAAATTGTGAATTAATCCTGACATCTATGCTAAATTTTTAGTGTGAGTTTTTGTTCAACCTTAGATACTTAGTCTTAAGTGAAATTCTGTAAATAGCTGGCCCAAAGCCTTCATTCAAGTTTATGTCAATGACATTGTGCTTGCTTAGGAGGTGTCTTGATTTCCCATTGTAGTTGGACTAGATGACCATTGTAGGTCCCTTCCAACTGAAATTATTCTATTCTATTCTATTCTATTCTATTCTATTCTATTCTATTCTATTCTATTCTATTCTATTCTATTCTATTCTATTCTATTCTATTCTACAATCCTACATATATACATTCATATAATGACTTAATCTTCAAACACTAATTTTCCATATCTATGTATAAAGCATAAATATGACCTCACTGTAAACTGCAGAATTTTATCCCATTTGTATACTTCCAGGAATGCTATTTAAATTTACCCCAAATGAGCATATAGCTGTAAATGTTTGCTACTAAAACCAAAATTGCCGTGTATTGTATACTGGAATAATCAGAATATCTCCTTCCTGAGAAGGGCAGGAAAACATTATGTCTCCATTTGAAATTGCAGTTCTTTGGTATAATTTTTGTGTAATGTAATTCTTATTGATATGCCCCATTAGATTGTTGGCATCCAGAAAAAGTAAACAATGGCATTTTTGAAAAGTAGGGTTATTGACAAAGAGCATGTGAGAAATTTAGAGGTTAAAGCCTCATCATTATCCATAAGCGTAACTTACATGTTTTTTAAATTTTCTTCTGCTGTTTGATCAGGTTCCATTCTCAAATTGAAGACAAAAAGGACACCATGCCAAACTTTATTTTCACCAGCATGCTAGTGGAGGCAAGTAATTGAATAATTTATCATATTTTGCTATTTATAAAATATCTCCAAATGATTGTGAACTCTCAGATGAATTTATTATTTAAAATCCTCTTCACATTTCCTCAAAGAAACCATCAGAGATCCCCCGTGGCTCCTTATTAGCCACAGAATTGAATTCCAGATGTTGTCTTCAGCAATAAATGAGGGAAATACTAATTATTTTCATAACTAATTCTCAACCTGTTGCAAATCATGGCAGGTGAAGTAGGTAGGTATACTTTCTTTCTCATGCCCATTTTTGAATATGGGAGTCCCATTGTCATTGCTGAGTCCATTGTGTTTCTTGTGCTGTGACACAATCCTCCTGAAAAATTTCAGAAAAGATTAAAGGGATGATCAAATGAAGACATTATCATCCTTCAAAAAGTAAGATTACCTCAGAAGAGGTTGTACTGCTTTATTTCACATTTGCAAAGGGCTCACTTTAAATCAATCATTTTTGGGAAGGTCTTTTGCCTTTAGTTTGTTGTTGGTTCAGTCAAACTGAGTCCCAGTATGGACTTGAGCTATCTAATGTTCACAAGGATAAATTAATATTCTCTTTTATCTAAAACTCTAGGACTTAAAAGCAATCATAACCTAAATGAGGTTTAGGAAGAATAAGCTGTTTTTTAAAGAAAAAATGTAAGGTTAGTGTAAAGGCAGGGATAAGGATAAGACATATTAAAGAAAAAAACCCCAAACTTTGGGGATCATGGACAGCACAGACACTCATGAACAAATTCAATGCCAATGGTAGACAGACTCTCCCAGTGACAATTTCACATCTAGTAGTCAGAAGTCATCAGACTGGTCATAGGATATAGATGTGCCTTCAATACATTGTTCATGTGCAATTGTTCATGTGTTCATAACAACTTCTATTTCCACTTTGCAAGTACATGAAGTAGGGAAACTTTGGGATGCCCAGATCTGGACTGTTTCTAGAAGAAGGAGGACCTAGCAGGCAATAATGACAATCAATCTTGCCAACAGACACTGAAACACAGTGTCCTCCATAATGTATCAAGGTTATCACAGTTGCATAAGGACCAGCTACTCAATTAATCTTTTCAGATGCAGGCAGCTGAGAGCTGGGACTCTTCCAAAGGCTTCTAAGGTACAAGATGGAAATTTCTTTGTAATATATAATCATAGAATTGTTTAGGTTGGAAAAACCCTCAGAGATAATCAAATCTAACCATTAACCCAGCACTGCCAAGCCTGGCCTTAAATCATATCCCTAAGTGTCACACCTGTACAACTTTTGAATACCTGTAGGGGTGATGCTTCAACCCCACTGCCTTTCCTGCCTTGTCTGTACCTTCTGAAGAGTGAGACAGCAGATAGGAAGGACCTTGCCAGCACACCATCCCTCTAACATTGGTATGTGATCCCTCTAACGTTGGCATGTCATCCCCAGGCTTATCTCCAGTGACCCTGGTTTTATCCCTTTCCCCCTTGATGTTATGCTTCAAGATGAGACACTTAATCTCTTTGATTATTGGTCTGGGTGGCTGCAGAGTGTGTCTGTGCACATAATGAGGAGTTCTGGCTTTCTCTGAAGAGAAAAAGAACCCTCTCTCATTACACATTAAACACAAAGGTGATCTTGCTGTGGTCTTGGCACAGAGTTTGGTCTCACTGCACCAGTTCAATCCCTGTGCAGTCAACCCACAGACAGTGGCTGAGTGCGAATGGCCGCGGTCACTGTACATTTACAGAACCAGCTCCAGAGACAGTGGCTGAGCAGTTGGCTGGCAAGATCCCTTCAAACACAGGTCTCTAGCCTGGGCACTGGAGTCCTAAATGGCACTGGTCAAGGACTTCTCTGTCTTTCTAGTGTTGTGGGTCTTCTTTTCCAACACGGGCTGTGGAAGCAATTTAATTTAATGCCTCCTAGGTCTCTCCTTCTGTGTGAGTGTCTTCTTTGAAGCAGTTCTTCAAGTCTGTGTCTTTTTGCCATATGCATGCCCTGCACTGGAGTAAGCTGTGAGTTGAAAACCTCCTGGCAGAATGATCTTCTTGGTTATTTTTTGATTAGATCCCAGTTCTCAGCAACCTGATTTTATTACTGTGCCTCAGATACATTGCTTTTTTAGCTTTTTTCCATTTAATGGAGAAGATTCGTACCTTGCCCATGATGGCATAGACAGTGCCTCTTCTTTTTAACCTAAGGACATTTTAAGAGCTTTAGTGATTTCAAACCTGATTTTGATGAAATGAGGGAATAAGGAAAAAAAAAGAAAAAACACCACCCCATGAAGAAATGCCTGACTGATAAGAAAATTTGAACCGCGCTTCAATCCTTCATTTTTGTTCCTGAGATTTTGTGACACATACAGCCCTCTGCCAGGAGATCCCACAGCAGCAGGCAGTTACTAACAAAGAACTTGTCATCCAGGAGTATAGATGATGCTAAACTCAGGAATATTAACCCTTCATACTACCATGATGTATTTGTTTTCAAATATAAAACCAATATATTTTTCATTTATTTGCTTTTCACTTCTGACTTTAACTACTCTAACAACAGTTTAAAGATAAACTGAATTTTTTTTTTTTTTAAATAGGAGTAGAGAGGATGCATTTTCTTTCCTTCTGAATCTGAGATTTAGATGGGAGTCACACTTTCTGAGGATTTCATAAATCTGTGTCTTGACTGCTCATATCCTGGGCAGCCTGCAGAAAATTACAAAGACATTGATCACTTTGAACATACCCTTGTGACTCAAAACAGTGTTGTTTTGGTCCTTAATATTTTCATTTGTCCAATCTGTTTTAATTTCAAATGTGCCCAATGACAGTCTGTTTTCTGTAAGGGATTCTCACTTATGGACTATTTATTGGTGCTTTGCAGATTATGGGTTACGAAGACCTACTGCAGTCCTGTGAAGTAAGTGAGCAGAATTATCACTATTCAAAAAGGACAAGGGATGAGAAAATGAGGTCTAATTTGTGACCTGACAAAGATCATGGTGGAGGTCTATAGAATAATTTAAAATGAAAAAAAAAGTCTCCCAGGCTATGAGTTCTTTGTCTTTAGCACAGGATGGATCTTTGACAGATGCAAATAACTCCCTAATGAGCTGAGGATCATTCTAACTTTTGAAACGGAGAAAAAATCCCAGTGAATCAGGCTAGTCCTCCATCTCATTCAGACACTTGTCTCTAAAAATTACCTTTGAGGATCTAATTCAGAAGCTGACACTCTGCAACAGGAATTTTACTTATTCACTGACTAGGAGAAAAAAGTCTACTTAATTCTCCAAAGTTTTGTGATGAATAAATATCTGAAGCAAAGTTTTATGATGAATAAAGATCTGAAGAATGAATATTTTTTCCAAAATTCTTGTTGCCTTTTAACACTTACTATTATAAAGATGGATTTTAATGCTACCAGCTCAAGTCCATCCAAAGCAGCTCAGTCATTATCACTGGTAGCAACTATGAACACATACTCAGATATCTTAAAGATCTAATTGTACATTTTAAGTACAATTTTACAATTGATTCTTGATACGTGCACTTATTCATAGCTTTCACTACTCAGTAGGCTCCAGTAAGGATATACTACTCTCAAATCCTCCATACTCTTCCAGGCTTCCTACAGGAGGCTGAATCAATTCAAAAGAACCTGCATGGTTATGATCTGTCTGCAGTTCAACAGTCACTGGAGGATCCAGAAGAGCTCCAGTTCTCAGACACCATGCAACTGTAAAATTTCCATATAAAGTTCCCCTGCTCAAGAAGCATTTCATTTGGGACGAGGCTAAAACTCTGCAGAGAACTCTCAAATGACACAAAGATTCTTTTTCTGCTCCCAGTGCCGGGGTGCATTTGTTAACTCATCAGTCTTGAATGTGGAGCAAGACAAATGTGCACCTAAAAACAATAACAAACTCCTGCCAGCGATAACCTGTCCCCTGTATACATTTTTCAGACTAGATAGTAGCAGTGACAATAAACTCTTAGTCATGCTGGTAAATGCATTGCTGGTACGTTCTATAGAGCAGAAGGTTGTTTCTACCTTGTTTTCATACCACCCAGCTCAGGAAGAACCACTCCAATAGCTGAATGTAATCAACAGCTACTCATATGTTTTGTCTCAATTAGGAAAGATCACATTACAGGCTCTTGAGGACTCTGATTTTAATCTATTCAAAGATATGTGATTTTTGAACTTGCTAGGAAAAAATGCAGTTTTGCCCCATCAGTAATACACCATGTGTACATTAGTGTCTGAATTAATGTTGTGTGGCTGCAGTGAAAAAAATAGCAATGGCTTTATTACATAATAAAATGTCCTTAATTGTTGGACTACAGCAGCTTTATAACATACCATTATTTTTGGTAACAACCTCTGCCTTTTTATTGATCTGAAAATGTTATCAGTCAGAGCCAGATTGAAAGCAAAACCGAAGAATAACATTACAGGGCTAATGCAATTGAGTGAAATAAATTGATGCTGGTCTGGCTTTGAATTCAAAATGGGATGTAATTAATAAGAAGATTTACAGAATAATATGTTTCCAACTTTTGAAGTCAAATGTTTGCACTTAAGGCAGGAAAGCATTACATGCAATTTAACAGCATTTCTCAAACCATCAATAGCTTGTTGTCAAGCCTCTTTTTGTTTTGTTGTTTGCCTGCTTTCTTGTCACTTAATTAAGGAGCATCTCAGAGTACAGTTTGGAGCTGCTATAATGTCACTGAGCACTCAACAAGTGTGGCAGGTCTGGAAACTCTGATAGCAAGGGACTATTAAAACATTTTCTTATTCCCATCTGTTTAGGTGCAAGTTATGGATTTAAGATTCCACCTTTAAGAAGTTATAATTTTCTGGAGTTTTTGTTTATTTGTTTTTGTTTGTTTCTTTTTTTCTTCAAGTGAGAATTTTCAGAGAGAGGAAAACATAACTGGGGAACACTAATTAGGGGCTGTGATTTAATTCACAGTCCAGATCCTTCAAGTTCATCCATGACTTTGGAAATCAGACATATTTAGGGAAGAACTTAATTGGGTAACTAGAACTACATGTCCTTAATTGACTTCTTAAATCAGTGCATTGTTCTGTAATCCTTCTGGGCTGGAGTTTGCATCTTAGCATATCCTTAGCTCTGCCAGAACAGAAATGGCAATAATGAACTAGTTTATGCCATAAAGATGGAGAGTCTATACAATGACATCAAGTTTCATGGCATGAATATAGCTTATTTAGGAGGTTATCATGAAATCCATTGTCTAGGTTACCTTCTATAGGTCTATTCAGAACAATGTTATTCCTGATAATTAAATTCACTTTGCTTCACTTATTCCCTCTTTCTCTCTTTCTTCTTTCCCCATGAGCAACACTGATGATGTAACTTGCCAGTGGTTCAAAAGTTTTTGGGTATAGGCAAGCACAGAAATATTTAAAATCTAGAGTGAAGCTGATAGCACAAAGCTCCATTATTCACCTCAACCTGATCAAACTTCGTGTTTTATTCCAAGGATGTAAAAACAAGCATAAGTGTGCAATGGGAAATGGAAATCTAAGTCAAATTGCTGAGTTAAAAGGGAGAACCAACTGTGGAGAATTGCAGAAAGATTGTTAGAGTCTAAAAGACTTAGTGATTAAGAGGCAGATGAAATTCAGGGCAGATAAATGTAAAATTACATACATGGGGAAAAACAATCCAAACTTCACATATAAAATCACGGGCTGTGAGCTAACCGCTGTTACTCAGAAATGAAATCTTGGGGTTATAATATATAGTTTTATTGAACTCTATGCCCAGCTCTGTTTAAAACATGCAAACTGAATGTTAGCAGTTGTTAGGAAAGAGAATAAAATAGAAAATATCATTATATCATCACGTAAACTGCTGGCGTGCCTGTATCTTAAATTTGGTGTGCTGTTCTAGTCTCAGTTTCAAGGTCATAAAGCTACTAGAAAAGGCCAAGTGAATAAATAGTAGCAGAGGTAATCAATGGTGGGATGCAGATTTCACATGGTGAAATGGCGGCAACAGAGAGAAGGTTGTATAAAGGATATATAAAGTCCTGTGGGATAAAAAAAGGGCTCATAGGAAATCATTTTCCACTGTCTCTACCCACACAGAAACTAGGATCTTTAAGTTAAGGTAGCTGGTAGCAGGTTCATAGAAAACAAAGCAAGAAATTCCCTGCCACAAGAAGCTGTGTGTGTTGAAACTGCACACAGAGAGGACAACTGGATGAAGTCATAAAATAAAACACATTAAGGGCTAATGACCTCAGACAATGGGTCTGGTTCAGGCTGTCTCTATGCTGCAAAGTTTTAAGGAGCAGAGGACTGTTCTGGTATATCATTGTTGCACAATGACCCAAGGAATCTGCTGCTGGCCACCTCTGATAACAGGATGCTAAGCTAGCTGACCCAGGACAGCTGTCCTTTTGTCTGTGCTTATTCTGTGTCGTGAGCCATCCATCCTCAGCCACCACTATCACATGTTGCACTCTTGCAGCAGTGATGGTTGCAGAGTTTAAAACTTCCCCCTCTCCCTGCTCAGGCTTGTGTGATTTCCACCTCAGAACACAGCACCCAGCCTCAACCAGAGTTTCAGCTGAGCCCTTGCAATTTTTTTTGTCTAAATCTGGATTTACTCTAGCCATTGGAGAGATGGAGTTGAACAATGAATTGAGATTAAAACCTGAAAGATTAGAAAGCTGCCAAGGTTCAAGATTGCTCAGTGCTTATGTTATCTCTCTCTATAAGCTATCTAAGTTCTGCTTATCCACACAAAAAATGTAAATGCATCTTTCTAAAACAATGAAGAGAAAAAATTAGCATCAGCAAAGCTCACTATCTCTCTGGCTGAAGATTGTACATTTGAGAAAGATGTATAGGTTTGGTATGTAAAATACAGCTGACAAATACTCCTTTTTCTGTATTTCATCTGTACTCTCCATTCATGCCTCTGGCAGTCTTTCTGCTGCCCCATCTCCCACTCCTACAACTATCTTATTTGTGTATTTTTGAACTTATCACTGCAAAACTGAATTCTCTTTTACAGTGGAAGTTGTAGAAACCCAGCCTGCACTAAAGGAGAAAAAAATACTTTTCACATTTTTCAGAACTGCTGTGCAAATAAAAACAAGAAGAAAATGACTGATTAAAATGAAACTCTCAGCAGTAGATTTTTGCATTGCGTTGAAATTTCTGTTTCTCCTGAAGCACAGTATCTGAAAGCTTCTCTCTGTTTATCAGCTGAAGTTCTTCTCTTCCTACAGAATTTATCTGAATTCACACTTGGCAGCTTAATGATGACTAAGGGCTAAATTCTGTCCTATTTTATTCAACCTAGTAAGGCAATAAGAAGAAATGAGATATCTTCCCATTTACTTGGTAGACTCACCTGCAACTTAGGGCAGTCTCTTACAAGAGTGAGGAGAGTAAGCAAATGCTTTTATTGTTGCCCTTGCTTTGTTTGTAAAAATATGCTCCCCAATATGCTTACTACAAAATTACATACTAAAGTTTCAATCCAGCATTCCTGGTTTCACAGATGACTTCTTTTTCTGTGAGTAAATCAACTCTTTACAGTCAAGTTAAACATCAAGTATATATATATATATATATATAACACTTGAAATGACAGGGTAAAGACCCAGCCAATGAGTCTGTTCAGCCTTGTGCTCTGTCTCCAGAAATATCAATAGGAGATACCATTGAGGGTAGCACATGAGCCACCTTCAGCTGTCCTTTTCTATCATATTCCTTGGCAACTCTAATCACTGGATAGGCATCCCTTCCTATTTCCTACTTTTGTTCATGGACCTGCTGGACATGAATTTACCTAAACTTTTTTTGAACCTGCTGATACTACCTGCCTCCCTCACCTTCTGAAACAACAGATTCCAAAAGCATTTGAGGAACAGCCTTTTACTTATTTTTAAATCATCTCTTACTAGTTTTCAAGAATGCCCTATGTTTTAAGTGCAGAAGGATTCTTAAGGGACAACAGCATTCCTCAAACAGCAGGCAGCATCTTGAGTAGGGATAACAACACATCTTGTAGAAGTGTAAAATACTGAGAGACTTTTATAGCTAAATGAAAACTTTGCAAAGTGTAACTAGAAGTAGCAAGCTACACATAATATTTCATGTTTCTGTACCCCTTTTCAAACACAGTTATTAATTTCTTAAGGTTTTCACCTAAATAAAATAAATTTTTCTTTCCTTTTCATGAATGATCTAGTTTTCAGAGTAATTTTGACAGGTGGAAGAAATTGAAGGTGTCCCATTCTTCTGAGAGTAGACACATCAAAGGGAGCAGACTTGTCCATTCTTTCAGTGCCTCAAGTTCCAACATAGCACCAACAACTTCATGTCAAATTTCTGAATGTTCCTCCAGTAAGTTGCAAAAGCTTTTCTGAGGATTGATGTTGTAGATGTCTATTTAGGAAAAGTGTCTTCCAATGTCAAGTCTTAAACAGATTATTGTTGACATTCAGCAGAACCAGAAGGATAATTTCTTAAACCTCTGAGACAAGTCAGCATTGCAAGAACAGTCTTTCTAACATTTAAGGATCTTGGAAGGGACAGCATGAGAAATGGGCTGAGTTTTCACCTTGCCGGTCTGGGTCACAGGTAAATAAATTATGTCCTGATGTGAGCTACAACAGTCTCCCATACAGCTTGATAATAGCAGAACTGAAAACGGTAGTGCTGCCTTTTCTGGAATGCCTCCCTATCCCTATCACACTGGGATAAAGACTTTGTTTAGCTTTGTTAATACAAGCCTTCTATAATCAAGTATCATATCTAGAGAAATTCAAACCTATTATAACTACTTATTATTTCTAAGGGAAGCTAGAAAAGTTAAATAAAAATTATACCATGAGAATTTATTTATTATTATTGCTATTATTTCTACCTTCAGCCAGAAAGGACAGCTGTATAAGTCAAGGGCATCATCATAAGGATATTTCCTTTAGTTTTTCCTGTCCATTCTCTTTTCATTTTTGTATGCTCCAGACATCCTCAATGGTTAATGTTGAGTCATTTTATCCACTCACTCCCTAGTCCTCCCTTTTAGTGTGTTATTTGTGTCTCTTGTATTTACCTGAAAACAAGCAAAATTCTCCCTTCAACTGGCATGTTATTTGCTGGGCTTCACATTACTGTCTCTGATTAGGTAACTGTCTTTTTCCTCATTTATCACTTGACTGTTGAGTTCATTTAGGATGGTGACTGTGCACTGTCTTGTCTTTGGTACCTGAGGTGGTTGGATCCTGATTTTAACTGGCTGGGCAACAGCTTGATAACAAGAAGGAATGCTACAACTCAGAAGTAACCTGTTGATACAAGGAAATGCATTAACATGCATCAAAGCCAAAGGATGGTGTCTCTCTATGAGCATGATGTCAAGCCCTTATGTTTAAGCTAAATTTGATGTTTATTTTGTACAGAATGTAGATAGTGTCACACATCTAAAGGCACACATACTGACATCCATTTCTTGATATTTAACTACCAGATTGTTAATTTGGTTTCTGCTGTTATGAACCTCCTCCTGTATTATCATTTAACTTGTCCATCAGTGCTAGCAATGAATGAAAACAGTGACGATATGTTCTGCTTATATAAAATACTTTCCTCATCTACTTTAATTTGCTAAAATTGTCAGACTTCAGAGGTCACTTAAATACTTCTTACAGTTTTCAAAAATATTCTCCTAAGAGAGAAAAACATTCAATTCTTCCACAAAGTGTATTTCTTTATATGCTTCTAATGATGCTCATCAATTTCTTTACTTTTCCTTTGCTTCCTCTTTTTATTCTCCAAATTTGTATTCAAATTAAAAAATGAGAATAAAGTTAAATCACAGACATATATATATCTACATAATCAAAATAACAATGCGCAAACAAAAAACAAAGAAGACATTCAAATGTGTCTATTTTTGCATACAACTAAGCAATCTGCTACTCAAAAATGCCAAGTTTCTGACAACACTCGATGAGGACAACTGACTTTTTAAGCTTTTTAACAAAGATGAAATATGGCTTAAGACAGCCCACCTTAGGCATCTGTTTCTTCCAGCTCTAGCCATAGCTACTCTTGTTTACTGGGGATCTTCCCAGACCCGGAGTGAGGAACTGATCCCAGCGTAGGGAAGGAGGTCTGGTAGAGTAGTTCATACATACCAAGCCACAGCACTGGAAGGTCATTGAAGGTGTTCACCATGTGAGATGGTGCAGTGAAAGAAATGGAAAAACTACATTATTAACACAAAGAAAGACTGTTGTACTTAAGATAAGTGTATTATTAAATTTATATCACTGTGAATGTTCAATAAGGAGCTGTGTTCTGGGCAACATCAGTACCACAAGCCACTGAGCTGCTGCTTTACCATCTTGCTGTGGCCAGGGAGCCTCGAATGCCAGCCCTGCCCTGGGGAGCTGAGGGTGGAAGAATGAGGGCATTGATGGTCTATCTTAAATGTAACATATTATTTCCTGGCCTGGAAAGTCCTGTCTCTGCTGTTTTCAACAACAAATCTAGATTCTCCTGGGGGGGTCAAGGAGATATAGTACTAAGGAGTTGGCTTCAGGGAGAACAAATAAGAAGAACTCTTGTCATCTTTAACCAGGTAAAGAGATCCCTCATCAGACCCTCCAGGTTAACACCTCAGCAGCATTCAGAAGATGTGACTTTTGTTCCCATGGGTGCAAGAATCACAGAATCACAGAATATGCTGAGTCAGAAGGGGCTCACAAAGACCATCAAGTCCAACCCTGCACAGGACCATTTCCAAGAGTCACACCATGTGCCTGAAGAGTGTTGTCCAAATACTTCTTGAACTCTGTCAGGCTTGGTGCTGTGACCGCTTCCCTGGAGAACCTGTTCAGTGCCCAACCACCCAGGGATGAAGAACCCTTTCCTGATATCCAACCTCAACATCTGCTGACACAATTTTAGGCCGTTCTATCAGTTCCTGTCACTGGTCACCACAGAGAAGAGATCAGTGCCTGCCCCTCCTCTTCCTCTCATGAGGAAGTTGGAGACTGCATTGAGGTTCCCCTCAGCCTCCTTCAGGCTGAACAGATGAAATGACTTCAGCTGCTTCTCACACAGCTTCTTCTCAATACCCTTCATCATCTTTGTTGCCCTCCTTTGGGGAGAGAGCTTGGTCTCTTATACTGCTGTGACAAAAATAAGCAGTCTATGAATAAAGTTCCATATATCCATACTTGTACCTCGCCCACCATCCATGACATTTATTTAAACATCAAAAGCTTAGAAATAATTTCTATAAATACTGAGTGTATAAAATCCCATTTTTCTATGTGAAGGAAACCTCTAATAATCAAGTCTAAATAGTTCTTGTGAACTTAAATCCACTTGACAAGTGGGATTTAGGGCCTAAGGGTTGAGGACCATAGTTAAACACAGGTTGTGTTCTGTTGCTGGTTGAGCTTGCCACAAAACTGGGATCAAGCAATTGGCTAGTTTAGCTTCTCTGGTCAGCTAAGCTTGCCCATGGTACCATGCTGATGTATGGTATGTAACGCTTTGGCTTTCATGCTGCTGTTGCTGAAAGGCTCTGTGATTTGCTACTCTCAGCTTGATGGATAAATTTATCTTACAATTTATTACTGTCTTGGTCATTCTTATTAGACAAAGCCCCTTTCTGAATACATTTTGTCTAGTTTCTTTAGACTGAAAATAAGATAAATGTTTGTACAGTAAACTCTTCCTTCAAATACTCAATTTCTTTATGTGTGAACACATTCACAATGCTTTGAATTAGTTTCACGCCATATCTCAGAACAATTTCTCTCCTGATGTTTGCTATTGCTTGTCTGATATTGTCTTTGTGTATGTAGTCTGGCAAAACTTAAATAAAAATGCTTTTCCTGGGAAGCTTTGAAGACTGGGTGGCTCTAAACCCTCAGGAAATGCTGTGCTCTCTCCTACGGCTGTTAATTTGAAATAATCATTAGTTTTGTTCTCTGCTCTTGTGGGTCGTTTTTAGTGGGGGATATGAAATGATTCAAGTTATATCCTCTGTGCTGGACAAGCAGCCCCATCTCAGAGCATTCTATTGCTGACATCCATTAATGCACGAGGTGGAATCAGCAGAGGGAAGGAAGACTGGCCAAGCAGAGAGTGTGGGGATGTCTTGGGCTAAAGTGTGGCAGGTGAGATGGTGCTACAGTTGTGTTTGTTCTGTGCATGATAGAAGAATTTCAGTTCATTGGGTTTTTGGTAAAAAGCACTTCACAAAGCTCTGCATTGCATACTGCAGTAAGAATTACCATCTTTTGTTTCATCAGCTCATGTGGTCTGGGCAAGTTCCAAAAAAATAGGTAGAATACACAGCATCAGTCAGGATTTAAAGTCAAGTTCTGCCTAAGCTCCAGAGTTCAGGAATCTGCTTTTGCGAATTAAAAATACAGCACTTATCTTGAGAGACTTAAATGTCTGACAACCAGATGGCACTTATGATTTTATTTCTTTGGGATAGCTGGATATTTTCTCCCCCACCTGGGCTACTGATGTTTGAAAAAAATTCTTGACCACTTCTGCATCTCCAGATGATACTCCTTCTTGCTGAGAAAGCAAACAACGTTATCAAATGTTTTGCAAATGTGTATGCAGGCATGCTAGAGGGTGTCCTGATTTCATCTGGGATGGAGCTGAATCTCATGCTAGTAGATGGTACAGGGCTGTGAGTTTTGGGTTCAGTATGAGAAAAATGTTGGTAACACACTGGTGTTTCAGTTGTTAATGAGCAGTGCTTACCCTAAGTGCAGGACCTGTCAGTTTCCTATACTCTGCCAGTCAGCAGACATACCAGAACCCAAAAGGGAGCACAGCCAGGACAGCTGACCTAAACTGGCTAAAGGGATATTGAATACTGTAGAATGCCATGCTCACTTGTCACACACCAGATCAGTTATTATTGGGTCAGAACCCTCTTGTGGGGTGTGTCTCTATAACAGTGTGTGTGCATGTGTGCAGCGGATGGGCTGTGCCTGCAGGACCATGACAAGCCCTGCCCAGAGCACATGGGCTACAGCCACACGGCCACAGGACCACATGGATGGGCTGGCAGGCCAGGAAGGTCTGCCTGGTAACCCACCCACACCACACCCCCTGGAGCCTCTAATTGATTAAGGCATCCTCACTTTGGTTGAGGGGACAGGGAGTGGTCAGTGAACTAAAGGGCCCACCTGAAGGGACTGGCCACAGTGACCAGAGCAGATAAGAAGGCACCCATAAAGTATTCACTGTGGGTCTTGGCCTGTTCTCTTTGGAGCTGTCAGTGTGTGACCTTCTGAGTGATAACTATGGTTTCCTCCCCCTCCTCTTTTTCTCTCTTTGTTCTTTTTTCTCTTAATCTCTCCTTTATTCTTTTCTTCCTCTTGTGAGTAACTCATCACTTAGTTTCTGTAAGTTATGAGTATCTCACTTAAATTGCATGGAGTTTATGTGCAGCCAGTCTAGCAAAAGTTCCTTACTATAGCAATGCTTGTAAATCCTGGTAATCTGTTGTAATGTTAGCTGAATTTGCATGTTTTCTATCCTAGTAAAACTCTTTTTGCCAAAAATGCCTGTTTCCACTCCAAATTAAAAGAAATCTCTCAGAGAAAAATGTTCAGACCTGAACTCAAGGTACTAAAGAACCAATGGCTTTACAAGAGTTTGTGTAAGTGAAATCTCTTGGAGCCTAAAATTAAAGTGTAACACCTGGTAAAGCTTGAGGCTTCGGGACTGGGGTGGAGTTCACCAGGAGAGGCTGATCGCTGCTGGGGGATGAAGTGGGCATCAGTCAGTGTATGGTGAGCAATGGCATTGTGCATCACTTGTTTCTCTTGGGTGCTTTATTTCTCTTTTATTGTTATCTCTATTATTATTATCATCATTGTCATTCATATTACTACTGCTTTAGTTCAGTTATTAAACTGTTCTTATATCAACCCATGAATGTTATCTTTTTCTAATTCTCCTCATCATCCCACTGGGAATGGACTGAGTGAGCTGCAGCACGGTACTTGGTTGCCAGTTAACCACAACACAGTGACACAAAAGAACATTTAAAGAACTATGCAGATGACAGGTTATACAAAAAGAAAATCCATGACTGATGAGGCAAACATGCTCCAAGGAGGCACAGGGCTCTCATACTCTGAAATTTATGTGGCCAGTGTTTACTGTGGACTGTATTTCACTGTTTTAAAAGAAAAATCTTTCCTCTTTAGACTGGAAAGGATTAAGGCACTGACATGAAACATAACAGCACACATAACTTGTACACAGGAAAATATTTAATTCATTAGGATTAACATGTATTATTCCAATTTATCACTTTATACTGCTTTACACCCAACCTTCTGGTTTAGCAATAAATTTTCCTTTAGGTCTGCATTGAAAGCCTCCTGAAGCCAATAGAAAGCCTGCTGTTGAATCCTGATAGGCTTTGGCTTGGGCTTTAAAGGAACATATACTCTCACTTGACTCCATGGTTTATATTTTGATGAATTGCTTGCCATATTCCCTTGGATAATTCATTGCTTCCGTGGAGAGATAAACCCAAATCTTGTGCAGTCATCCCATCTTTTATAGGTTTTACAATTTACAATGTATCAATCATTTGGCAATCTTTAAGGCATTTACAGCAACATTGTAAAATTATGTAAGACTAACACTTAGAGATCAGAGCTGGAGAGGTTTTGTTAGCACCTGAAAAGTTCTGCACATATCCAATGACATCTTCAAGTTTCATTGAATTCTGCTGAATACTCATGATTTCCAAAATGTTCTCATTAGTTATTACAGTTCATCCATTGCAAGGCCATGGACAAGAGGCAAGCAGGCAATGGAGCCACGTTCTGGAGGCCATCCCCAGGCACTTCACAGGGGCTGGTGGGATGAAGATTAACTTCATTAACAGATATCAGCAGCAAATGGCAGTTGATGGAAACTTTGCTCTCCAGAAGCATGAAAGGCTAAGAGAGGTCAGTGTGTGTTGGATGGTTGCAGAGCACAAGGGTCACCCACTGCAGCAGCCATAGTCCTCTTGAAAATCTCACCCTCAGCAGCAGCAGTAGCAAGCATGAGCTTTTGCCCTGTTTACCCCTCATTCTTGAAGAAGAAATTCAACTCCTGAGATGCCTTGCAATGTCTCTAAGTCAATGCATGATTAGAAGACCAGTAGACCAGTGTCTGTAGTATTTTCTTGCTTTCTATGGGAACAGGATTAGGACTTCTGTTTCAGCCCTGTTTTATTATTATGGGTAGCCTGCAGGCTGTCACAATCCTGATCTTTATTTTCTGGCTCCATTCAAATGAGGCTAGTCAAGTTTTGTGAATATTTAGTAATATACCTCTGAGAAGACAGCACCTAATTTCTACTACTTGCAGTGGGATGTGTTACAGGTCAGGTTTTCATTGAATATCTAGACAATTTAGAAGAGTTATCCACATTCCATCAGGGAGAGGCTTGAGGGCTTGAGAGGAGGCAGAAGGGACTCTTAAATTAGCTCATGTAATTATTCTTATTGGAAATGGTGTATGTTATGTCTTGATAGTGTTCATGATACAACTTCTGCATCAGGATCTCCCAGGCATAGTGTGTCTCACAACCACGACTAGCAGACACAAGGCACAAATAATCTTTCTAAATTTTAGATATCTGCAGAGGCTCTGAGGAATGAAAGAGGAACTTCTGGGTATGATTCACCCTAAAATAGATATCTGAAGTATATTGGATGATTCACACTCTCTTGATCTTTGTGAAATAGATCCTAGGGTGATTAGCACAGATGGACAGAATAAAACCTGAAATCAAGCAAGTTGTCTTTCATCCATAATTACATCAGCAATGGCTATAGACATTACATTAGAGATGAGTGCTGGTTATGTGCTTGTTGTGTTATTCAGGAATAAAAATTGCTCATCACACCAAAAAATAATGTCTTTCAAATCCTTTATGAACCAGGTGAATGGCAAGTATGGAGTTAAATGGCAAAGCTTTCTCTGGGTGTAAATTATATCATGTCTGGTGTGTAACTCTATCAGATTTGAGATTGGAGGAAAGTTTGGTATAAGAACCGGACCTTTCACCATAAAGTGGAATGTGAATACTTTTGATTTCAATAACTATAATTAAAAAAACCCAAAACAAACAAAAAACCACTGGAGAGAGACTGTAGTGATCTGTGACTCATTTCTGTCTGGAATTAGGAAATAATTTCAGTTGATTTTATCTTTTTTTCCTTTGAGCAGAGGGAATGGAATAACAGTTGTATCCAGGATGCCAGAATTTGTCCCTTTAATTTAAGGCTGGTTTCTAATCTTGAAAAAGAAAAGTCGTGTGTGTGAGCTTTAATGAAAATAGCTCTCACCTCTATACACAACATTGTGAATGCCTGAGACACTAACAGAAAAATAATCTCTGCCAGTAATCACCTTAATAATGATTTTCATTAATCCTTGTTCAGAGCTATTCTCTTTGATTGAGATGAAGAGGAACAGTAGGCAGTGTAAATTCAGAGCAATGCTAGCTACATTTGGAAGATACTCTAAGGCTTTGGGTTATAAAAGCCCTTTCTGAACTGCCATGTGTACAGAGAAATTGGCATGGTCTCTCGTAATAAAAGAGCAACACAAAGAGTTTTTATTGGAATAAAGGCTATGTTCTTATTAGATATTGCAGCATGGCTTCACCTACTATGAATTTTTTCCTTTTTAATTTTCTTTCTGAGTCTAGTGTTCCTGCAAGGTATAGAAAGAAAATATTCATGAACTGCATAACAGTTTTACCAGGATTTGAACTTCTGACTGCTTGAATATAAAGCAGGATATTTTCCACTCCTTCAGGGAGACCATGAGACTAATGCTGTTGAAGAGGAAAGCCCAAGAACTTCAATCCTGAAAGGCAAGACCAGGGAGATGAGGGCTAAGAGGTCTTGTTCTTTGACTCTATGTCTGCTGGATTCTTTACCCTGATTTTGAATAAAGGCAACTCTTATTATAGGCACGGTGTGTTCATGGTGCTTGTCAGTCAGGAGAGGACACCAAAACCTCAGCTTTCAATCCAATTCACTCACCTATCAGTAAAGCTACAGACAATTCTGGAGTGTGGGATTAGGCAGTGCTTCTGGTTTCTAGACAGAGGGCTGGTGCTTAATAATATGGCCATACTATAGTAGACTATACCAAATCATACTAACCAAAATCTGTACAAAGTAAAGTTCAATCACATTTATATGTTTAACTTTCTATGGTCTTATTTTCTTATATTGGCAAAGGCTAGCCTATGGGAAACACTGGGAGCATCCTGGGAACACCAATGGCATAAGCCTGCATGTTATTTTTATGTTTCTAAATTTGCTTTTCCTTACAATGTGAAGTACTGTATTCATTCTGAAACTGCATATAATGCCTTCCCTCCACTTTGTAGTTCAGCTACCAGAGTTCAAATGATTCTCTTTAATCTCAGGTCTCAAAGGCAACATCCAAACTGCGTTTGCTATTTTGCTCCAGGCTCTTCATGGGCTGTCATCTTACAGCTATGACCCCAAATAGGCACCATGGTAGTACCTTCTGGGCCCAGAACCTGGCATTTATTCTCATGTACTACTGAAAATCCAGAGCAGTTTGGGAATTACTCTGCTATGGCACTGCTATCATTGCTTTGGTTCATAACAGCAAATTGAACTTTGACAGAAAACTTTCCTGTGTGCTGGATCTTGGGTTCCCACTGTTAAACACTTGTTCAATGAATCTTGAACACTTGCCCAATGATTCATGTACTTACACAATCACGTAAAATGTGTGTGGCTTTTTTCTTCGCAGATCACATCCCTCCCTCCCATCCAGTTCAGGGCAGTAGCTCTTGATTAAGCACAGTGGCTGTCACTAAAAATTCAACACTACCAGATCAGTTAATTTTTACTGTAAATTCAGATGGAAACCTCAGATACATGTTAGTTACAGACATATAAGACTATTTAAAAATCAGTTTTCTTACAACTAGGTCAGTTGTTCAGTCACACTGAATATTTGTAAGCTTTTCACTGAAATACATAATTTTTTTTCTAAAAGGTTAGCTATTCCTGTGAGTACTTGCTAAATCCCAAGACACAATTTAGGTATAGCTAAACATCACACTTAAGGACTGTTTTGCCAGACTTAAAATTAATGACTTCATAGCTTTACATATGTTTTCAAAACTGCTGGGATTAAGAGTACTGAGGGCATAAACCCAAGACATTATCTTTCAAAAATAAATTCCACTAATCACTACTCTGTTTAAAAAGTCACAGAATAAGAAATTACAACAAATATGTTAGTATTATTAGATGTCTCATGTGAGTATGATGGTCTTCAGCACACTTGTGGCCTACAGTTGCTTATGGTTAGGGATATTGTTTGGAAAAACCTGCTTACAACAACCCCATTTGTAGAATAAGAAGATGGACATGAACCATTCTATGCCAGTGGATTTTAGCATCAGGTGTATTTTATTTATTAGTATAGTTCTTGTTCGTAAGTTTCCCCCTAACTTGTTGTCCAAGTTATTATTTCTAATTATCTGTATTTTATTAAAAAGAATAAGGTGTTTCATCAGAACAAATAATTACTTGGTAGATTTATTAATTTCTAAAGATAATTTATTAATATTCATGCTTTCATTTTTAGTACCTTCATTTATCTTGTAATTACTATGAAATTATTTCTTATCTATTCTTAAGCTATGTTTGTTCTTCTTGTATATCTATCTTGGTATTATTTTCTGTGCTGTTTAGATGAATATATGTGTATTTGCATAAAGAAATGAAGTACTATATAAAAATCTTATAAAAAAGCCTGGAAAAATCTGTAAGACCTTGAAAGCAGTGTCAGAAAAACATCTGTTCTTCTTGACAGGTGTTTATCTGGCATGTGTTTGAGACCTTTAGTGATGGTGGCTTTGCAGTCTCCCCAAACAAGTCTTTCCTGGGCTCTATATACTTTACTTTTACCAAAGTTTTTGAAGGTGTGACATAGATATCTTTTATGGCTTAAAGTTGCTGCTTTCTGTCTCATCAGAGCCTTAATACTTACTGTCTAACCCCACAGACTATTCCAGACCTCAGGTCGTTTCCATTGCTCTTTCTGACCTTTCTCCATTCATACCTCTTTGTTTCCTTTGATTGACAGAATTCTGTTGTTGTTTTGTGTTGTCCACTGTAGTGTCAGTCATGTGTGCTTAAAAATGAGTTGAACTTTTGTCACCCACCTTCACAAAACTGTCCACAAAGATAAAATGTGACTTAGGACCCCGTAATGTGAATTATGGAGTTTGATGTTTCTGTGACACTGTGACTTCTGCCTTTACTGTATGACTGCATTGAGATCAGGAAATCAATGGCAAAACTAATGTGGTTTTCCAGAGGCCAAAGACCTCTTCTGTAAACTCCAAGGTACACAACAGCAAGAGAATGGAAAAACAAAGTGGATTGTCCTCTTGCACCATCCTGAAAGGCAGATACAGGTGTTGCCACTTCCAAGAAAATACGTATTTCATTGAATATATGTATCTGAGTAATAAGACAGATCAAGGAAGCAGGAGCAAGGCCTAAAAGATTTAACTGAATTAGTAAAGGTTCCTTGCTCTGTTAGAAAATTGCTAGATGCTTGTTCTGCCTGATACCTGATGAATAACTTGTCCTGTTCTATTTACTGTACCAAAACCAGAAGACTGCTAGGAGTGCTATATGATAAAGCCAGTGGTCATAAATCAGGGTAACATGGACATCTGAATAAGGTAGGAAGGCCTTGAGCCAAGGAGTTTTGCAAGCTTGACTAGCTAGGTCACTTCACAAAGAAAAGTGAAAAGGTCACAGTGAGAAAGAGGCGAAAACAACCCTTGAAGAGAGCCCGAAGGCCGGAAAGACCATAAAAACTGTGCCAAGAGAAGATTCTGGAAGGCTCCACCCCAAGCTCTGCCCAAACTCCACCTCCTATGAATATGATAATTATCTATCACAACTTCATGACTATGTATGTTAAGATCATATAATCTTGAATGTCAAATGGATAAATTACCATGTTTCTTGCTGAAACTTTGAAGTGAGTTTGTACTGTGCAAACTGACTTGCTTCCCAGCGCTGCAATAAATACCTTTGCTTTTTAAAGACCAAATTATCTCTAGGCAGTTCTTTTATTTCATGCTCTTTGGCATCATCAGTACAACCAAGAAAACAAGTTGCAAGTACAACTTTAATGGTAAGTTTCTATGCAATGAAGATGTTTCTCCTCAGTCTTCCAATATTAGTTTACTTCTGTGAGTGTTCTGTCTTTACTGCTGTTGCAAGAGTTAAACAAATGTGGGTCTTAAACAATATTTTCAAGCTAATGTGTGGAAAAATCAAGGTAACAGAGGAAAAATCTTTTAAAAGCTTCTGTTTCTTCATTTATATGCATCTATTGTTTTGTGTTCATAAAGTATCTATCAGACTACTGCAGAACAAGCCCACTTTTATGTACATTCTTTGCCTTGACTTCCCTCCTTTTAAACATTAATTACAATGATATTCTGAATATATCAGTCCTGTGAGGATTCGTCTTTACTTGTATTGTACCAGTTAGCCATTTTGGTTTTGCAACTTTAAGATAAAACATCAGTCATTTAATTTCTTTGCCATACAATCAAACACATAAAGGCTTATCTGAACTCCCTGCTAATTGTCCCCTATTAATTCATATAAAGGCATGTTTTATAACAACTAGTGTAAAGGCAAAAGAGGAAAATTTGAAGCTGTAACTCAGAACATTCCCGCACTGAATGGCTCCTCAGATGAGGTGGTGTGTGCATGTAAGTGGAACCAGCTATACAGGGAATGGGATCAACGATTTTACCTGTTTAGAAAATAACATAGTGGATAAACACATAACTGTGGAGGCACTTCTGTCCCTGGATATGAACAATATTGTGGTCACTTATGAGCACAGACTGTGCATTTGGTCTCATGGAAATAAGGGATTTAGAATCAGAACATGAACCTAAAGCATAGCCTCCTGTTTGAAAAGTATCTATAATGAACAGTGATATGTATTTTGTTATACCAAAGTCCACCAAAGTCTGCAGTTATTTTTTAATGTTAGAATTTCTCAAATCACACTGATCGCTTCTGGCTTTTACAATTACATTTTTTCCCCTGCCAATTTTAAGCACTTTGCAAGCACTGGCTGAAAATTAGTCCTCTTTTAAGCTATAATCCAGCCCTTTGGCTGGTCCTCTTAAAAACTATTGCCCTTAATTGCTTTCCATTAGGACAAGAACATTAATGGTACAGTCAGTGACAGCCACCCATTAGTGATGAACCAACAGAATGTGCAACCTCTGAGCCATGAGGAAGACACAGTCTAGATAGACAATACTGTGTCCTGAAGGTTATGCAAACTGCTGCCTGCTCTGCTTTCTCTGCAACTAACAGAAACCATGAAAACATTACTGGGACTTGAGGTGATTCACACTGAAAAAAATAATTGTGCAACCTTTGTTGAAGTGTAAGAAAAGTTAATAAAGGTAGCACTGTTTCCCTGGCTAAGTAAATGATGAATATTTGCAAAGTGCAGCCCGAGATGAGAATCATATTCTCCCTTCAACTGGAACCACATACAGCAGCAATTTATTAAACATTGTGCCAGCTGCACACCGGCTTTCAAACAGGTTAAATGTAGCACAGCGTGTACAACATTCACTATGTCAAAACATCTCCGCATCATATTCCTGATCAAAAATGTCTGTTGCTATATATACACAGAACTATCGTTAATGTTTCTGCCCTTTAATTTGTTGTTTGCTGTGTGTGATGTCCTGACAATTAAGTACAATCACACTTATGTTCCCTCATTTGGTGAGCTTGCCAATTTATGGATCAGTAGATGGGGATGGGGTGGGGAATTGGACCACATGGCTGCTACTGATGAGACTTGGAGCAAAAATAAAAAAAAAAAGCCACATGAAGCACATACATCTAGGCAACTTTATTGTCCTGAAGACAACAAGGGATGAACACGAAAACTCCAGAATTTTAAGAAAAGGGAAGTAGAGCTTTTGCCCTCACACTTACAGAGATATTTTCAGATGCTTCTATCAAAGTTTTTCTGAAACTCTAAGGCATCCATGGGGTTAGAATTTTGTTCAATAAATGCTATTTAGCTCTATCGAAAAGCTGAGTATGGTGGATCATGCTAAGGGAGAAGGAAGGGTGGTTGTGAGACCCAGGTGAGGAAGTGATTGCTCAGGAGTGGGGAGGAGGAAGGTGGCTTCTTCTGTGGAGGATGTGTAGGGCAGGAAAAGCAGATGCTTGCAGAAGGATAAAGTACTGTTTTGTGTCAGAATGGTGCTAAACATACATATATGTCTCTCACTGTGATCTCCAACAGCAAGAGTCTCGAGGTCCAAATATAGCTGTTACGTGTGCCAAAACTGACTCATATTGTCTCAGTGGCTGGGCAAGATTGTTTCAGTGAAAAGTTCTGGTTTCCAAATTTTTCTAGGACACCAAATTATGTATACTTCTTCAACCCAGGGGTGGTGAGATGCATCTCATTTCACCTTAGGCCATTGAGTTCAGCCTGCAATGGTAACCCTCAGATCCCGGTAGAGGTCTATGAGTCGAACACTCCTCAACTCTACAGGGTCTGCAGCAGCCACCTAAAATATCTGAGGTGTATTGTGACTCATGAGTCCTTGCTTCCCTTTTCTGAGCTGAGAGGGAAGTAAAGAAGATGTGCTTACTTGCTTGGACAGGTGAGTTTGAGTTAAATCCCTCTGTTAAGATCCAGCCTTGCTCTCCCAGCGGAGCCAACCAGGAATAGCTTTGTTTGAAATACAAGGGTGCAATTCTGAATATGATCAGTCAGGGCTGTTTTCCTGCAGTAACCTGTTTCACTGGATGTGCCACAATAAAAACGTCACCTTCCCTTATAATGGTGTTTGGAAGGTGCAAATACCTAGGCAGTTTTATAATATCCTTTTCAAAGCAGAATTCAAGTCCTATTTTAGTAACACCCCAATTTTTTTTCTGCTTTTGATTGT
Source organism: Formicarius rufipectus (assembly GCA_013399695.1). Lineage (NCBI taxonomy): Eukaryota > Metazoa > Chordata > Aves > Passeriformes > Formicariidae > Formicarius > Formicarius rufipectus. The sequence goes on from VXAU01000753.1 coordinate 1,006,109, forward strand.
TTGCAGAATTACAGCCCTGCTTCTATTGATGTTTCCAGGCTTGAAACCTCAAGCCTGAGAATTGCTGACTGCTTATCTCCTGTCCCTGCAACCAATAACTCATCTTCTGCTGTCCCTCATAACACTTGCAGGGAAATACCAAACAGGCTGTGCTACTGAAAGAAAAAAACGGGAAAAAAATCAGTTAAACTTGGGTCCTGGTGCTTCAAACATCAAAGTGTTTGTCTGTTACAAGTTAAGACCACAAATATGTGTTGGCAGGAGGGATATCTTAGTCATAATATTTTTTTTTTTTATTACGAGAACTTCTGTCAGCTGCAGTTTTTGTGTTATCAACATCTGCCACTGAGGGCTGGGCTGTGATCCATAAGTATTTAAAGTAAAAGGAAACAGATTTTCCTTCTAAAAATCAGAAATTGCCAAGCTGTTGTTTGGAGCAAACCCCTACATTTAAAGCAATTTTCTCCTGACAGTTCAAGGGAGACTTTTCTTCTCCATGTGTTTTTCTTAGTTTCAAGCATTACCTGAGGTCTATTTTCTTGTCTGATAGCCATGATTTTCTTCATGTCAGTCACTAGGATGTCAATACTGAGTATTAGGCTCATAATTATTTTCTTTCCCAGAGTATAAAGTTTAGCATTGTCTAAGCACACAGCGTTTTGTTTTGTTGTTTTTCTTTCAATATGCTACAATATTTACAGCTTTGTATGACTGATGACTGAAGAAAGAGCAGTACAAACTTGCATCTCCCCTTTCCCACGAGAAAATCCTTTGAGGACCTGCTGTGTTATGCACATGGTCCTGTGTCTTACTTTCAAGAAGGAAGCAATCAGTAGATCCCAAGTCCTAAGCAGTGTATCATTGTACCTGATAAACTCTTGAGTTTCCGTTGTCCTCAGCTGTTGGGAAAAATGTAATGGTTATTCATCAGCCCACTCTGTTTCTGAAGAATCTAGGGGAAACGATCCTGTTAATTGGAGTTAGCAGCAGCATCAGGAGGAGATTGATCCTCTTGGAGGTTTCTTGTTGGTTCTTCATATTTCTTTTAGTTTCAGATACTCTTTCTAACTTCCACAGGCTGTGTATAAACCTTAATCATAACAAACAACTCTCCTGAACATTTTTTTTCAGCTGAAAAAAGATGTGCTTTGGTTGTCTGTCTATCTGGAAGAGAATGACTAGAGCACTTTTGCTCCATGTTACAAAGTGATGTGACATCAAGTAGCTCTCATTTAGATGTGATATAACAACAGTGCTTATTAATTCATACTCAGAGTCATGCTAATCCAAGATTATTTCTGTTAAGTTTGTGCCTTTTTGTTTGCATACTTGGATGCATCAAGGCTGTTGTGCATGCATTACATGGCTTCTACCTTGTATACTGAGATTTCTCACATTGGGAGAGTGTATGGTATTTACTCATCAATTAACACTCTCAGTGTGGAAGTGCTATATCAATAATCTTAATTTGTAAGCTCTATCAGTTAGGAAATATAAACCATGGTTCTATACAGAGAGTGCAGCAAAGCAGAAATCCTGTACAGATCAGTGGTATTTATATATGCAGCTGTTATAAAGGATGAAAGACTATATTTGAAAGTCTACAAAAAGCACAAGTTTCCTGGAAAATATACCCCTCCTCAGAGTATATAACAGCCAAGTGAGTATTTTTGGTAAGGAAAAAGAGATGGAAAGCAAGAGCACTAAACCTGGGCGTTGGACCGACTTTGGTCCAAGAACACATAGAACTTGGGGCCCTAAACCACTCATCTCTCAAGCTTGACAGGGATTACGGTTGTCTGACTTCAGGAGTCTAAAAGTCAGGCATCTGTTCTGAACTAGCTGTCTCATTTCCCTTTATGATCAATGGGGATAGATCAACAAGGTGATGATTCATTCCTCTTATCTTGGGCTGGCATGATTCACTCTTTCTATTTCTCCCTATAAATTATTTTCTCTATCCTATTCATGTGTTCTGTTCTTTCAATTGCAAAACACTTCCAGCTGTTTTTCTCCAAGCCAGGAAAAGGCCAGGGATCGCTACCACTGAAGAAACCATGAATTTATACAAAACCCTCACTCTGCTGCAGGTACAGCTTCAAATGCCTCATTAAGAAGGTGGATCAGGCTGCCCCTGCACAATGCTGTGCCTGACACCACGTGGTGCCACACAAAGGTTTAGATTAAGGTGACTCAAAATTAATGTTCAGTCAGGAGGAGAAACCAAGGCTTCATTTCCAGAGAAATCTGTAAGATTAGAGTGCCTGAGACATAATAATTTGTAAACTGAGAACAATTAGAGCTGGGAAAAGAAGAGGTTAAGCCTACAATCTGTGCCCTGCTTTTTGGTCTTCCTTCAGACCTTCCAGATAAATCAGAAAGAGGTTTCTATACAAACAACATATGCTGTTGTCCTAGCTTTTTTCACAGAATTCCCTTCTCTGGGCTCTCTGTATCCTCTCTGGTGTCTCGCTCCCACAGTGTAATAATTTTTCTCTCCAACACATGCAAGAAATAAAAAACGTACATACAGTATTCACATCTTGTGATACCTACAGTGATTCACATCAACTAAAGGACAAATTCTCTTTCTTAATTCCAGTGACTCTTTGAAAGGCTGGTTTTTTTTTTTCCTCCCCCCCATATCAGCAATCAAAAAGTGTCCTGTCTTCCCTCTAATTAATGATCATTCCTTTCAGGCACTGCAGATGTCTTCACATATGGTTCATTACCCTTAAGACAGAAACGATGTAAGAGTTAAAGGTTTATTTCACAGGGTGCTTTGGGCAACCATGAAGGATGAAGTCATTAAAAATTCGTTTAAGTAAAGCGAGTGCTGCTGCATAGTCTCATATTTTCCTGCGTTTACAATATTATGTGGTGGTCATACCTTTAGGATCAAGACTTTTGAGCTTTTGATTGTGGTAAAGTTTGCCTGGGACAGAAGAAATTGGAGCAGTTGTAATAAAACATTTGTTTTGTTTTGTTTGTTTTTTTTTTGTAAACTTTAAATCAAGAAAGTAAATTACTTATAAATGTGTGTACATGTATACCAACGAGCTGGCAGATCTTACATGAATGCCAAGAATACTGGGCTAGCGAAAGAACTACAGATATAAAAAAGGGAATAAAGATTAAAATTTAATTATATCCTACTACTAGACTTTGCAAATCTTACTGAGATTAGTATCTTTCCTACTCCTTCCTTGCTCAGCTTGATAGCTAGTTCCTACTCCTTAAACATGCCTAACTAGATTAATTATGATAAGTAATGAAACTTTCTTTAAGCAACCTGGTTTATGGAAGGTATCTCTGCCCATTGCATGATTACCTTTACAGAATCACAGAATATTGGAATTGCCACCAAGTTTCCCAATGTATCAATGGCTGAGACAGCAAATCTTATTGTGGACTTGATGGTCACTGTAAAACTCTTAATTCTTTTGTGTCTTTATAGTGTCTGTCCTGAGGGTATTTAAAAAATAAGTTTTGAGATCTTAAATTTGATCTAACTTTATGAAAAAGCAAAGAGATATTTGATATATTTATAGAGGTGATAATGATCTATCAGATCTTTTACTGAGTGTGAATCCCATTTATACAGAATTGACTAGTTGTAGTGAGTGAATTCATGATGCAGACAATATTATTACAGAAAAAGCGAAAGGTTTCTAATCTAAATGAGGCACTAACTATTTTGACCAGACATATACTAATGAGAAGTTGAATGCTAACTAAAGTGCTAGAAATGATGAAAGTTTCATGTTCAGTTATATCACATCAATGTGGTACTACCAAAAAAAAATTAGGGTATCAGTAGTGATTGTCTCATCACATAGCAGTATCAGTCCGAACGTTCTAGGTAAACAAATCTAAAAGAAATAGGTAGATGCAGTTTTATGGCACTGGTATTACCAATCAGGAATCCAGGAGTGCTATGAGCTTATCAATAATTGTGGTGCTTTTCAGGTATGTATTTTTACTTTCACAGGCTGTAAATGCTCACCTGTATCAAATGTCTCAAAGGGATTTAGCTTCAACTAAATGTGCATTCCCATTAGCTGATTTCAGCCAGCTAGTGGTCATTTCCAGAAATGATAGTCCAGCCTGTGACTGAAGGACAAGAGCTGTATTTCTTTTATAGTTCCTGTACTTAATCTATGCATGAATGTCACTTGAGCTCAAATTTCCTCAGCAATTAACTTCGTGCTTCCATGTGCATATGAAAAAGTGTCAAAGAGAAAACTGGACCTTACATAACCACTGATGGAGGACTCAGCTCTTGCAGGAAAAGATCTAATCAGAAGTGACAAGAAGATTATGAATATTTTTAGGAATTTTAGCAGATTTCTGCCTATCACCTCTTTCAGGCAAATTTGAAGTATTGAAGGTTCCAGAGGAGCCAAGTGAAATGCAATTATGTATAAAAATTATAAAATCTTCCATCTGAGGCTTTAGTTCCTACTCCTAGTTTGAATCCAAATCATATCAGGCTTGGAACTGAATGTAAATTGGCTATGAATATGGCTATGAATAATATGGCTGGATGTCTTGAGATTCTTTGATTCTACTAAGTTTTAAGTTTTTTTACCAGTCCTTCTGGATGTTCACCATTCCTGACTACCACAGCCTGGGCATGGAGATGTGTTGTGAGCTGAAGGGCATAAGCAATGTCCATAAGCAAAGTCGTTCTGTGTGGAAAAGCTTTCCAAACACCAATTCTCTTTTCAGTGAAGGTTCATAATTCACTTCAGGAGCTCTCCTGTGCTCTGCAGAGAGTTGTAGGTGCTCAGAATTGATGAAGCAGTTTAACACCCTAGACACCTCCTTGGAGACTCATTTGGCAGCTTCAGCAGGGGCTGACAGGAAGGTTGTAGGCCAGTAATGGAGCCTGACTGTTAAAACTTTAGAGAATGTCTTATATTTCATCTGATTTCGTGTAGTATGGCTAACACTGATGTCCCTTAAGTAAAAGTCTTCAGAAAAATAGTTGATGAAAATAAGGGCCTTATTTGAGAATCAACATGGGACAAAGATAATGATTTGTGGTCCCACAGTGAGAACAGTATCAACATTCATATGTTACTGGAATCCATTTGCACTGAACCAGAATAATTCATGTCTTAGAAACTGGAAAGTCTACTGTTGGAGTTCAGGACAGTATTTCATGATGTCTTCATGTGAAGACTGGGTCACAAGCAGTAGATGACTGTTCTATTTAAGCAAACCTATTTGGGTAATTTGAGCATCTGTAGCCTTACTGACCTATACACTGAAACCTCTCAGGCTGACTAGACTAGAGTGTGTCATCACTCTGATGAAAAAACCATCTAGTGGTTTTTTTGTGTGTCATTAATATAAACAATCTGTTAATAAGGAAAATATCAGTGTTACTTCTAATAACTGGACTATCTGAATTTGAACAAAATGTTCTTGCCTAGGACACTTCATGATGTGTTTGAAGAGTTCCCTTACTGTGTGACAACCTTGCATGCTGCAGGTAGATGGACGGAAATAATTCAGAGCTTGCTTCTGCTGGTGAGGTGTTAGTGGTGAAGGCTCTACTCACTGCTACATCACTGCTGAGGCCCTAATTTCTATAGCAGCGCTTCTTGCATCTCTGCCCCATACCTTTATGTGGCATGTACCTCACTTGAATGTAAGCCATGGTCTTGTGCAGAGGTGAGGTGTTAGATGCCTGTAACCAATTTACTTTTATCCATTTACTTCAAACTGAACTGTGTCAAATGAGGAATGTATAGAACCAGTGAAGTTTTTTAACTTGACAACCTAGTATCCAACCCAGATGTTATGAGAGAGCCAGACTAATTGCTGGTTTTGTACATTTACTGAGTCTGAGGAGTGGAAAGAGCTAGAATAATGGATTTCTGGAATACCATTGGGTGTTCTGCAGACATAATGGTATGAAAGCAATGAAATCAGTTAGAGCTGGTCACACAGATAGTATTAAGCTCTAAAATCATTATCAGTAGTACAGACACAAGTGGCTCTCCAGGTTGTCATGGAATCTGCTTGTTTTGAAAGGGTGGTCGAGAGAGAGGACAACATATTTAGTCCCATCTGAGATCTCAAAAGGCTTTTCAGCCAGCAGCTGTTAGGAGAGTTGGAAGATTAAAATTTTGGAATTTAGCAGGAAGGATGTAATTTGGTTGGATGAGATTTTATTGTTGAATGTGATGTACAGGGGAAAGGAATCAAAGTCTTAGTTGTACATTATTTTCTAGGGATGGCTACTAGAGACAAATGGGAAAATGATCATTGGGTGCTTGTAAACTTAGTGTACTTTTTTCCCAAGGATGAATCATATTTTAATTCCCATGGATTAAGATTTATATCTGATGATTGCCAGGTCTGTTAATATGTCAAAATATGCTCAGAAGCAAGGAATACCAGTGAAGTCAAAAATGCTGGTATTGGACATACTCTAGTCTGATATCTGTCAGAGATTTTGTGAGAATGTTTGTCAGACTTGGATGCTCATTAAGACTTGTACCTGAACATTGAATTGGAACAATTTGTTTATAAGAGAGTCAGTGGGATTATGCACTACCAAAATAAGGTCTTGAAGTGACCACTTGTTTCAACTGATATTAAGACCTGAACTGTGAAAACACTGAAAATATATGAACTCTGAAATATAAGGAATAATAACAAAATATCATACTGTTCAAATACGACTGCAGAGGTGTCCAGAAATAACATTGGGATGTGACCTAGCTGAAGTTACCTAGAAAACAGCTTAAAGTATCATGTAGAGGCTCTGTTGACAGCAAGTCCATCCACTTCTCACAATAGAATAATTCTTGTCATCATTCAGTTCAAGAGACTTGTTTTGAGTTAAGTGGCAGTGAGAAATCAATGCTTCCTCTCTTAACCTTAGAATGTATATTGTTTTCAGAAAGAGTTTTGAAGTCTGGGTAGAATGATCAGCCTGACCAGTTGCAAAACACTGTATAGCCAGATAGAGCGTCAGTTTTCACACTGGAAATATACTCTGAGCAATACAGTGTATTTGATCTCATGTACTTTAGAACTCCTTTATATCCAGACAACAAAGAACATGAGGAGGAGAGTCAAGGTCTATTGGTTCCTGTTTCTATAGATATACCCATTATTTAATTCTACCTGGCAACAACTATTAAGAGAAAGGAGAATGGAAATACCTTGTCAAGCCACCTTTGAAAACAGACCCAATGAGGCTGTAAGAATAAACTGAGCGGGCTTTGCTTTGATGGCATTCTTGAACTGGAAAACTGGAGGTGAGGGTGTTCATCTTGTAGCAATGAATGAACTCAGAAGCACCTCAGCTGAATGCAAAGTAAGGGCTAGAGATTATGAATGGAGTTTGGGGGTTGAATTATTTGTGTGGGTTTTTTTTGGTTTTTTTTTTTTTTTTTTGTTTTTTTTTTTTTTGTTTTGTTTTGTTTTGTTTTGTTTTGTTTTGTTTTGTTTTTTGGTTTTTGGTTTTTTTCTTCTGGTTGTTTTTTTTCCCCTGGAGATGGGGTTGAGAGGAAGAATAGAATAGCATTATAAAGTGAGTTTCCTGTTTGGAAACAGCAATCAATTCTCAAGAGAAGATACACAAAAATAAACTCAGAATAGGTTTTCTTCTAATTGAGTGTTAATAAGAGAGGCACCATTCCAGTGAGCAGGTGAAGACAGAGATACAGTCCATTCTAATAGATATGCTATGGTTGTGATAATGAGAAGCTATTAGTATTTTTCTTGATAACAATTAGTCTGTTGATTGCGTTGTATTCTCTTTGCACCGTCAGCACTTTTATATATCAATACTATGTTGATTTAACTTTTAGTGTTCCTACATATCCCTTTCAGCTGCTTAACTGAAAAACAATTGTATTGACTTAGTAATGCTGTGCTTAGCAAGCAAGCTGCACTTACATATTTTATGCCTCTTCCCATTTTATTCCTCCACAGTAAAAGGGCTTGAAGGATGCAGAACTAACTGTTCAGAAATTGAGAAGCAAAATTTAACTTTTGAGAGTTAATTCTGCTTGTCAGAACATGCAGTGATATAGTGAAATATAACAGAGATCATACAGAAGATCTGTATCTCCAGGAAAAAAAACAGGCTTCCACATAGCTTGAAACTAGATATGGTGTTATTATTTACCAAGGGTGCTGCTGGGATCTTTCCACAGCACAGAGTGGCACCTAGTGGCTGCAAATACAGTAAAAAAACAGTATTTTAGTACAGTTCATGCCCTCTGAGCTATTAATCTTCTTTAAATGTATGATCACAGTCCTGTATAGTCCTTAATTAATCCATGCTTGGAGTTGATGATCAAAATGCAGAGGAGAAAACTGCTCCCTACCTTGCTGGCTGATTTGCAGTTAGGGCTTATTCACTAATTATTTTCCTTCAAGGTTCCTAAAAATGCGCCCTGTCCTGAAAAGACACTACATCTTGGGCAATTTTCACCCAAATATGAATATCTGAAAAACTCAAAAAGGCTTCTAAGCATCATTGTTCTTACTGAAAACAACCCAAAAGTAACTGAAGACAACTCAGGTGCTGGCTTTCCCTTTGTGCATGTTGACTTTGACGGATCTCTTGTCTCTTCCATTCAGGAAGTAACCAAGTCTGACAGTATTCGGCTGTAGTACATCTTCACTAGTACAACTGATACTATGATACAAACAAAGAAACATTTGGGAAAAGCACATCAACTATTAGTTGGGAGTCAAATTAATTTGAGACTTCAAAATATATTTCTGCTCATGCATCGGATTAGTCATCCAGGTTGGAATTATGAGCTGTTGGTGAGCTTTAGAAGTAAATGTTCATCACCTAGAGGTTTATAGCATGGTGTAGCATAATGCAGCATGACACTTGAAGAACTTTCCAGGGTCTTGAAGAAATAAAAAATAGTAATACCCATTTTAAATTAAAATTTTCCTGCACCAAACACTCCTGGTTCAATCCTGCATCAGAGAGCAGCACTGTTTGAAGGGTGATCAGCACTGGAGTGGGCTGAGATGGAGTCACTGTACTCACTGGCATCCCATTTTGTTATTGTGTTTCCCGCGTCTTGCTAAAAAATTTATTTGTCATTCAGTTGAATTTGCAGAATGGTTTAACCCTTTCTGACTGCTCCTATTGCCCAATGTGAGCTCAAGACAGCTAAGCAAAAGAAGCAGTGGCTGGTTCCAGCTCACACCTCCCCACTATAGAAAAATGGCCAGGCAGGATGGATATATTCTGCAGCACTGACACCTGCTCTGTACAAGTGCCCAGGCAGTAACCAACTGCGACATTTACAACTTTTACACAATATTCCTACTGCTTCTCTGCCATTTCTGCAACCTGGCTTAGGAAAAGGACACCATCTGCTGCAACAACTGCTTCCCTAGAACTGCTTAACGCAGCCTGGGCACAGCCCCTGTGTTTTGCTCTGAAAAGACACTGCAACTCATTACGTTGCATTCTGAATGGCTTTAAGGGCACTATGTGAAGCAAGGTAGATGAGAAACATGGTACTGTTCTGGGACGCATAGTTCCAGTGTGGGAACTCCTGTTGGCTCACAGTCCCATGGGTGGGAATTCCTGTTGGCTGGCAATCAATGGTACCTTCCTTTCCCAAGCACTGGTGTAAAGTCAGCAATTAATTTAGTCTGTGTTTCCTAAACTTCTAACAGGCTTGGACAATTGGAAGAGCCTTGTATGGCTGCAGATGGATGACTCCTGATCATCTATTTGCATGTGATTATCTAAGACAGGATGCTTATTTTTTTGTTTGTTTACTTATATATAGAAAACCATTCACAGGGGATTTTGCAGGCTGAGAAAAACTGAAGTACAATGTCAGATGGAATAACTGTATTCATCACTACTATTTCAAGTTCTGCTGATTTTGCTATTTTTCTCAGAACAATTAAATACATGCTTAAATTTACATCTGTTTTAAAATCAAGGAGATGTAAAAGCTTGGCACTATGAGGATATAAGAGAGAAAGTTGTTCTGCTTTGTACTTTCTCCTATACCATGGAACTCTAGGCCAAGAACTTGATATATTTCATTGTTGACTGTAGCATGGATGAAATTAGGAGGAAAACTCGAGCATTTTGTTTGGTTATAAATTCATTTCTGTAGCAGCAACTTTTGATTTTTGGAAAATATTTGAAACTGGACCTATTCTAGAAGAGAATTAAACAAAGATGATGTCGTATCAAGCATAGAAATAGTATAGAGATACAGCACACTGCAAGAAAATAGACACTGCGGTTCAATGTAAAGCATGCCTAGCCTTTGTTTTTTGTGCTACTTTTTGTCTTCCCTGATCTGTGTGTTACCTTTTGAAGCTGATTTTCCCAGACAAGCTCTGCTGAGATGTGCGTATCTCAATGCAGCTTAGTATTGTTTTCTTAATATTTAAAAAGCTTAAAGGTTTGAACAATTCAAATACATATAAACAGAACTGTAGATTCTTTGTTGTTTTGGTTTTGTTTGTTTGTTTGTTTTGTTTTGTTTTAGTAAGAAGTCTCCAAGTCAACTGGCATTGTTTCTCTTCTACTCTGTAAATATTGTTCTAATGTACAAGTATCTTGTTATGCCAAAACATTTAAATTCGTTACTCCGCCCAGATTCTTTTACAGAAAAGAAATTAAGAACTTTGGGAAATTTCCTTTAAAATTTTTTGTTTGATTATTTCTTCCTCTGAAATAGTATAATTTCATTGCAAGTTATTTTCAGTTTCCCTCTGTGTAGCCAGATTGTTCCTTCATAGTTCTTAATCTTCCCTAGGTACATGTACCTCTTTTTGCCACTTCACCATTTTGGTGTTTTTGGATGGGCTTTCCACAAGTCTGGTATGTCTCTTGAGAGGCCAGTTTAAAACAGATGAACACATAATTCTATAAGGAGTTTGTTGTTGTAGATTTTTTAGCAGTCTAAAAGGTCCTCTGTGAAAGGTCCATCTCAGTTACAAGGTACTTACTTGGGTAAAATGCAATTGCGTTGATGTAGTAATTTGATAGAAAGAGGAGGGAGGGTTTGTGGGTTTTTATCCTGTAGCTGTTCGTTTCTACATAGCAACTTCCATAACCCCTCTTTTCTTTTTTTTTCAGAAAGACCAAAAACTAGGAAATGGGTGGATTGCTTCCTGAGAAAATCTCATTGAACATATTCAGTAATGGTTATGGGTTGTTACTAAGTGGTGCTTGAAATACATTAGCCAGCCTGATGCTGTTAATCTTTCCTCATATCTGTGGAAAGTTTGAGACCAACATCCTGAGCCTGTACCCCTTGTACCTAGTGCCCCTCTGAGCTGCTGGGTGAATTTGCCTTTTCTCGTCCTCACAGGAGTCAGCAAAAGAGTGATAGATTTTACTTCATTAATCAGACTGAGAAAAATGTCATGTTGCAGTGGTGAGCAAAAACTTCAGTATGGAGAGAAAGCCCTGGGAAGATCAAGTCGTAGAAAGGGTAAATATGTAGGTAGATGCTGCAAAGTAATGTGTAGGGCTGTCCAGTTATGGGCTAGTCACTGACATGGATGAAAGTGGAAATGTAGCTGTTGCTTTTTGCTGACGATGGGCTCCAGCATAAATTCCAAGTATAACTACAGGTCATCTTCTCCTAAAAATATCTGTAATATGCACACAGGGACATGATTCGTCAGCTGCCTATTTATGAAGATGCACAGGTCAGTAAACAGTTCTATTTCAAGGCATGAGCCCACAGGTGCCAGCTGATAAGACTTTGATCCATCAATGAAGAACAGAGATTTTAGAAAATCTCTACGTGGGCTTTTCTTCAGCAGATGTCAAATTCCCAACCTGTGTTAAAGAGGATACTGGACACATCTTTTCTCAGAGCAATCAGCTGCTTTTCTGAGGATTATTCCAGCTGTCTTGAAAAGCAGTTACTTTGCAGGGAAAGATAGTAGCTGCAGTACTAGACAGTCAGACCTGTCAGTTCAGACATATTTGCTCAAAGTTCACTCAAACCTTCTACTCCATGGGACCTGGAGAACTGCTCTTTCATTTGTGAGCTATTCTGGACCTGAAGAAACTCTTAACGACTGGTAATAGCTCAGAATCTTTGCTTTTTCCGGCCTTCAGAATAATCCATCCTATAAGCAACTGGTAGGAAAGTGTTCTCTCTACAACAGAGTGCTTTTTCCACTCCCACATCCATCTTACATTAATGCAGGGATGTATGCATTTTGGAACAATTTAAGGTTTAACAGGCTATGATCTGACACAAATACCAGGGTTGAATATTCTGTCATCACGGAGGTAGGTCTCAGTGGAGGTACTGAGGATAGTACCACAACATTTAGGATATGTGTCCCTTTGCTGTTTAAGTAATGAATCACTTTGTAAAATCATTAGTATGTAAGAATCTTCTTACTCCCTTTGGTGAGAACATATTCACACAGATCAATGAGGTTATTGATGAAAAATTAGTCACTGAAAACAGTAAGAAGCTCTCAGTTGGATGCTAAGTGTCCAGAATTTAGTTCTGAAAGAAAAGGATCAAGAAGTCATCTATGCTATAAAATACAGATTAAATTTTATAATGAACAGTGAAACCACACACTAGACCTAGCCAAAGTAATTAGGCAGCACTAAGAAAGACAAATACCAATTCTGAATACTTATTTTAGTCTAAAAGCGAAGATGTTTCCTTGTTATGTCATGCCGAGATTTTTAGGCCATGTCAGGGAAATGGTAACTCCTGTAAAATTTTAGGAATTTCCAAGATCAGTAAAGGGAAGTGGCAGAAAATGAAACTCAAATATGAAGAACAGACTTTGGATGACTTTACGCAAATGCATCCACTTGTAAGTTAAAATCAAATGCCATCAAATAAGAAGGTTGCAAAAGTACCCCTTCTCTGTAAACCTTTGAAAGGTATTTTCTAACTGCTAAGACTGAAACAATATTTCTTTTGCAAAGGATAAGGTGATTACCTCCTTATTCAGCTGTTCTTGTCAAGAGAATGGAGACAGGCTCTTCTTAGCTGAGCAATAGGACGAGAGGAAATGGGCAGAAACTGATGCATAGCAAATTCCCTCTAAACATGAGGAAGAACTTCTTTACTGTGAGTGTGACAGAAGGAGGTTACCAAGAGAGGTTGTAGTGTCCTTATCTGGAAATACTCAAAAGCTGACTGAAAACAATCCTGAGTAATGAGCTCTAAGCGACCCTGTTTAAACAGGGAGCTTGGACTAGATGACCTCCAGTGGTCCCTTCCAACCTTAACTATTCTGTGATTCTGTCATTGGCTTGCAGAAGAAAAGTGAGGCTCTGAGGAAGATGCTGACTCATGACTGGAATTTGGGAGAAGCAAAGCAGGGACACAAGCAGAAATATTCCAGTAAAATTGCAGAAATGTAAAGAATATGTAGAGGTTATTGTCTTTATCCAGAATGAACAGTCCAGGATGACAGGCTAGGAATGTGAAGCGAGGAACAAAACAGTGCCCCTAATTCAGTGCTTAACCTTGCCCAGCTTCAGGGCTCAGGGATTTTGAGTGTTCTGGCCTCAGGTCATCCTGCATCTGTAAAACTCGATTGAGAGCTATGCCACTGGTCCATGAGCACTCAGTCATCTGTAACCTAAAGAACTCATTTCCCCCAGCCTAAATGGGGATTTCTTCAGTGCTTAACCTCAAACATCCAATTTTAAAAACACTTGAGTCTGATCTTTTTTTCCTGCGGGCTGCTCCACTTGCTGTTTTGGTTACACTCTCTGACAGCATTTATTTCATTCCTAGGAGATATTTAGTACACAGACAGATGCAGACAAATCTCTTCTTTGGCTATGGCTCTCAGGTGAATCCGGAATGTGACATGCAATCACAGAAGTGAATATCAGCTATTTTATTTTCCTCATCGGAAAAATGTAATCTAGTTGAATGTGTGTAATGTTTGCCTATTAAATGGAAAGGTGAGAATAAGTCCAAAGGTGAATTAAGTGCTCACGAAAAATTCTAAAATAACAGAAATTTTGCATTTATTATTATCATATGCAGGAAGGATTCATTTTTGTTTTCACTTAATTGTTCCTAACTTTCCAATCTCTCTCCTTTATGAAACAATCACTGAAAAAGAATATACAGGATCCAAGTACAAAATGTTTGGTTTGTTTTGAATCTTTGCAGTAAGTGAAGTGTTCAGGTTTTTTTAACCACGTTGCTTTATGATGTTTCTTTACAGTCAAGCAACTAACTTATGCTGTAGTTGTAGAAACAGATAATACATTTTTATTAGTAATTATTTAGTATGATGTTCTGCATTTTTTTGAAACAGCAGGAAGCATTTTTGAGAACCTTATTTGAAAAATGAATCAGAGAAGAGAAACATTGTTCATCAGCTTCTTTTCTCATTGCTCATTAAAGAAAAACATTTTTGTGAAGAAAAAAGTAATTACTTTCTAGTCACCTAGGCAAGGATTTTTTTTTTTATTTTTCAATTAATTTTATAGTAGTCTTGTTTCTTCAATTTATTTTTTATTTACTTAGTTACCTACTGAGATGGGCAGAAGTGGAATTTCTTGAAATACCACCTATGTAAGAGTAATATTTGATCAAAATGTTATGGTTTTGTTTTTTAAAATAGTCTTAATATCTCCATAACAGAGAAATAAGTAAGTTGTAATGTCATATCTTCTGTTGCTGTACAAGCTTCTGTATTTATGTAGAAAGGAAAAGAATCTTCTCTCTTTCCTTCCAACATATTCAAAAACTTTGTGTCATTTAAGTGGAAATAACGTCTGTACTGTGAATGACCCTTTCAACAAGATCATATAAAAGGATTGCATAATAATAAATACCAGATTAAAAAAAAAAAGGCAAAACAACTAAACCAGTCTGCCTTCCCCTACAGAACTTTGTTTTTCAGAGAAACCTTGAGAATATACTTACAGCTCAGTTTTCTATTTATTGCTGAATATATTATGTTACACAGGATACACACACCACTTCCTGATGCCCAATGCAGCCACCATTAACTCCAGCAAAGTTTTCTCAATGGTAACATCCAAGCCAGCCATGTGACTTGTGTTGGGTTTCCCACCAATATTATAGCAATGCTATAAAAGGAAAGAAATACAAATAGAAACAGACTAAAGAAAAAGAATCTCTGTTACGTTTTGCAAGATGATTAGCACAGAAGCATATACTAGTTTTGAATAGCTGTAAGCCAAATTGTGATTGCAAAGAGAACTCATTGACTTGGTAATGAATTCTGACTCCTGTATAGTGAAACAGCAAAAATGGATCTACTAAAATGTGGAGATGTGATGAACCATTAGAAAGCCCCTAACATTGCAAATATTTAAAATATATGAACTGTTACAAATGAGAGCATCTACGTGGTATATACTTCCTACTGTCCTGTGAGATGACAAAAGCAACCCTATGTTGGATGTGTGAAGTGATTAATCGTATTCTGACAAAAATTATAATTGCCCTGTTTTATTCCCTGAAACTGGGCAAAGGGTAAAAAGTGGAAATGAGGAAACATGGCTTCTGTGCATTCATTAGCATATTGCTAATTGAGAATTTCCACCCTGCAAGCAGCCATGTAACCTGCCAGACCCAATTCCCCAAGTACTAATTAAATCAACCACAAGCAGCATGATCTTTTAAATCTTCTGTTGTGTATAATAATGAGAAGTACAAAACTAAATATACATAGATGGTCAAAGTATCTGCTTGAATGGTTTTTAAACTATGTTCAAAACAAAATTTTCCAAGTACTGTGAAGAAAATCCAGCCTGTGCTGGAATGAACCTCTCAGGATTTCTGGCCACCTGGCTCCACTGACATGTCAGAGTGGAAGGTAAACAAGACATTGTGCAGTTCCTTTGGTACCAGAAAGTTCATAGTAGCATTTTGTGGGATAGCCATCCTTTCTGTGAAGAATGTTAAAGGACCTTCCAAGATGTTTTAGATTCATACCACCTTTTTTATTCCAGCCACCACTGCTGTTGATGGATTTGAAGCATCCTTTATGCATGAGTTTTCTTCTCCAGACTTTCACATCATGAACAAGTTCTAAGGGACTGCTGAGCTGAGAGGTGACTAGTAGAAGTTAAAATAAGGCATGGATTTCTTTCCATAACTTTGATGGGTTCTTTGTTTCTTTCTGCTGTTTTTCTAAAGCAAAGAAACACAGAACATTAGAAACAACTTGAATATGTAGAATTTGTACTTTAATATTTGCTTATTCTTACTAGATGTATTTATTAGAGATCTAGCTATATACTTGTAATACCTATCTATGCAAAGAGAGAAAAAAACCCAAGAAAACAAATGGCAGAATCAGTAAGTGTAGGTTTCCTTCCACTTATCCCTGATTTCCTCTCCATGGACACTCCCTTGTTGTGTTGTGGCTTGTGTGCCCTTATGAGGTT